>JAQPZY010001425.1:647500-1010000 GCA_029931535.1 Margaritifera margaritifera | reverse complement strand
TGCCAGTGATAGAGGCAAAGAATGCTGCCTACATAGAGCACAACCTAAACACAAGACAAGAAACACTTCGGGCGTTCAAGTCGGCGAAGAGTGCGGTGCAGAAGACAGCCAGGCACTGCGCAAATCAGTACCGGATCGATCTATGCCAGGAAATACAGACCGCATCAGACGCAGGAAACATCCGTGCCATGTATAACGAGATCAAAAAGACCCTTGGCCCCACTATCACCAAAGTTGCACCCTTGAGACACTGGATGGCGAGGTGATCACCGACAGGGGCAAGTATATGTCTTGCTGGGTGGAACACTACTTCGAGCAGTACTCCCGCGAAACGGACATATCTAAGCTAGCGCTTGATGCATTGACAGAGTTATATGTCATGGAGGAGCTCGACGAGGTGCCAACAGTGCTCGAGCTCCACCGAACCATATATTCCTTGGCAAGCGGAAAGGCGCCCGGAAAGGACGGAATTGCAGCCGAAGTCCTCAAGTTGGGGAAAGTCCAGCCTGTTGCCACATCTCTATGATATCCTTCTCCTTTGTTTGAGGGAAGGACCATTACCGTAGCACATGTGCCACATTAGCAAAGTCACGCTATACAAGAATAAATGCGACAGTGAGGACTGCAACAACTAGTGCAGCATCTCACTCTTCAACATTACAGAAAAATCCTTTGCAAGGATCATCTTAAAGACACTCCAGCAACTCGCAGACCAAGTGCTTCCGTTGGCGCAGTGTGGCTTCAAAACAGGGAGATCGACAGTGGATATGATCTTCTCCCTAGGCCAACTGCAAGAGAAATGCATACAGCAGCTGAAACCAAGGCATTGGATACGGTTATCAGAGAAGGACTCTTTAATATACTCGGGAAGATCGGTTGCCCCCCCCCCCATCATTGAAACTCCTCATCCTGATCCGTTCATTTCATGATAACGTGCGTGGCACGGTATAGTTTGATGGCTCCACGTTCGACAGCTTCGAGACCAAGTGTGGAGTGAAACAGGGCTGCGTCCTGGCACCAACACTCTTTGGCATCTTCATCTCTGTACTCCTTAACAATGCATTCGATGCGGATATGGAAGGCGTCTACCTGTATAGGAGGTCAGACGGAACATTGTACAACTTAGTCAGGCTGAAAGCCAAGACCAAAATACGGCACATCCTGATCAGAAACCTCTTTTTGCAGACGATGCAGCACTGATTGTAAACGCAGAAAGCTGGCTCCAGAAACTTATGATATCGTCTCTCTGATGCATGCCCACTGTTCTACCTCACCATCAACATCAAGAAAACAGTAGTCTTGTGACAAAGCATTGCGCAGCAGCCAGTAATCACCATAGAAAACATTCCCTTGCAGAAAGTTAGCAAGTTCTGCTACCAAGGATCTACAGTGACCGACAACCTCTCACTTTACGAGGAGATCAGCATTCGCACTGGAAAGGCTGCAATCACCCTCGGCAGACTCACAAAACGCGCCTGGAATAACAGCAAACGTACCATCAAGACTAAGATACTGATCTATCAGACCTGCGCCCTCGGTATCCTGCTGTATAGTACCGAAACTTGGACTACCTACAGTCGCCAAGGGAAGAAACTCAACAGCTTCTACCCCCACTGCATGCGTCGCATCCTTGGTATCACATGGACGGACAAGATCACCAACGCTGACCTCTTTGCACAGGCCAAACTACGAAGCATCATGGCACTCCTTAAGCAGAGATGGCTGCATTGGCTCGGACACGTACACATGATGCATGATGGACGCATCCCAAAGGGCATGTTCTACAGCGAAGTTGCCAATGCCAAGAAACCAGCAGGACGCCAAAGACTCCGCTTTTAAGACGTCTGCAAGTGTGATATGAAAGATCTCAACATGGCATCGACCAATGGGAGTCACAGACAAACAGAAGAGACAACTGGCGCCGCAATCTTCGGATTGGAGTGCAACATCATGACAAACAGTGGCTGGACCAACTACACAGCAAGCGCGAACGCAGGAAGCAGTGCGCCAACCAGGCTAAAAACACAAAACACAGCTGTGTCACTTGCGGCAGGTCTTTTCGTTCCATGATTGGACATTTTAGCCACCATAGGAAATGCAGCAAAAACTAAAAAGTCATCACCAACGGCTACTGCATATCCATCGTCTTACGCAGTCAGTCGTTTGCCAGCAACGAAAAAAAATTTTTCATGCATATATCAACAATCTTTTTATATTTTCAGAATTATTCTACTAATTGCTTCATATCTTTGTAAAGTTTGAACTTTTAAAACTAAAACTTTTTTGAAGAAAAATGCTGTCAATAAAGTTAAGAAAAACCCTCTTGGTGTAGATCATTTAAATTGAGTAGCCATGCTTTTATGCATTTGCATAAGGCGTTCTGTGATTTAGAGGTTATAAAATCACCTTTAAAATTTGTATTTGTTTTAGAACTTATTTGACTGCGATTTGTGTGGGAGTGAGGTATACATAGTTTGCTAAGCTATTTCTGTAATGTTTTATGTGTAGATTTGGACTCATTTGCCATATGTGGGGCATACGTATTTCACAAGCACAATATAGATTTTTTTCTTTACTCTTTGAAATAGTTATTGACGTTTTCAGGAAGTTGTAGGAATATTATATCATGACTTTAAAAAAAGCGTTGAAGCAAAATTCCAGCAAATTCAACAAATCATGTTGCCAGAACGTAATATAACAACGTTGCCATAACTATAAAACAACGTTGATGGGTTCAGCCTTATTTAATTTTTCACATCTGGTCACTGTGCGGTCACCCGGGAGCACCGTCAAAGTATTTATCATTTGTTCTGACTTTTACTGTTATTCCCATATTTCACCACAAAAACATTTGCAAGTATCTGTTTTGTATGAAACCTGACATTTGTGAGAATGTTGAGCCTGTATCAGAGTAATATCATCATAAGAGAAACAAATGCAATGAACATTGATATTATGCTAATTACACATAGTGTGGTGTAAGCGTACATTATTGTGATGTAAGAGTTGATCATAAGTAAGGCAGTGAGAAAATGTTGATTTTGTCATCAAGCTGGAAAATTCAATTAAAATAGATGTCAATCATTTTATAATATTTCAAAACTCCAAATTTTCATTGCAAGAATTGCAGAATACTGGTATATTTTTCAAACATTATGCATAATTTTTAGAAGCAACAATTTAGTCTGCAAGTAATTTCAAATTATATTAAACGTGACGTTTTGATTAAAATGAAGATAGCAGCCATCGTCTTGAAATGAGAGAAGAACATATTCTCAATTTATTTCGTTCAGCTTTATCTTTATGAGAATAGGAAAAGAAATAGGATATTATCTTTATGAGAATAGCTAAAGAAATTGGGCAGATTCTTAAGTTATGTTTTCTTATTTAGTGTTAAATTTAAATTTGACCTATACAAACTCCAATAAGAAACCAAGCTCTTGCCACTAATTCTATACATACTATTAAAAACCGTTTCTTACCTTAAGAGTCTGTAGATCATTGCTCTACTGCTGCCACCTTAGATATATTATATGCCATCTTTCTAACGCACTGGCGAGAATGTCCAATATGAAGACAGCGATCGCAGTATGTGCATGTGGGACGGGTTCACACAAACTGACTGCTGAGCGGGATCATGGAGATATACACACACATGGCGGGAAATGGTTTACAATGTTGGTTTGCACTTTTGTTATTACCATCATCTAAGTGGACCAAAACAATTATTACCCGGTGTGTACCCTGTGGACACTAAATTTTGGTGTCCGCAATGTAAAATGAGTCCATAAGGAAGGTTTAAACTTTGGAACGGTGTCCATAAGGCAGTAAATCTGAGTGCACCCCCCCCCCCCACACACACACACATTGGCGTGTGGATTATAAGAATGACTGGTTAGTGTTTATTAATTTTTTGTCAACAATAAAAACGATGAACTCTTTTAGGGTTGAAATAGTCTGTCAGTGTCTTCAATCTAGACAAAAACACGATTTGACGGAAAGAAAAGTCGAGGTCATGTCAGTGTAAGTTTGATAAATTTATTACATTTGTCGCCCCAGCTGAAAAAATGAAGAAACAAAAAATGCCCTCAAAAGCCGATCATAGGTAATAGTTTGCACTTCGTGTGTTCAATCTAAGCAAAACACAATTTTTGGAGATAAAAAAGGTGAGGTCAAGTCAGTGCATGCTTGCAGAATATTAACATTTATTAAACTGATGAATGAAACATATGTGCCAGCCTTGTGCAAAAACACAACGGGCTGACAGTAAAGCTAGCATTTTTCCCCCCAATCGAATAAACTCAATCTGATGTTTTTTGCAAACTTACCGTCTGTTACATATGTAGCAATTTCTTAGTGTGAGTTTTAAATTTACGATAGCCAAAATTGTAAAACTCACCGCTCTTGGATTGCAATATAGGATTAATATATATGTAGCTTTACGCCGCTTGGCATCACGCGCTCTCTGTAAATAATGTCAATGTTGGATATGTTTGTGTTTCGATTGTAGCAGTAAGCCAATGCCCATGTCAAATTCAATTGAGATTAGAGTGCCGTCTCCATGTTAAACTCTCTCTCTCTCTCGCTCTCTCTCTCTCTCTCTCTCTCTCTCTCTCTCTCTCTCTCTCTCTCTCTCTCTCTCTCAGACACACAACATGTCAGAAGCCCAAACGCCATTATTGATGGAAAAAATCTCTCCTATTTGATTGGTGACTTATCTATCCGTCTATCTACTGACCCACATACTTACCCACTTATCTAACTAACTATTTACTTACCTACCTCGACTCCCCCCTTCCCCTTCTGATAATCCTTCCTCTTCATTTATTGATGTTTAAGTGAGCGGGACTTATTTAAACAAGTTTAATTTAGAAAAAAATGGTTTTAACTGTTGTTTTGTTTCGTTTTTTTTTTTTTTTTTTTTTTGCTTTTGCAACTCTCTCTCTCTCTCTCTCTCTCTCTCTCTCTGGTTTGGCATAAAATATTCTATCCAAAAGTATACGATGCACAATTTAGATGTACGTTTAGTTTAGTCGTTGTCAGACACCGGAACTGAAAATTTTAGTTTCTCTCTCAGTCAACTTTTGGTTCTGCCAAATATTTTTCATCAAATGTGTCACGAAAACTGAACTAACAATAGATCTACCGATGTTGCAACCTCACAAGAAATAATCTCAACTCAGCACGCTAAAGTTTGCCAAAACACTCTTCGCCTAGGAGAAAAAAAAACCCTCGTACGATTAACTCTGTAACAACTCAACTGACCCACCTTTTATCCATAGTCAGTGTGTTTATCAAGCTACAGCGGCTTTTCTTAAATTTGTGTCAAAACTGATGAATGAAAATTTGACCTGCATTGAATTTTTCTTGGCAAAAACGCAACAGGATGAAAGTAAGGCTTGTAAATTTGTCACTCAAGCTAGCCAGATTGAGAGTGAATGTTTTTGCAAACTTACTGCCAATAACATACTTTGGCAATATTTTAGTGAGAATCTTTCCATTAGAGTTCATACAGACTTCAAATATTATATTTCCCGCCAGATAGACGCAACATGTTACACTGTTAGATTTCTAGCGATACAGACTCTACATGTGAAACCTATGAACCAGTTTTAGACATTACATTTTGTTCCTATAAATTTCAACATGGCGACCTAATGTTAAATTCTCTTTGTGCTCATAATCTTTTTACACTGTTTAACATAGGATCGGCCCTTCTGCCCCAAGTGGACCATTATACTAATGTCGCACGTATTAATAAGCATTTTGATGTTGTACAAACACCAGGCAGATATATTTAGTTAAAAGTAAAAATAAGTTACCACAGAGTGTTTTTATATAAAAAGATACCTTTTATTGTTAATTCTAATGCGAGCACTTTGATGTAATTTGACCGTTTATTTCTGGAGTTCAATACTTTAACCAAGTATTCAGATAACTAGAAGTTCGAAAACGGTATCACGTGAGGGTATAAACAAACTAAAAATTAGAACATTATTTTATAAACTCAAAGTTTTATCACTGAGCAAGAGTATTTCCAATATTACGCTAATCGTTTGTGGCATCCTTATATGAAAATGTTTTCTTGGGATTTCTTTTTAATGATATCAAACAAGATAATTTTATGCTATACTTAAACTTTCTAGATAAAAAAAATCTTTCTGTGCATGATATTGTTTTATAAATAAAAAAGAACATAATTAAAAACACGAACCTATACATTTAGACTACATGAAGAGGTTGGTTTCATGTTCCAGAGGTCAAACAATATTTTCATCTTTAAAAATGAGAATTGCCTCATATGATCTTAAAATCATCGACTCTTTCTCTCCCCCCCCCCTCCCCCAACACACACACGTATATCAGTCCAAGCGAAAAGAGCAGTACAATGCATCTTACTTAATGTATCTGTTTTCGGCCTACCGGAATATTTCGTCAAAGTTAAAGTTTCTCTCGTTCTCTGTCCCTTTGCACCTCTTTTTTCATCTTCAGTTATCTTCCATTCCTTCGTCACTTTCCTTTTCATTTCTCCTCATCGTCACCCAGTTATCTCCTTCTTTTTCATCTTTCCTGTATTATCTTGCGTTATTTATTTGCCTTACAAGAGAGTAAAAAATATATCAGCAGTAGAACGCTCATGAGAAATAATGCTCATACGATCGATTGGTAGGTAGATATGTTACAATATTGAAAACAAGCATCTATATTAATATAGCATCAGAAAATTCTCGTTAGTAATTGGTAATCTACTAAAGGACTACATGCCAACAGTTCAGAGTAACACTACGAAAACACCAATTTTAGTAAATGACGAGTATGTATGGATAATTTAGAATGCATATGTAAAACTGTCGGTCGAATGATACAGGCACATACAATTTCAATGTTTTGAACATTCTCAGAATGTTCATTCTACAACATGCATAAGTGCACATTTGTTTTATCATCATTGTTTACAAAACAAATTCGGATTGCATAAGATAGTCATTATATCAGGATATTTTGAGATAATCGTTCATTCAGCTAAGATGAAAACTTCGTCTTTCTCCTGATAAAAACCGTCACTTTTAGGACATTAACTTGCGTCTCGAACGGAAAATTTGCCGATATAATCTAAAAGGGTAATACAAATAATTTGTATTTTTTGGAGACAGTAATATATAAACTTACGTAGTGCAACAACATGCTTATATCCTTTAATATGTCGCTTTTGTAGCAGGCGTAAAGGGAAAGGCCATTGTATGAAATGTTAAGGTCACTCGCTTAGAAAAAATAGAGATAGACATCGTCACAAATATAGTAACTTACCACGAGTACGAATGAGTTTTAAAGCCAACTTCCGTGTAATGAATGGATTGTACATATGATATTAATTTCTATCTAGTCCTGGTTTATTGATTACCAAAAGATCGGTACGCTTCTCAAGGTAGATACCGAAATTTGTATTTTAATTGGATAACTATTATTTTAGTCTATAACAATGACTTAACCTATTGAAACGTCCCAGCCTTTGCCGTGATAAAAAGGAGTGTTTGTTACTGTTTACCATCGTGACACAAAGAGAGTGATTCTATATACATACGGGCTAAATGGAGATGTGAGGATCAACATGAAAGATATATTCTTATTGGAAAATGTAAAACAAAAAGAGAAGCAGGTTAGTATCATGAATACTTTAATGAATCAATGAATGAATTCATTAATCAATCATCTAAGTAATACTTACTCATTCTCTAACTCAATTACTTATTACGAACACATTAATTAATGTACATGTTTTCGGCCTTCTTTCCTTCTTTTTCATCTTTGCCGTATTAGATTTGACGTGTTGGTGTTGTTTATTTATTACAAATTTTAAAAAATATTTAACACATTAATTAAATGTCTTCTATCTTCTATCCTTGTTTCATCACTTTATTCTTCTTTCTTTTCCTTGTCTTCGTTTATTACACCCCCAACCCCTCCATCCGAAAAAAAAGAAGAAATGATGGAATTGGCAAGCAACACCATATCACCAAAGTACTAGGTTTGCTTTCGACTATAATCAGTCCTATGTCAGATTTTAATGATAACGTTCATAATGTGTCTGCTACATGGGTACTTCATAGAAAAATTTTGTTTTTGACATTGTCTTTATTGTGTTTTTAATGAAAAATGATAATAACGTCACATACAGTGGGATCATCAAATGACGTGCACCAACGTTCCAAATATATGAGTGACGTGTTCTGTTTATGTACTACAGTGTTTACATAAACGCTCAAAAGGAAGAAGTTAATGCTGTGTTTTCCGTTTATATTTATTAAAACTGATATGTTTCTTATTAGTTATATTATTCCTAAAGTGTATTCAATATGGCGATCATTTCATTATTCATTATAAAGTCTTTTGCATCAGGTATCGACGGTTCTCATCGATATCGTTGGGAATGTTTTTCTTGGTAAGATTAATCAATTATACCAACGATTTATTTTAGTAATGTAGTGTATTTAGTTTTTGCTATTATTAGATTAGTTAGTGAGATCTAAGTTACTTTAATAGAAAAATAATAGTAATACGTCTTCACCTTCATAGAAAGACAATTCAGTTCAAATAATCTGGTTCATCTTCATTATAATTGTCATTGTAATTTTGTGTATTACTGGAAATTACGGGTTAATACTAATATGTATTTATAATTACGCGAGAGAGAGAGAGAGAGAGAGAGAGAGAGAGAGAGAGAAAGAAAGAGAGAGAGATGAGGGAGAGAGAAAGATAGAGGCGATAAGCAGTTTCTTTAGCATATTTTCTTATTAACTCCCTTGTCGCTTTTCATATAAAAACTGGTCAATTCATATAATCTTCTTCGTTTTCATTATACTTGTCATTGTAAGTCGTTCGTATTTCTAGAAATTATAAGTGAATACTAATATGTATTAATAATTGCATATTAGTGTAAGTGTAAGTGTTTATGTGTGAGTGTGTGTGTATGTGAGAGAAGAGAGAGAGAGGCGGTAAGGTTTCTTCAGCATATTTTCTTATTATATATATATATATATATATATATATATATATATATATATATATATATATATATATATATATATATATATAGTATTGTCGCGGTGGGAATTACTGCCCCTTAATGCGGCTTTCCGGGTAGGGCCTTCGCAGCTTCTTGGTCAATTCTACAGATCATACATACCTCGAATGTATACTGATAACTGTCATTACCTGCCATTCGGACCACCTCTGTTTTTTACTAACAAGCATTGACGGAGAAGTTTGCAAGACTAGCTGCTATTTCATAGTTGTGATGTGCTTGGATGTTCGACCGAACGGGAAACAATCAAGACAACATTAAGCAATTGTATTTGAAGTATTATTATTCGAATGACATGGATTCATTGTTATTTCCAAATATTCAATGGTTGTATATTAATATATCTATAATTACAATGTGTATATGTACGTAAGCTGTTATGCACATTATGAAGAAGAACAACTCTCTTTTTCACTATACCTTCCTCTTTTAATCTGAATAAAAGTTTATTAATCCTTTTTTAAAGTGGAAAACGGAAGGTACAACTATGAAAAGAAAGCCAACTTTCGTGGTGTATTACATTTGTAATATATCTTTTGTTTAAATAAAAAGTATTTGAAGACGACATAAACAATAAACTTTTTGACAAGACAAACAGTCGGATGTTTAGGGTCGAAGACAAACACAACAATAGATGGATAAAAATAGGACAACGGGAGGACGGATGAAGATATGAAAAGACAAATAGACGAATCCGCAAAGAGCGAATAGACAGATGGGCAACTGACGAACGGATGACTGAAGGAACTGATAGACAGACAAACTTACAGACAAAATAAAGGATGGAAGGATGATCAAACAGATGGGTGAACATATAAACGGACGGGTCCATACATAGACAAACAGATGGTCAGATTGAGAGGGAAAACGGACATAAAAACGCACAGACGAGTGAACGGAGTTTTAAACAGATAATGAACTTGTCCAATGAATAACTGGACGGAAGCACGGGAGAAATTTCCAATAATTGTATATTATTCGTTCAGACACGTGAGAGACCAATTAAAACGTCAATCAGACAACAAACACTCAAATAGACGAAATAGGGTGTGACTAATTTTGCGCCCATTCGTTCGTTTCTGAATAGGGGAAACCTGATATGCTCAACAAATGATTTTTTTTAATAAGTCGGTTTATGAACACGTTATATCAGAAACACATTTTGAAGGCTCTATTGGTGTAATATTTCCACCTTTACCAAGTTTTAGTCGCCTTTGCTATTTAAATGCCCAGTCTTTCTCCGCCTCATTCTACCAATCTCTATAGCCCCTCCCCCTCGGTAATTGAGGTTAAAACTGGACTAGTTTGCAGTATCGACATACTCATTGCCAATGCCTTTTTTTCTTCTTTTTTTTCTTTTTCCTTTTTTCTTCTCTTGTTTGATGGTCAAAAGCGATCAGTACAAGCAGAAAATACCTTGTCTTAATACGCATTTTCATTAGACCACTTGTAACAAAACTACACTGAACTTTATTGTCAACTCAGGTCTAACAATAGACATAACAGATTCAGCACAAATAAAAAATTTTAATGATGGGAGCATAGTGGATACAAAAAGGGAAGGCTGGAGAAAAATTCTAAGAAATATTTTGACGATGCACGACAAAATGGGATGAAACGGTAATATACATTACTATTCTGACTTTTTATGGGAACATAATAATTTAATTATCAGTTCTTTAAATTTACTTAATCTTACCTGTATGATAACATTTTTATTATTAACAACTCACTAAAATTGGATATATTAACATTTTTGATATACTTCTTACATATATATTGTTTTCTTATTTCATCAAAATATTTATACTGAAAAAGATTATGAAAGTATTCACCTATGTTGTGCTAGGCACATAATTCACATTTTCTTTCAGATATATACAAATTCTGCCACTTTCCAGTTTTATTTGGAAACCTATTAGTCGTTGTACTGAACTGTGTTAATATTATTCTATATTTTTGTGGCAATATAACGAAACGATATCACAATAATACTAAAGTTGTTTTACCTATATTGTCCGATATATTCAGCAAAGATCTTTTTACAAACTAAATTATGACTCTCTCTCTCTCTCTCTCTCTCTCTCTCTCTCTCTCTCTCTCTCTCTCTCTCTCTCTCTCGTACATTCTGATCCATACTATATCAGCTATGAAAGGGAAATTCAATACAATGTGTGTTGTATATTGTATATGTTTTAGGCATAAAAAGATATTTTGTTAAATTGTTTACTTTCTTTCATTCTCTGTCCTTCGTCACTATTAACTTTTCTTTAGCTCTACTTATAATTATTAATCTTCCATTACTCTCTCTTCCGTTCTTCTTCTCCTCCTCCACCTTCATTTCTCTTCCTATTATTCTTCGCCATATTTTGTTGGTTATTTTATCTGTATCTTCGGGCAGTGGAAAATATGGTATCTGTGGAAAGTTAATGATAAATATAATTTATTCCATTGAGAGAAAATTGACAGATATGTTACAGTATCGTAAACAAGCATTTATGTTTTTATAGAGTTAGAAAAAAGCTCATTAGTAGGTTATAACTACGTTAGATTTACGCGTGAACTGTTTAGTAAATCTATAACAATACCGGCTTAAGTAATGAATGAGTATGTGTGGATTGTCTCATTGCATCTTTAAAAATGATGGTCGAATGATACAGGCACAAACATTTTCCTTGCTTTGAACATTTTAAGACAACCCCATCTTCAATATGCAATAAGTAAATTCGATTCATCATACTCATTTACTAAGTCAATTAGGAAGGATTATATTGGATATTGCTAAGATGAAAATTTTGTCTTTAAGCTGATAAAAGTCATTAATGTTTATATAACATAAATTTGCATATCAAACGAGTGAGTTGTAAAGCCAAATTTGGCGAATGCAACTTATTGTACATGTCATGATAATTTCTGTAATGATTCACGGATTACTAAAAATCCGTACCTTTTCCCAAATTAAAACCCATACGTTTGTTTAAATTGAATAAAAGGCTATTCATCTCGAACAATGGCTTTACCTGTGTGCAAGCTTTAACTTGAATCGTCAGAATAAGGAGTGTTTGTTTCTGTTTACCTTCGCGAGGTGAAGTGAGTAATGATTTTCGATGATTCTATACACCACGAGGCTATTTGTAAACGATAAGATCAATATGTAAGCTTATAAAATTTCACGTCCTCTTTACATTTATTTATTGATTCTTTTCCTATATGCATTTGAGATTTCTCTGTTTTGTTCAGCAATACATTAGAAAATGGAAGAGAAGGCATAATTCAGAGAAATATATAACAATCATTACTTCGGTTTTTATGGATGTTTGATGCAGATAGTCTAGGACATACATTGCATGAAGATGGACGTGTGGATGTGTATGTGTATATGGATAATATTGAATGTGTCGGAATTTATTAAAAATTTTGTTGAAAGTCACATAACACCATGTTATTGGATAGAATATAGTCTGTTTCAAGTTTAGACATTTTATAGCCGAATAGACAAGTTGAATTCAGTTATGTTATACGCATTAAATGATGAGTAGTGTTCGACTTTTTATAATCCAGTGCGAATATTCTTGTCTGCTGTGCATAGCTATTATATAGTGTGCAAACTGAAATCAAATTGAAAGAGTGAAAATTTACTGATCCACCGGTTACGAGAATATGACATCTGAAACAAATTCTTTAAATCTGTCGATATCTTAGTAATTTCTGCACTGATTTGATCTCAGTTTTATATGCCGAAAATATCAAATCTTGATTGACTTATATCTGACCCGTTGCCAGGTTGCCCTCAATGCAGGTAAATTTCTGACCACCGAGGCTTAAATATTCTGCTAGCGAATTTACTGAAAATGCTCTATATTGGGGACCTAAGGGATAAAATCCAATGCATTAACATGTTCAGCAAATTTGCCAAATCTTGGCAATCTGACACTTGAAGCAGGATGTTGGGCATTTCTACATCGATTGTGACAAAATAAAAACTGCCTATGCATTAGGAAAACATTTTTCTAATAATTCCTTTCGCTTTAAAGTGCAAAATAGCTATGAATCTACTGTTTTAAGTCTTTTATTATTACAGAAAACGGCCATTTCAATCTTTAAAAATCGCATACTGGAAACAATAAATTTTTGAAAAATTTGCAGAGTTAAATACTCTTAACTCCCCATTATAGAAAAAAAAAACAGAAAGGTACTTGTACAGTTAAAGTAACCTCAGTTGACTATACACAAACTAATTATTATTAAACAGTATTTAAAAGGGTCTTGATGATTAACTTTGGAAACAGCCAAATCTGTATACTTGCAACTTACGCTCTGAATAGAACAGTACAATATTGGAAGTGAAAAACGCTTGACAATGATGGCAACCATCCCCAATCCATTCCGATCCCACGCGATACATTCTTCGCATAAATCAAATCCATAAATCTATCCACGGTGACGCAAAGAAGAGAAGTTTAATTTAACGAAGTTTAATTAACAAGAAGGCCGCAGCCTGAATGTCGAATCCACGTTCATGTCCCATACTCTATGACCGTGACCATAGGGTTTAAAGAAATATAAGCAAATGAAAAACGTTAACTTTAGTCCGTTACCATGAACCCAAGGTGAAAGGATGGAGGAGGTGTGTCACAGAATGAAACATCTCTGCTTTATAATAAATCATCCCAGGTACGAACCGAATTCATCAGGGGCTTACAGAAATATTAACAAAAAAAAAAAAAAAAAAAAACGAAAAAAAAAACGTAACTAAAACCATTACAAAATGCTGGACCCGGGTGCTGCATCCTTTGAAAAGTCACAGTTACTATGTCTAGCATTCACTGACAAGGTTCATACATAAGAATCAATGCTCTAAATTTCTATTTTTCCCCAATATATTTGGATGGCTATGCACGATATAAAGCTCGAGATCACACTACTGTTACGACTCTAGGTCTTAAACAAATGTAACAGAAAGAGAGTGAAACCAACAATGTAAGTAATATCAACAAGCAATTTATTGCCCTATAATACAAAGAGAAATTCAAAAGATATTTACAATATTGTGAATCAAATTCCAAATAATCCTAAATGTCCTAATCACAAGTTCAAAAATATAGAATGTTCCGAATGAGTTACAATAGTCTTGAATGTCCTGATATAACACAATATTACAATCCAGAATGTCTTTGAATGAGTTCACAAAAGTCCAAAGTAATGTATTAATTCAAAAGTCAATTATCAGTTTAGCAATTCCAATGAATATATATTAAATAAATACTTCCTCTCGAATTATATATATCTGATTTCAATAACACAAAGTAAAATCTGATCATGGATGGATTTCCACAGACTGATCTAAAACAGGAATGAATTATTTGTTTACCAAATCCCTATTTATATTCATTTTCACTTGACCTATATCAGCAGGATGTGAAGCAATAAAATGGGAAAAAAACCCAGTCTAACTGTAAATAAGAATGACCTTGAACTCAAATGCTTGTAAACATTTTTTTGACAAGTGACCAGAATCTAAAGATCAACTCACCTTCATGGACAAATAAAAAACATTATAGATTAACTATACATAACACTATGTTGTACTATTCAATAAATATTTAAAAAAAAATAAAAATCGTTATATCTGCTACAAATTAAGCCCTATTGCAAGATGTGTCTTCTCATTAAAAGTGATTTATGATCATAAGGTATGCAAACTTTAAAATTACTCCAACTTTTGTAAACTGTGGTTTTTCACAAGCTGTCTTAGGTTCTATGTGAACTTAGACTCTAGCAGACACTAAGAATTATAGTGTACACTTTAACTTTACAATGTTTTGAGCCGACTGAATTGTGTCGAATTGAAAACCATGCATGAGGCATTTATCGTATAAGATGTTTTCGATCATCTCATCACATTGATTGGGAAACAGCTGACCTCAGTCTCTGAGTTTGCATAGGGATAAATGTATCGACATTAATAAGTTAAACTCAGTTCGAGAACATAGTATAAGTACCTGAGTTTTAGCTGATGTGGATTTCGTCGTATGTAGCACAAGGTCACACGAAGTCAAATCATGTTGAGAGTAGCAATCGTGGCCCTTTAGTGTGATAGTTTCAATTATAAATCAAGATTTTTTTTCGTGGAAAATATACGTAGGAATTCAGGCACCATAAATAGATACAGAGTATTTCAATATTTTATTTCATCTCAAGGCCCCAGCTGCAGTATGTGGGCATAAACAAGTATACCACAATTTGAAATCTATGTACAATGAACTGAGTTATAGGGAAGGGAGGTATACTATGGAAATTATTACAAACTGATTACACCAAAGTTTGCTAGTTTCATAAGTGTAACATCTTTTTATTACAATTCACGAGATTACAAAATGTTTTAACATTTGGTCTGTCATAGTATTCATGAGATAGGAATCTTTTCCTATAATGAGAAAAATTCTGTTAAAGTTTAATTACCTTCATATAGGTGTCATAAATACAATTAATTCTATCAGCACTATAAAAGATCCAACTTGAACAGAAGGTTTATGATTTAAACATTTAAATACTTGTAATTACATAATATTCACTCATGTAGAGATGGTATAAAACTTAGATACTCTTCATAACAATGTGTTTGATTTGTCATTTTGCTCTTTTCGTCATATAGAATCTAATATTTATCATATGTTATGTTGCAAAGTGCTTTTTAGATGGCTTAATTTACAACTCTCTGTGTTAAGGTATTAGTTTCATTAGGAATGTTATCTCCCCGTGTCCATTCTTTGAGAATGAGCTACTCATCTCAGAGTAATATCTCTGAGCTTTAACACTAAAATGGTATTTTGGATTTTTTATATTACAGTTAGGAACTGCCTAAAAAGCTTTACTTCTCAGAATAAATGATTTTTGTGCGCATGCTCTGTCTGCTATATTTTTCATGAAATTTTACTCATTATTTATAGTATTTTATATTTAAAAAAATTACTGCTTGTAATACTATGCTTCACGAGTTATTACATACAAATAGACAGGACATTGAAAGATAATGCATTGTTTTGTAAAATTTAATAATGATGAATTTTTATTTACCTCATTTTTTCAAAGTCACTAGCATGCAGATCAACCTATAAATCTTTGGTGTTAGTCAGTCTTGGGAGATGGAGAGGATACAAAGGATGTAGAAGGGAATACATTGAGGAGGCTATAAACAAAACTACATGTAGATTCCTCGCTAGAAGTGCCCTCTCGAAATATAAAACCAAGAAAGCCAACAAGCGCATCTTCTTCGTGGTTAATTTTCACCCCAATGTCTATAACTTACAATAGATCATTCAGAATCATTGGCACCAGATCGAATCTTTTGAACATATATATTCTCTTCCAATATTTTTAAACAGTCACTTCGATCCCAAATTGAACATAAACAAGTGAAAAAATCCCAAGAAATAATAAATTGTTCAGCTTTTCAAAATCTTTCCTCTCCGTCTTTGTTTCTGAAAAAAAATTGAAACGCATACGTGTATTCATTACTACAGAATTCTGAGAATCACTCGGCTGGGTTGGTAGGTCCATTAATATCTGTCAAATCCGGAATGTTTGGGTTTCCCTGATGCAACAGCAATCTGGCTTCTTCACTCCCTCTGTAGAATGTGATGGTTCATATATTTAATGAAAATGTTTATTCATTTAATGTCTATTCTTCTTGTGAATTCGTTTTTTTTTGTTTGCTTGACATGTTTCGATGAAATCGTCCGGTGTTAATTTTCTAGTCATTGTTTTAAGCTGTCAGTTTAATTAATTCTTGCTGTGTACATTGTTTCACAAGAAACAGTGTTCATATTTCCCTTATTGATACAACAATATACTTTTAAGTTTCGACAGAATATACATATTCAAAGTTGATTTAAATTATTACAGATATCAGAATGAGGAGAAGGAACTATTTTTCTTGTACATTATTGTGTTGTCATTTATGTCATTGATAAATTGTATTACATAAACGATATAATTCGCTCTCGATATCTTCACGCGCATGTCCTACCACAACAGCAAAAGTTTAAAATGAAATAAATAGCTGCTGCAATTTTTAAAAAAATCATGTAATCTATGATTTAATTTTTGTTAGAGAAGTTAAATGCACACTTTAGCGTGAACAATATTTAACCCAGACATGTAAATGTAAAACTTATGGCAACAGGGACAGTACATGCAAAGGCAAACATGTATTTTGTAGCAAATGTTCTAAATGCAAAGTATCAGATTTTTTTTAGCTTAGACATCCAGTTATTACAAAATAAAATGTTTTTAGCAATAATCAATCCTTCCCGTTCCTTCAAAACGCATTTAAACATTCAACGTTTACCGACTTATTAATCTTTGCTAGTCAAATATAAAGTTTCGAAAACTTTTCTCACCGATGTCTTCCGTCTATGTACAGTCTAGACATTAGTTATTTCAAATAATTAGAACGTTTACTCCATTTACCTGTGATTTTTACGAACAATGACCGGCATAAATCAAGTCTACCTACACGCATGTACGCTTCCATTTATTGACTGAATAGTTCGGTTGTGAGTAAATAAACGTTAGAAGGTACGATGTTAATTTCAATGTAATAAATTATGACTCCCGATGAGGTATAGTGTGAAAAAGAAAATTGCCTAGGTAGTTTGCCTCGTTTATATAGCTTCTTAGATCAAAGTAATATCACTGAGCTAGTTTGTATACAAATAAATTCAATTTCTTTACAAGTGTTGTTATGCATTTTTTAAATAATTTTAATTTGAAAGTGGATTGAAGATTAATGTCATAATGTTTTCTCTCCTTATCTCGCCCGCAAAAAAGTAGTAAGAGTGAAGAATAGCGGCAATGATGACTGCCTTTTTCAACATTTCTGTCTACTCCTGTGTCCGACTCATGTTAACGTTGTAGTTAATATTCAGCCCTGATGCCAGTCCATCTTATGAGACAGTGTGTTGTTCAGTATCCGGTGTTTGTCAGTCCCTGTGCACATAGCATTTTTTTTATTTTTTATCAAAACTTCTACTGAACCCCCAGCTATAATGTACAACAATAATGACACTTTACGCATGTTTGGTCCAAAAAGGAATTGTAACTCTCCTACTTTCATAACAGCCGCTACGACAGCCATCTCGAAAACGTTATTATCACCATCTTTTGATGAAATCGGACAGTTTGGTGTTTGAACTAGTTAGGGCGACGCTTTACCATGAAAACAAATTATAAATGACGAGGAACAGTTAACTTGATTGGGTGGGAATATTGGGTTCATGTGGACTGGAAGCGAGTAAAATAGAATCTGAGTGAACTCTCATTTCCGACTGCAGCATCTGGTCGGAGACATTTTGTATTCAGCCATAAAACTGCCTCGATTTTGAAGGAATATCTATTAATAACTATTCATTCCTGTATGCACATATAACTGTCTGCAACCGTTCGGTAATAGCAGCACCGTATCATTTTCTACACTGACTGGAGTGTATATATGGCTGTGGGTGTGTCGCATGTCATTCCCAGCCCATCGGTTTGGTTGAGGAGAAAACTATTCTGCACATTTTTCATTACTTTTTTTTTCGTGGTGAAGAGAAAGCAATATTAATGTGGATACTAGTAAAGATAAGAAATCACACAAAGGCATATTGAAGACATTCTCCTCTGGAGGAATATTTGCTACAGCAGCCTCAGTAATTATGATATCACTCGGAGTATAAGAAGTATCCGCTGCAGACGCACCCCAATACAAAGTCTCCATTTCAGCTATGTTATACTTAACTTGAAATCTTGAGGAATGGTCCATCGTAGAACATTCATGGCTATATATATATATATATATATATATATATATATATATATATATATATATATATATATATATATATATATATTGAAAGTGACGTCACGCTTTCGTTGTGAGAGTACAAGGATCAGAAAAAAATCTTAACTCCATACAGACGCGTTGCCTTGGATTCCTATTAGAAATGTGCTTACGCAAAAGAAGAACTAATACCCGTAAAGAAATTATTGTTTTGAAATTTCATTGTGCTTCATATTCAAAAAAATATATCATAATATGTAAGTGTCTCTATATCTTGATTTGTTTTTTAAGTATGGTAAAGATATTCACACACACACACACACACGCACTTTACAATTTCTCTCTCTCTCTCTTTTGATCTTTGGGTAACAGTACTCTGAGAAATATGAACACTGACACACTCATTAAAGGCTACGGTCAAGTCCTGCAAAGATTGTCCTGCAAAGATTGTCCTCGATTGTCACAAAGTGCAATGAACAACACGGAAAGATACAAGATCACCCCTTTTGCTCAAGATTTTTGATCTCCCACTTATTTCTCTATTTCTATGGATCACTTTTTATCAAATTGTTTCAAAACTTTATGAATTGTTGAACGTGATATTCCAGTTATTTTAGATATTTTTTCCACGACTAAATGTTTTTTTCGACTAACTGAATTATAGTTTGCGTCTGACCATCTGTCAATTCCTTAAGGTTAGGCGGAATATTTTGTCAACATCACCATGGAAGACTAAAAAAATAGCACTCTTTATAAATTTACAATTTCTGACCACAGTCAAGATGTTCATTGGTACATACATATAAAATTAAGCTTTCAGAATATTTCCTATCATTATCGAGGGCATTTGAAATCATATTTCACTAAATGACGTCGACTTTTCTTACCGAGGTGGCTTCTCCCTTATGATCAAATTGTCGATAAAACAGGCTAAAAACTTGTCTATCGGTTTGGTACAACACTGACATTTCAATTAAAACAAACATAAACTTCACCAAGTCCGTTATAACTGTAGCCAATTTTCTCTGCAGGGTCTTGCAACTTGAACTAACTTTGCCGTTTTCAAAACTTACACACACAAACAAAATGTAGAACCGTTTATAAATATTAAAATAAAAATAGTATCTGATATTTCTACATCATAAAAAGATATTTTACTTCTTTCTCTCTCTCTCTGTTTTTCACACACACACACACACACACACACACACACACACACACACACACACATTTTCACCCTATAAAATCAGGCCAACTCCGTGTGAAACTTAAGTTTGCACTAGCTCTGGTGTACTCTTGCAACAGAGTACCGAGACTGCCATCCATCGACTTACTTGACATGTCTTTTTAAGGAAAAAGTCAAGTATGAACTCATGACTTATCATTACCTGTGAAAATGAATACCTGGGAACTTCATTACCTTCGGACTCAGGCAAAATGACACTATACTAAATCATTGGAAATCTAGTCTTATTATACTACATTGTCAACCTTGTAATTACGTTCATGTTCAATGTTTGGTACTTGTACATGAAAAGGAAGTGTCACGACTCTATGGTCTAAGAAAAATGTAACAGAAAGAAAGTGAAACCAACAAATCAAGTAAAAAATCAACAAGCAATTTATTTCTAGGCAATTAAAGTGAAACTTCAAAAAGACACTTACAGTAATGTGAATTAAAATCCAAATAATCCAATAAGTCTAAGTGTCCTAATTACATGTCCTAAATATAGAACGTTCCGAATGAATGGCTGTATCCTTGAATGTGTTGATGTGCCAATGGTCTGTAATGTCCTGATGTACCCGTAGTCTTTAATGTGCTGATATGCCAAAATGAAGTGCTCAAAATATCTTTGAATAAGTTAACATAAATCCCAAAATCATCAATTCAAAATCCAAAATCCAAAAGTCTATGAGCACTTTTATAATCCAATGAATATTTTAAATAATTCCTCTCTCAGAATTTGGAATGATTTTCCACAACTGTAATGGCTCTTTAAAAGACTGATGGTAAGGTCGAAACTGAAAAACTGTCCACTAAACATGGTATATATAAAGATAGCTCACATGACAGAATATTCTAGAATAATAAATGGTGTGTGACTTTTGACTCATAACTCTAAAGGGAATTCTAGTTTTATCTGTGAACAAAATCAACCTTGACCTCAAACTGAATCAACAACGTGTTTATCAAAATTATCCTTGAACTCAAATATTAAGTAAACAACCTAATTCAAGGACAATAGTTAAACATGTCAAACCTTATACTTAATATTAAGGTTAAAGCAAATATTAAAGTCAAAAAACATTTATAATTTCAGAAAAATATTTATAATATTATGTAAACATCATACATAACACCTCCCCTCATAAAGAAAAAGAATGATTTATGCAATAAAGCTTTCTTTTGAATATGCATCTAATACTATAATAACCAAAATTACATTGTAAGATGTTTTATGATACTGAACTTAATTACATCAAGCAATATAACATTTCTATTCACGTGAGAGTGCATCTGCAATCACATTGTCTTTTCCCCTGATGTGTCTGATGTCAATGTTATATTCCTACAATATTAAACTCCAACTCAACAATATCCGATTTTTATCTTTCATTTTGTTGATGAAAGTAAGGGGATTGCGATCACTGTACACAATAATTGGAGAAAGAGCCGAGGTAACATACACTTCAAAATGCTGTAAAGCTGCAAAATGCTGTAAAAAAAAAACCAAACCTTGACCTCAAATTGAATCAACAACGTGTTTATCAAAACTATCATTGAACTCAAATATTAAGTAAACAGTCTAAATCAAGGACAATAGTTAAACATGTCAAGCATTATACTTATAATTAAAGTTTAAGAAAATATTAAAGTCAAGAAACATTTATAATTTCCGAAAAATATTTATAATATTAAAAAAATATCATACATAACAGAAGGAACTAGCCCTAATCCTCCTCTTCATTTATTGATGTTTACGTGGGAAGGACTTATTAAAAATTGTTGATTTTAAAACAAATGGTGTTGACTGTTTTTTATGTATTTTTTGTGCATGGTTAACTCTCTCTCTCTCTCTATCTCTCTCTCTCTCTCACACACACATTCATGTGAGGCATCCGATTGCCATGATTGATGAGTAAAATATATCCTATTTGATTGGTGACTTATCTATCTATCTAACAATTGAACTCCATACCTACCTACTTATCTACCTACTTTCTTACTTACGTGCCCCCCACCCCTCACACACACACACACACACACACACACACACACACACACACACACACACACACACACAATTA
The DNA here is from genome assembly GCA_029931535.1 of Margaritifera margaritifera. Classification (NCBI taxonomy): domain Eukaryota; kingdom Metazoa; phylum Mollusca; class Bivalvia; order Unionida; family Margaritiferidae; genus Margaritifera; species Margaritifera margaritifera. Next base: position 987,786 of record JAQPZY010001425.1, on the reverse strand, counting down.
GCTTTACGCCGCTTGGCTTCACGCTCTCTCTCTCTCTCTCTCTCTCTCTCTCTCTCTCTCTCTCTCTCTCTCTCTCTCTCTCTCTCTCAATAACATCAATTTTGGATATGTTTGTGTTTCGATAGTAACAGTAAGCCAATGCCCATGTTAAATTCTATTGAGATTAGAGTGTCGTCTCCATGTTAAACTCCCTCTCTCTCAGACACACAACATGTCAGAAGCCCGTGTGTCATTACTGATGGATACAATCTCTCCTATTTGATTGGTGACAAATCTATCCATCTATGTATTCACCCCTATACCTACCTACTTATCTACCTAACTACTTATTTACGTACCTCCCCCCCCCCCTGATAATCCTGCCTCTCCATTGGTTTTAGCTATTTTTGTTTTTGCATTTGTAACTCTCTCTATCTCATTCTCTTTCTCTCATTCTGTCTGTCTGTCTCTCTTGGTTTGGCATACAATATTCTATCCAAAAGTGTACGATGCACAATTTAGATGTACTTTTAGTTGTTTAGTCGTTTTCAAAAGCGGGAACTGAAACTTTTAGCTTCTCTCTCTGTCAATCTTTGTTTCTGCCAAATATATTTCATCAAATGTGTCACGAAAACTGAACTAACATTGGATCTACCGATGTCGCAACCATACAAGAAATAATCTTAACGTCAACACGCAAAATTTGGCCAAAACACTGTTCGCCGAGGGAAAAAAACCTCGCACAATACATTCTGTAATAAGTGTACTGACCCACCTTTTATCCATGGTCAGCGTGTTTATCAAAGTAAGGGTGGCTTTTTTTAAATTTGTGTCAACACTGATGAATGAAAATTTGACCTGCACTGGATTTTTGTTGTTGGCAAAAACACAACAGGATGAAAGCAAGGCTGGTAAATTTGTAACTCAATCTAGCCAGATTGAGTGTGAATGTTTTTGCAAACTTACTATCAATAGCATACTTAACAATATTTTTAGTGAGAACTTTTCCATTAGAGTTCATACAGACTGCACATATTATATTTCCCGCCAGATAGACGCAACATGTTACACTGTTAGATTTCTAGCAGTACAGACTCTACACGTGAAACCTATGAACCAGTTTTAGACATTACATTTTGTTCCTATAAATTTCAACATGGCGACCTAATGTTAAATTCTCTTTGTGCTCATAATCTTTTTACACTGTTTAACATAGGATCGGCCCTTCTGCCCCAAGTGGACCATTATACTAATGTCGCACGTATTAATAAGCATTTTGATGTTGTACAAACACCAGGCAGATATATTTAGTTAAAAGTAAAAATAAGTTACCACAGAGTGTTTTTATATAAAAAGATACCTTTTCCCGTTAATTCTAATGCGAGCACTTTGATGTAATTCGACCGTTTATTTCTGGGGTTCAGTACTTTGAACCAACTATTCAGATAACAAGAAGTTCGAAAACGGTATCACGTGAGGGTATAAACAAACTAAAAATTAGAACATTATTTTATAAACACAAAGTTTTATCACTCAGCAAGAGTATTTCCAATATTACGCTAATCATTTGTGGCATCCTTATATGAAAATGTTTACATGGAATTTCTTTTTACTGATATCAAACAGGATAATTTTATGATATACTTAAACTTTCTAGATAAAAAATTTGTTCTGTGCATGATATTGTTTTATAAATAAAAAAGGACAGAATTAAAAATACGAACGTATACATTTAGACTACATGATAAGGTCGGTTTCATGTCCCAGAGGTTAAAAAATATTTTCATCTTTAAAAATGAGAATTGCCTCCTATGATCTTAAAATCATCGACTCTTTCTCTCCCCGCCTCCACACACACGTATATCAGTCCAAAAGAAAATAGTAGTACAATAGTACAATGCATCTTATTTAATGTACATGTTTTCGGCCTACCGAAATATTGCGTCAAATTTAAACTTTCTTTCGTTCTCTCTCCCCTTGCACTTATTTTTTCATCCTCCTAACCACGTAGCTTCCATTCCTTCGTGACTTTAATTTCTTTTCTCCTCCTCGTCACCCAGTTATCTCCTTCTAGAACGCTCATGAGAAATATTGCTCATACGATCGATTGGTCGGTAGATATGTTACAGTATTGAAAACAAGCATCTATATTAATATAGCATCAGAAAATTCTCTTTAGTAATTGGTAATCTACTAAAGGACTACATACCAACAGTTCAGAGTAACACTACGAAAACACCGATTTTAGTAAATGACGAGTATGCATGGATAATTTAAAATGCATATGTAAAACTGTCGGTCGAATTATACAGGCACATACAATTTCATTGTTTTGAACATTCTCAGAATGTTCATTCTACAACATACATAAGTGCACATTTGTTTAATCATCACTGTTTATAAAATAATTCGGATTGCATAAGAGTAGTAGTTGGGGGGTGTTGAGGTTAACGGGGGCGCTTGGGGTTACTACGGGAAATTAACATTGTGGGGGCGATTGGGGTTACTACGGGAATTAACATTGTGGGGGCGATTGGGGTTACTACGGGAATTAACATTGTGGGGCCTCTATGGGTTACTATAGGATTTAACATTGAGGTCCATACAGGTTAATGGAAAAATTAATCTTTCTTGAAAAATGGGTGGCCCTGAAAAGGGCCATTGGAGGAGGATTATTATTTTCTCCAACATTTGGTTAGGAAGCCTGGGAGGTGGAACTTGTTTTTCTTCTTCTTCTCCTCCTTCTTTTCGGGTATCCAGTCGGGATGATTCAATTGTCTGAACTTGTCCTGAATTTTCATCCAGTTCAAGTTCAGACGATTGAATTCTTTTTCTTTTTTTTCCTTAGCCCACATTAACTTGATTTTAGTGACTTCCTGCTCCATAATTTTTTTTTAACAATAGTTTCAACTCGGAGCAGGGCCGCTTCTTGTCGAGTGAGGATTGGACACTTTAAATTGTCATCTAATTTTTTTAAGCAATCCAGGACTTCTTTAAGAAGTCCTACTCGACAAGGTGAAGAGGAGTTCTTGCTCTTCTTTACTTCCTCCTCCTTCTTCACTTCTTGAATTAAACCCATAATCAAATTAATGTAGGCTAAGTATTCTATTTCCCAGTTTAGGTTCACTGGATACCACCACATCATTCTTTCTCTGTAATATTTAACTTCCACCATCCAGTCCCAGGCTTCCTGTAGATTTTCTATTATGTTCATCATTCTTCAGTTGAAGTGTGAATGACGCAACTGTGGAAGGCACCGCTTTATATGCTAGAAGCGCGGACGTGAAGGAAAACATCCCCTCCCCCCAAAAAAAATCATATATACAAACAAAACACACAACACACTATCCTTTTTTTATATTTTTTTTATATCAAAACACACACACCACAAATATACAAGGGAAAGAGTTTTTTTGTTTGGTGGGGTAAAAACACAAACATACAAACATATAAAACACAAATATATATATATGGCAATAATTAAAAATTAATCTTTTTCTTGTGAAATGGGTGGCACTGAAAAGGGCCTTTGGGTTTTTTTGTTTGCTATTTTAGCATTCACATCGTTTGGTAGGTCTTCTTTTTCTTCTACTTCTTCTAACTTCTTCCCCATACATTAATACTCTTTTCAAACATCCTTGTCTCTCTATGTATATTCTTCTTTGCCAGTAGGTGGTTTCATCAATTCTAGTGACTGCCCATGATGCTCTGACATACATGGGATAGTTGGGATTGAAGAGCATCCCTGACACAATGCTTGAAGCTTCTACACTTGTCCACATGATTTCTTTCTTTAATGACTGGAGAAAAAAATTTGGTAAAGCTTTATGAGACAAGCGGTGGTATATATACCTTACGATCGGATTGAAATGCATTGAAATGAACTGCCAATCCCAATGTGCGTTACAAGCGGGTCGGATTTTCTTCCAATGGGAAGAGAGTAGGGGTATGAAGTCATTGGGGGTATAAAGGTATAATAGCGTTCCTAGGGATTATTACTTTTTTCGACAGCCTTCATGGAGACCGGAAAGACAAACATGTATTGGAGTGATCCTACAATGATTAATGCTGCTGCTTTGCTGAACTTCCGACCGGAAGACTTTAATTTAGATTTTCTAAATCAAGAATTTGAGTCTGAGACTACTACTACTACTGCTGCTACACCACTTCCTTCTTTGCTACCAGTGATGGAAGAATTTAAAAAGAAACAACAGGAAGAGATGGAATTTTTTTTAAAGAAACAGCGAGATGATGAAGAAATGTTTCTTCAGCAAGAAGAGGAGAGAAGAAAAAGTGAGGAAGAAATCAGACAACAGTTAGAAGAGGAGGAGGAGAAGAAGGAGAAGGAAATACTAAAGGAAGAGAGTCAGGAAGATAAAACGGTGAGTCTTCTCCAAGAGATTTTTTCTGAGTTGAAATATTTGAGAAGTTTATATGAATATTCTCTCACACAGCCCAAACGAAAAAGACCATCACGGGCTAAACATTCCAAGTCTACCACTTCTAGTGAGATGCCACCACCACCACCACCACCACTACCACCAGTGACTACCACCATTACCAAATCAGCAGCAGCAACAGCAGGAGGAATCGGATTGGGTCGTGGTAAAGGACTACGACAATTGAAGTTGATTATGTCAACTCCATAAGTTTGTTTTTAACCAAACAAAACAAACAAATACCCCAACGGTCCTTTTTAGGGCCACCCAGATTTCTAGAAAAGAAATCAAATTGCCAAAAAGTCAACTAAAAACTTAAAAACCCCATTCCTTTTATATAAGAGTGAGTGCGTGCATGCCTGTATTTTATACTCTAAAACAAAATAACACAAAAAACACTTACTTTTTTCCATTCTGGTGTATTCTCTCATTTTTTTTTACAAAATAATTCACCATGAACATATAACACCACACTCCAAAAAAAACTTTTTCTTGACAGATATAACAAGTATCTTGACTTTTATCTCTCAGATTTGTTCCATAGCTTTGAATTTGTTCTTTTCTTTGTTGCCGTTGTGGACATTCTGGAGCCCAATGTCCTTTCTCTAGGCAGATATAACAAGTATCTTGACTTTTATCTCTCACTGTACTTCATCGGCTAAAATAATCCCAATAATACTCAGAAGGATGTCCTTTCTTTGGGCATCGATTTCTTCTTCTTGACTCTACCATCTTTACAGTTTGAAAGTTCAATCACCAAAGACTGATTCTGAAGGTACGAAGGTCTCTCTCTATATACTCTCCTCTCTCTATATATAGGTACCTGGGTCAAACTGAATCAGTTTCAAAGTAAACTTCAAGATGAAAAGATCACGCCCAAACCATGAGAAAGAAGAAGAACAAGAACAAGAAACAAAGAGGCCACGTCGCCGAAGACATTCCGTACCTCCTGAAACACCACTAGCTGAACTACTAGCTCAAGTCCATGCTAGTGACTTCGAAGAGGAGATGAGTGAACCTGAAACCTTACCACATTCAAGCCCACCCAAAACAAAGCCCACCACTACCAACACCAGAACCCCTGACCAAAAAAGACTACCTAGTACCTTGGCTCCTCCTGAAAATTACTATCGGATTCGAGAGACTCAAAAAATTACCTCTCGAAAATTTAAAACTACAGCCTACACTCACACGGTTCACTTCAAAGACTTCAAGTCCGAAGTACCTCCCGAGAAAGCGGCGGGGTTCATTAGTGATTTGTGGGAATCTGTGTTACAGAACTTGAAACGTCAATGTGGAGCCAAAGAAGATGATCGATTGAGACTAGCCATCCATCACGATAATTTGAAGAGTCCTGTTTGGATCGAGTTCAGCACCCCGGCAGAATTAACACCAGACAAAGTCATGTCCAAAATAGAACATGTTCAACAATCAAATGACAAGTTTACCATCACCGTTTAAAAGGCGACACTTTACATGACTCACGTTGCTCCTCCTCGAGGAAGTGGAAAAAGTAGGAAACCGTTATTGGTGGACGATCTTCGCACTACCAAACGCAGTGTTGTCCAAATTGACAATACTCAAAACCAAATGTGTTTGGCTCGGGCTATCGTGGTGGGGCGCACGTATGCCAACAAGAACGAGAGTAAAGAATGGAAAAAAGTCTGGAATAACATTCGACGATCTAACACATATAACAAACAACGAAAAGAAGCAGAACTCCTGTTGCAACAAGCTGGTATCCCTAAAGAGACCGTGTGTGGTATTTCTCAAATGCAGCAACTTCAAGATGTTTTGACTCCTCACTATACTTTGAAAGTTCACCCTCAAGAAGTGCGCGGAGCTCTACTGTTTCGAGGCTCCGATTTCCCCGAGGGAAAATACGTTCATCTCTATCACCATCAAGAACATTTCGATACCATCACCAGTATTATCGGATTTTTGGGATACTCTTACTACTGTGAGAAATGCAACCATGGGTTTAACAGTCGAGAGCGACACCTTCATTGCGGAGCAAGATGTCGGGGCTGTTTAGCGGACCAACCATGCCTTCCTGAACAACCACACCACGTCCATTGTGAAACGTGTCGACGTACTTTTGTTAGTCCTTCTTGTTACCAACATCATCGTAAGACACAATGACACCAACAAAAATGTGCTTGCGACTTATTGAAATCGTGTTCCACGTGTGGAAACTTGATTCGTACCAACGACCCCAAGTCACACATTTGTGCTGGCAAGAAAATATGTAGCATTTTTCACCAGATCGTCGATTTTGATCATCGATGTTTTATTCAAAAGTTTGACAAGACAGAGAAGAAAGAAATAAAGAAGAAAAAGAACCAAGTGGATTTCATCTTCTTTGATTTTGAATGCATGCAAGAAACAGGCATTCACATTCCTAATTTCTGTGTGGCTCATAGGGCTTGTGATCAGTGTATTCAAGAATCGATTCACTTTCACTGTCCTCATTGTAGTCGAATTCCAGGAGGACGTGAAAAAATCTTTCGTGGGGCTAACACTTTGTCTGAGTTTGCTGAATGGATTTTAGACCCTACCACCCACGACAGTTGGAGCGAAGAGGACATTCAACGTTATGGAGACTGTCATCGGTATGCGACCGTCATAGCTCACAATTTTTTGGGATACGATGGACAGTTTTTGTTAAATTATTATTTGAACCATGGTACCGAACGCCCTGAAGTCACCATGAACGGAAAAAAGCTCATCTACATGAAAGTGGGACAAGTACAGTTCAAAGATTCTATGAGTTATTTGGCCATGCCTTTGAGTCGAATGCCAAAAACGTTTGGCATGACAGAAATGGCCAAAGGCTATTTTCCTCACTTCTTCAATACGGAAGCTAATCAACATGCTGTCCTACCTCATTTGCCTGACCTTCATGATTACGACCCCGACGGAATGCGTCCCGAACAGCGAGAAGCCTTTCACACTTGGTACCGCACTCACCAGGCCGATCCATTTGACTTTCAAGAGGAGATGCTAAAGAATTGTCGATCTGATGTGGATATTTTAAGACGTTGTTGTGGAAAGTTTAGAGAGTTATTTCTCGATCACGGAGACGTCGATCCTTTGAAAGATGCGGCCACCCTTCCCAAAGCCTGTTCCTTAGTCTACAGGCAAAATTTCATGACCGAGAACCAAATAGCTATCATCGACTCCAACACGTCTCTCTTTGCTAATCGTCAATATTCGGTCAAAGCTTTACGTTGGCTTCATTACTTGTGTCAAAAAGAAGACAAATGGATACAGAATGCTAGAAACGGAGGAGGAGAAAAGAAGATTGGAGGTTATTCCGTGGATGGATTTGATTTAGAAAACCCGCACACAGTGTACGAGTTTCAGGGTTGCTTGTTTCACGGATGCCCTACTTGTTATCCTGACCGAGACATGAAAAGTCCTTATTCAGATTCTACCATGGAACAGTTATACGAACAGACTTGTCAACGACGACTTCACTTAGAAAGTCAAGGATACCAAGTGGTAGAAATGTGGGAGCACGAGTACGATCGACGTTTGAAAACCGATCCTGAATTTAAGAACATCACCCAAAGTTACGACGCGGCCGACATCGAACCTTTGGATCCGCGACACAGTTTATTTGGAGGACGAACCAATGCCACTCGCTTGCTGTACGACTTGGATGAATCCCAAGGAGAAGAAATCAAATACATTGACGTGTGTTCTTTGTATCCTTGGCTGTGTAAATATGCTCGTTTTCCCACCGGACACCCTGAAATTTTGACAGAACACATTGACGTGGAACACATTCGTCAATACGAAGGATTAATTAAATGTAAAGTCTTACCTCCGACAAACTTGTACCATCCCATCTTACCTCACCATTGTCAAGGAAAACTGATGTTTCCTTTATGCCGGACGTGTGCTGAAACGTGCAACCAAGATCATCCCTGTCACCACACGAAGGAAGAAAGGTCTTTGACAAGAACGTGGGTCAGTGCCGAATTGTTTCGAGCTCTGGGTCGTGGATACCATTTCTTGAAAGTATACGAAATCTGGCACTTTCCAACTACAGCTCAATACCAAAAGGACGACGCCACAAATCATCCAGGCATTTTCTCGGGGTACGTCAATCAGTTTTTAAAACTGAAACAAGAAGCTAGTGGTTATCCTTCGTGGTGTCAGACTCCCGAAGACCAAAAACGATTCAAAGAAGAGTACCGTGACACTTTGGAAGAGGTGGAAAAAAATTAAGGAAAAAGATCGTTTGCCAAAGTGATGCTTAATTGCTTGTGGGGAAAAATGGCACAACGTACGATCTTACCCAAAACGGAATACGTCACCGATCCTTATCGTTACTTTAAACTAGTGGACGACAAAAGTATACTAGTCAAACACGTCGAGATCGTTCGCGATGATTTGATCATAGTCAATTTAGAAGAAGAACCCAAGTTTGTCAAACCTGACAAGTTTAGCAACGTAGTCATTGCCGCCTACGTGACCGCCCATGCTCGCTTGAAATTATACGACGAAGCGTTAGAAGTCTTGGGAGATCGTGTTCTGTACTTTGATACTGACAGTTGCATGTACATTCATCGACCTGGTTGACCCCACCCTACCATCCAAGGAGATCGTTTAGGAGCCTGGATAGACGAGCACCCTCCAGACACCATTCTGAGTCTTGCCAGCGGTGGCCCTAAAAATTATGGCTACCGATACCGAGACCCACAAGACCAACTTCACACCTCCTGTAAAGTCAAAGGATTGACTCTCAACTATCGAACCAACCAAGTGGTGAACTTTGAGGTTTTAAAAAATGCTTTACTGTTTGGACAAGTGGAAGACTTTCGAGTGGACACGTTAGAACCTCACAAGATTGTACGGTTACCTAATCATCAAATTGTCACTCGACCTGTACAAAAAGTGTACCGCATCGTATACCAAAAACGAGTGAGACTTCCAGACCACACCACTTTGCCTTACGGACACGCTGATTTGGAGTATAAAAAAAGTAAACCCTCTTGAACAGAAAAAAAGACAATACCAAGATGACTTCAACAACACCGTGTGATGAACACAAATTAATTCCCGTGGCCTTGCCTGACTATTGTGAGTGTGCCAGTCGCTTGAACACATTCAAAAAATGGCCTAAACACATGCCTGACTATTGTCATTGTGCTCATCGATGGAACACATTCAAAAAAGGATCTAAACTTAGGAAAAATGGATTACCTACTTCACACTCTTTAGCCAGAGCAGGATTTGTTTACTTTGGACAGGGAACCCAAGTACAGTGTTTTAGTTGTGGTGTCACTATTCGTATGGATTGTAAGAATTCAGCTCACCTGGAACATGTCAGATGGGGTCCAAACTGTGCTTACCTTTCTTTGGCGTTTCCACCGATCACATTACAGTACTTTTCGGATGGCACAGTCGACAGGTATAAAAAAGGAACCCCTTCCAAGTCAAACCATTCATTCTAACTTTCAACATTGACCGAGCAAGAAGAAGAAAGAAGAAGATGAGTAATTTTGTCATTCTTCCACCAAAGTATAATAAGAATACTCAAACCACCCAGCAACCAAGGGAGAAATCTAGTATGAACTCCAAGTACCATCACGGCTTGGAGTGCGATGCAGTACCTTGCGACGAGACGGATTCCGTAAGCGTTGACAACAGCAATTCACACTATGCGACGGATTCCGTACGTTGTGACATCTTGGATGCAGTAACTCACCGACCCTCTAAAGATGCAGGACGTCCTTTCTTCTTTATTGGGAATACTAAACGTGTCTGTGAATGTCATCCCAACAAGGGTAAAGAATTGACGATACCTGTGGTTGTGACTAGCTATTCCAAGTATGAAAGTCGACTCCAGACGTTCCAAGACAAGTTGCCTAAATATTTAAAGGTACCTACTCCCGAAGCTTTAGCCAGATCTGGATTTAAATACGTGGGAGAAGGAGATCAAGTTCAATGTTTCAGTTGCGGTGTGAGACTTAAATATTGGGAGCCTACCGACTCAGCTTACATTGAACATGCTAGATGGTCTCCGCACTGTCAGTTCTTACCTTTAGTAGCCGTAGAAGAGTACGGGTACGGTGAGCCAGATATACCTACAAAAAAGTAACAACATGTCGGAGGAGGATACTTCTTTAGAAGAACGTATTCGTGGTTTACCTTTGGAGTTGCGAGAACACATTTATCAGTATTTTGTCACTATTAACTATACTTTAGAAGAACGTATTCGTGGTTTACCTTTGGAGCTGCAAGAACGAATTTACAGAGAATTGGTCAAGATCCAAGTGAAACGTAAAGAACAGTTACATCCTTTACGACAGACCTGTTGTAACCATTGGTATCTGAATGTGATAAGACATTTGATTTGGGCCAAGATATTCAAATGGTCAGACATTCATGAAAAACTAACCGACAACTTTAAGAGTTTGGAGGGTACCACCTACAATCTGGCAGTGGAATATAGAATTCGATGGAACAAAGTGAAGGAAAAAAATGTGACCAACAGACAAGAATACCAAAAACTGTTACAAGAACTGTCACCTCAAGACGAATCGCCTTTACGTCGTTTGAAGTTAGATAGGATAATCACTGATGATTGTTTTGGCTATCCTTTACCCACCGATTCCGTTTGGTTGGTGTGTGAGTATTTTGTCACCAAGAAGACCACTTTAGAAGATCGCATTCGTGACTTGCCTTCGAAGTTGCGAGTTCGGATTTACAGAGAATTGGTTCAGATTCAAGTGAAACGTAAACTCCAATTCATTCCTCGATTTGCGCACTACCGTGACTTTCACCGTATCAGAAATATGATTCTGGACAATAACTATCACCGCTATCGTGAAGAACACAAAAGAGAGTTACTTCTTTCCAAGTCGGAAACTTTACCAAAACACATTTGTGGTTTGCCTTTGGAGGTGCGCCAAAGGATTTACCAAGAGTTTGTCAAGTTATAAGTGAAACGTAAACTCAAAGTCATTTCTCGAGCTGTACGCTATGCTTACTTCCAAAGTATGAGAAGACTGGTTTTGGGGAGATTGTATCGCTGGCACTACCCTGAAGGAGACTATCACAAAAGGTACCAACCTTGGGAACCTGGATATAAAAACACACCACCCAAGATACCCACCTTAGCCCTCTCACCCTATAAAGTGTCGCTATGTCTGGACTCTACTCCTCACTCGTGAAACGGATTCCGTGGAAGGAAGTCAACAATCGTGTTCAGACCATAGAGGATTATAAAGACTTGATACAAGAACTGTTTCCATTGAATTTTGGACGCTATGTGGTGTGTGTCTTAGTGACTGCTTATCTTGGAATTCGTTTTCCAGGACATTCGTTGTGGAGTATTTTTGAGGACAAGTGTTTGCCTTGGATTATTTTGGAGGAACCGTGGTTGCATTGGACGATTTTGAGCAAAAAAACAATATGACCATTCATGCATCACCCTTAGTAGAAGATTATAAGGACTTGATTTTATCAGTGCACGAAAGAAAAATTGTACTCAAAGTGTTAAGAGTGGTGATGAAAACAAGTGAGGTACCTCCGTGTGAAGAAGACATTCGTCACACTTTATCTGTCTATAAAACATTTAAAGAAGTGTGTTTTGCTAGTGAGTTACACCAACAACTTTTCAATTGGAAAGATGTACGTAACTGGAGAGGTCTTGGTTTCCATGCTTGGCTACAAGAAGTGGCTCAGTTTGCCAAAGATTTGGCAACATGTCCATAAGTGTCCAAAAGTGAAATGGGAACGACTGAAAGAAGAAGAAGAATGGGAACGTCTGAAAGATGACCACACCACCGTTGTCCAAATACAACAACCACCCCTTGAGGAACACACTCCTCCTTCCTTACCGCCAGAGCATTCTTCCAAAAAAAACACACAAAAGACGAACAGAAGAAGATTACCACCCCCAGTGCCTGTGTTCTCCATTTCGATGATACCAAAATGTTGTAAATTTGATTGTTTATACAACATTTTGATTGTTTTACTGGCAGTCTTATTCTTGTACGTCAGTATTTGGGCCTTATGCTTTTTACTCTATTATTATCGCTTGGTGTAAAAAAAAATGTTTTTTGTTTGTTGTGTTGGTTGTTTTTTACAAAAAAAATAAACGTGTATGAAAACGTATAAAATGTCTTGGGTCTTTTGTCTTCTTCTCAAAAATCTTCTTACCTCAGTCATGGCTACATCTTCTTCCTCTACCTCTTCTGTGGTTAAAGTGCTTGACGAAAAGTTAGATCGTTCCAGTTGGGACGCTTTGTATCTACGCCATCCTTTTAACATGTTGATTGCTGGACCTAGTGGTTCCGGTAAAACCGAATTTGTCAAACGTTTGATCGAACACAAATCTCATTTGTTTGATAGTCCACCTCAACGTATCGTGTGGTGTTACAAAGAGTGGCAAAAGTCTTACACACTACTCCAAGAAAGTCAAGGAGAAGCCATTTCATTTGTAGAAGGCATCCCTCACGAAGACGATGGAATCGTGTCTGACGTGAGTCAAACACATCTGGTCATCTTCGACGACATGTTAGGAGAAGACGAAGAAGAAATAAAACTTTGGCTTACACGAAAAGGACACCATCGAAATGCTAGTATTGTATACATTACTCAAAATTTATTTCAACAAAGTAAAGCCCATCGGACGATCAGTCTTAACGCTCATTACGTGGTCTTATTTAAAAGCCCCAGAGACAAATCTCAAGTGCAAGTGTTAGCCAAACAGTTAGGTATGCCTTGGTTGAATTATGCGTACGACGATGCCACTCAAACCCCTCACGAGTATTTACTCATCGACTTAAAACCGACCACTTCTGACTATTTGAGATTTCGTGCCCAATTGTTTCACCCTTGGGGTCAAGAAGGAGGCCCTGTCATTTACACGTCCTCTTCAGCCACACTCTGAAGAAAAAAAAACTATAAAAACATCTACTACGTCATTTCTATCTCACAGTCTTCCGAGGTGACTTCCTTTCAATCTCATCCTCCTGCCAAATTGATTCGTGCGTTGTATGGCATCAGTCGTGAAAAAAATGCAAAAGTCCGTGCTCATTTGTTAGAAGCTAGTCTTAAAGAAGTGTTACGATGGTTTACTTTGACGGCACGTCAATTGCTGCAAGGCATCATTCACATCCCTCATCAAACTCAACGTTTTTTTCAAAAACATAAAGGGGCGTTGTCACAACTAGCTGATCCTAGAATCGATTCACAGACTAAAAAACAAATCATTTTAAACCCTGGAGGAAGCGGTTCTTTAGGAGGGGTTATGATTCGTTCCCTTTTGAAATGGGATCCTAATGCCCAAGCCAAATTACCCAAAACACCAAAAAAGAAGAAAAATCCTAAGAAGAAGAAAGCCACACAAAAAAGAAAAGCCCTACAAAGAAGAAAGCCCCCAAGAAAAAGAAGAAAAGTTCTGCCAAGAAGAAAACAACACCCACCACTGCAAGGAGCCGAAAGAGAGGTACTGCGGCCAGGACGCAAACGTTCACCCGCAAGACACCACCACCACCACCAGCAGTGACGAGGTCTCCTTTTGCGTCCACATCTTCTTCACCACCCTTCATGATGATGCCTGCCAAACCAGACTTAAGACAAGTGTTTCCTAATTTGATGCAAAAATGGAAACCTATTTCGAAAGTCACCACTTCAGGACCCTCGACATCGGCTGATTTGGCTATGGCAGCCGCCGCCAACAAAGTGCCGTCCCCTAAAACCAAAGTTCAAGAAAGAACCAGCGTGTTACAAAGTTTAGTGGATTTATCCAAAGAAGAATTGAGACGATTTAGTCCCTTGAAAACACCTCAACGTCGAGTGAGGCCTGTCATGAAGATGGTACGTCGTGCAGACAATCAGTGGAGACGTGTTCCAGTATAAAATAGAAGGGTGACCTGCCATAGACTTCAGACTTGTTTCTACCCACTAAAAAAGATGACCCCCAAACGTGCACACCACCACCACCACCAAAAAAAGAAGAAAAGTAAAAAAGGACGACTTCCACCTCGTCTGGCGAAACATTGGGACGTCTTGTCTGTCCTGACCAAATCCAATCCTCCCATGCGAAAACAACTCATTCAAACAGCCCCTAAAGAAATCATCGATACCGTGTGTGAATGTTGTTTGAACGTTTTGAAAGGAACGGTACCTTTGTCCAAGATACAGAAACAAAAATTAGGCAAACATCGGAACGTTCTTCGTCAAATGGTGAAAAAGAAAATACCTCTCCAGCAAAAGAAAAAAATGTTTTTTGCAACGAGGAGGATTTCTACCTATGCTGTTAGGACCGTTGTTAAAAATAGCGGGTCCTTTGTTAGGAACGATTGCTGGACCCCTTTTAGGAGGTGTCATGAGATAACAAAAAAAAGAAGATAAAAAGGACACCCTTCTCTGGAAAGACCACACCTGTTTGTACCTTTGGATGAAATGGAAGGACGAAAACTGACTTTAGTACCTTACAAACGATGGATGGAATTTCATCGTTGGAACGAACAACAGATACCTCATTTACCACCAAATCCTAATCTCAACGAGATGTCCCAGTTACAACAAGAATTACAAACCCTGATGGAACGAAGCGATTTGTCAGAAACAGAAAAATCGCAACGGTACGGTCAACTTTTACAACGTCTGCAACTCTTTCACCTAAAAGTGACCACCACTAAAACAGACACCGCCACGGGATGACCGTAAAAGAAGAAGAAGAAGAAGAGTTACAAACTCCACCTCTTAAAAAAAAAGAAGTTAGCCACACCGGGTTGGATAAAAAAGATAATGTCTATCCCATTACCATCAAAAGTGAAAAAGGAAGAAGTGAAGACAGAAGTCAAAACAGAACCGATGACCCCTGTTCAAACAACATCCTCCTTTACACCAGTGGCTCGTCGGACACGTAAACAATCCAAAAAGATACCCCACGAAGAAAAGAGCATTAGTACTTGGTTGACTTATTCTTGAGGAATCAAACCATGGAGAAACTTTTAGCCACCATTTATTACAATCCTGGCCATGCTGCTGGTTACGGAGGAGTTCAAAAATTATATCGAGCTGCTAAAAGTAAATTGAAAAGTGTACGTTTGCCCGAAGTACGACGATGGTTACAAGAACAATCGACGTACACGTTACATAAACCCATTCGACGCAAATTTTCTAGAAGTTCAACCCAAGTGGAAGGCATCGATCATCAATGGCAAGCCGATTTAGCCGACGTCTCTCATTTGGTCACCTATAATCGTGGTCACAAATATTTGTTTTGTGTCATCGACGTGTTTTCCAAATTTGCTTGGGTCGTGCCCTTGACCTCTAAAAGCAGTACCAAATTGGTACGTGCCTTAAAATTGGTCTTGAAACAAAGTGGTCGTCACCCTTTACGATGGCAAACTGACAAAGGCACCGAATTTCTAAACCAAACTTTTCAAAAAGAATTGAAACAAAGACAGATTCATTTTTTTACTACCGAAAATCCTGAAACCAAAGCCAGTATCGTGGAACGTTTTCAAAGAACTTTGAAAGAACGCATGTGGAAATATTTTACACATCAACATACTCTCAAGTACATCGACGTGTTACCTCGTTTGGTCAAAGCGTACAATCAATCGTACCATCGAAGCATCGGATGTACCCCCGAAGAGGTCAGCCCTGAAAACGAAGTAATCGTGTTTGATAAATTGTTTAGTACCCCTAAATGGACACCTCAGAAGAAACCCTTAGAGTTAAACACGGGAGATTGGGTTCGCATCGGAAAAACCAAACGGACTTTTGACAAAGGTTATTTACCTAACTGGACCACCGAATTTTTTCTTGTCACTACCCCCGTGCGTGGACGCCATTCTCCCGTCTATAAATTGGAAGACATGCACGGTGAAGTGCTCAAAGGAACATTTTACTTGCCTGAGTTACAACGAGTGACCAAAAAAGAAGACGCCTTGTACGACATCGAAAGTATTCTCGAACAAAGAACACGCAAAGTAGGCAAACGTCGAGTAGAAGAAGTCAAAGTACGTTGGAAAGGATATCCTCCTAGTTTTGATTCTTGGATTGCTGCTTCTCAAGTCGTCGACTATAAAAAGAAAAAGAAGTAACCCAACAACATGCCATTTAACACAGCAACCACGACTTCAACGACTCCTTCGCAGAGTTCTTCTCTTCAAGAATTACAAAAACAACCACTTTGGGTGTGGTGCGGAGAACGTGTGCCTAAAAATCAAATCGTCTTTTTGTGTCAAATTTTTGTCGTGTATTGTGTCATCGGAGCAGCTATTGCCAATTTGAGTTTGCAACAAGCAGACAAACAATTGTGGACCATTTTACTCGGCAGTTGCATCGGTTATCTTTTACCCAGTCCCTCTTTGAAATTTACGACGACGACGGACAACAGCAGCCACAGCAGCAACCATGGTAGTACGACCAACGTCAGTCCACCTTCTTCTTCCAGTCACCACAGTAGTCCTCTTTTAGAACCCTTTGAACATCCTTAGAACTCGAGTGACTCCTTGGAGACCAAAACCACTTTGGACCTACTATGAATGACCAATTTTATTTAACGATACCCAGTGACAGTTCCATGGATGTGTTTCCCAACAACAGCTTATGTTGTTTCACGGCCAAATTACATCAATCCATCCAATTAGATCACGATGCTCATTGGGAAGTGGCTTTGGTAGAAATCATTCATCCTACACAAATTCAAAACATCGACGAAGGTCAAAACACTTTCATCGTGGAAATCTTGAACAAGGGAGTGCATGATGAGTTGGAGAAAATTCAACCTGGCCTTGAGCATTCCAGAAAGGTATTCACGAAGACAACTCCTCCCTTTGCGAGCCATACCATGAGAATTCCTAAGGTGTATTATTTTAGTGCTAAACATTTGGTGGACACCATTGACGCCATCTTCTTAGCTCAATTTGGCAAAGCCTTGGAAAAAAACCAAAAATGGCTTCGAATCGCTTACCATGATGTGGCACGCCGTTTCATCTTGCAATTTTTTAAAGAGAATGGGGAACTCATTGATGACAAAAAAGACAAAAACTTACCCGAGCAGGACAGAAAATTCATGACCATTGAATTTTCTCCTGGGTTGTATTCTATTTTGGGTGGAAATAAAAAGTATACTAATAAAAAAGTCGCAAGCAACGTAGAATTCGGAGATGGTTTTCGCACCTCTATCGAATTGAACGTTGGACTAAATTTAATTTTTGTGTACTCCGATGTGGTAGAGTACAACGTGGTGGGCCACACAGCTGCTCCCTTACTGAGAGTCATTCCTTTCAAAGTGGATACTGCTGCTGGTGCGTACGAAGAAGGTGGAAACACGTTTCACGTTCACCGTGAATTTGTACATCCTCATTATCTTCCAGTCAGTAAATCGTATTTTGACAGTGTCAACATTAGTATAAAAGGAGATATGGGACAAGATGTGCCATTCATTGACAAAGGAAAAGTCACGGCGAAACTACATTTTCGAAAAAAGGTTCTCTAACGCCTTGTAACATCCAAAAAATGTATCCAGTGTACCGAGGAGTGGCTCGACAACGAGGACATGGTTTAGGAGATATGTTAAGATCGGCTTTTCGGACGGTAGCCCCTATTTTGAAACCGATGGTGTCTCGAGGATTCCATGCCTTAAAAGATGCCGCTTTGACACAAGGAAAAGAATTTTTGCAAAATGTCCTCATTGACAAACAAAATCCTAAAGAAGCCTTTATGAGAGCAGGCAAAAATGTGTTGATGAACACTGGCAAAGATCTTTTAGGTCTCCGAGAGAATCCTATAAATTCACTTCACGCTTCTGGCCCTGGCATTACTTCTTCCTCCATTTCACAGCAAGGACAAGGTAGAAAGAGACGACGACATCGAAATCCCTTCAAAGTTCATAAAAGAACACACTTCAGTTAAAAAAAGAAGAAGAAAAGAAGAAGAACCGTCAGAGAATTATACGTGCTTGATTACTAAAAACCATTGAAAATGATGCACCGAGATTCTTGCGAATGTACCAAGTCAGAACTGGATATGTTTACCATACCTCGCACCATGATGAC
Source organism: Margaritifera margaritifera (assembly GCA_029931535.1). Classification (NCBI taxonomy): domain Eukaryota; kingdom Metazoa; phylum Mollusca; class Bivalvia; order Unionida; family Margaritiferidae; genus Margaritifera; species Margaritifera margaritifera. The sequence continues at coordinate 969,326 of JAQPZY010001425.1, read as the reverse complement.
GATGCAAGAATCCCAATGGGTGGAATTTCATCCTGTATCGTCTTTGACGGAATCAGCTCCTATCGAATTTGAAATCAAAGGACAAACCGAAGATTACATCGATCTGAATAACAGCTACTTGTACCTGAAACTTCAAGTGAAGAAAACGGCGGACAACACCCTTCCTGGGGTTCCTGCCATAGTGGCACCCGTCAATAATTTCATGCATTCTTTGTTCAGCGGAGTAGATTTGTACTTGAATAACAAACTGGTCAGCAGCAGTTTGGATACTTACCCTTACCGTGCTTATTTGGAAAATCTCTTGACGTACGGAAAAGAAGCCAAGAACACTCATCTGGACGCTTCGGTGATCTGGAAACCTGACACCTCGGAAAAGTTCAACATCACAGACCTGACAGTAGCGGCGAAGTCTACTGAGGATGGCAATAATGGTACTAAAGATATAATTCCAGCAGTCCTACACAATGTGGGATTTCACGACCGTCGAAAAAAATCAGACGCAGTTTAGAACTGATGGATCGTTTGCATTTGGATATGTGGTTGCAAGACAAGTATTTGTTGAACGGAGTAGATGTACGCCTGAGACTGAATCGCAGTAGTTCCGCTTTCCATTTGATGGCCGAAAACAACGAGCGGAAAACCATCATCCAAGAAGCCAAACTTTACGTGCGACGTGTGGAAGTCTTACCAAAAGTAGCCAACGACATCAGTCAAACGTTGAGCAGAACCACTGCCAAGTATCCTGTTCGACGAGTGGAAGTGAAAACCTTTACCATTGCCGCTGGACTCCGATCCAAAGTCGAAGATCACGTCTTCCAAGGACAGCTCCCAAAACGTTTGCTGATTGGCATCGTCAGTAATTCAGCCCTCAACGGAGTCCACAACGAAAATCCGTTCGAGTTTAAACACTACAACGTCTCCAAGATAGAAGTCAGTCGAGATGGCAAAACGTTGTGTACTAGACCTTTTGAACCTAACTTTGAGCAGAAAAATTACTTGCGATCTTACTTGAACCTGTTTGAAACCACAGGACAGTTAGGCACCAACACCAGCCACGGCATTTCGTACGAGGATTATGCAGGAGGGTATGCGTTGTGGGGATTTGATTTCACTCCGGACAAGGTAGCGACGAAGGACATTTCCACCCTATAAAATCAGGCCCACTTCGTGTGGAACTTCAGTTTGCAGATCCTCTACCTCACACGGTGAACGTCATCTTGTATGCAGAATTTGATAACACTCTAGAGATCAACAGCTTGAGAGAAGTGATTCTAGACTATTAGAAGGAAAAGAAAAAAGATGCAACACGTAGAAGAAGAACCTATGGAGATAGATGAGGGATTTTGTGATGAAGTTATTCAACAGTCACAAACTACCACAAAGTATGATGATGATGACAAAGTCATTCATTCAGTACCTCGAATAGAAGAAGAAGAGACTAATACGGTTCCTGTGTTTACTGGATTTATGCCTTCTCGATGGCCAGAACAAGAAAAACAGTTAGTTTCCTGTTATGTTCAGGAATTAAGTATAAAAATTAACAGTCTAGTCCGAGAAAATTGTCATGGATGTCAAATCGATCATCCCAGCCAGAAACAACACGATCAATGTTTGATGATGACAGGCGAAGAAAAATTGGATGAATATTTGGAAACGGCCTGGTCTCAAATCTCGGAAGAACATGTGTTGAGACAATGGTATAAAGTCTTGCAGAATTCTTCTTTTCCTCCACTCATTCCTCTGGAGATCAAACGGATCGAAGGTCTCATTGGACAGAGTACAGAGACTATCCGACGTGAATATTCGTGGAATTACTTGACAGAACAATTCAAGCATAAAGTCAGGTGTGAATTGGTGACTCATTATTTCAACTGGTAAAGAAGAAAAAAATGGATACTACACTTCTTCTTGGAATCCTGTGGTGTGTGCTAAAGATGAACTACCTCATCGTAAACCTAAAGACGTTCATGCCTATGTTATCAATACCGACGACAGTCATCTACCAGGAACCCATTGGGTAGCAGTGTACTTTCCCAACGATCACAATGGTGGAGGTGTGGAATATTTTGATTCTTATGGATTACCTCCTTTGGAAAACGACATCATTGACTTTATGAGAAGAAATGCCGTCTCTACTCGATTCAATAATGTGAGATTACAAGGATCGGATTCCATGGCGTGTGGACAATATTGTGTACATTTTCTTCATCAACGCAGTCTCGGATATTCCTTAGAACATTTAGTGACTTGGTTTGAAAGAGACTATGCTCGAAACGATGCTAAGTAGAACGATGGTTTTTTGAACTTTATGGTTATCTCTTGTCTTTAGCTCAGAAACGTAGTGTGCATCAGAATGATGTCGATGTAGAAAAGTGGAAGTTTAGTTTACCTTCCCAACATTGTCAACCCTGTAACTGTTAAAAAATGGATAGTGTGGTGTGTGTTTTGATATAAAAAAAATTTAAAAAGTAAAAAAAATGGTTGTGGTGTGTGTGTGTGTGTTTGATAAAAAAAAAAAAAATGGGTTTGTATGTTTGTGGTGTGTGTTTGATTTTTAAAAAAAAAAAATTGTTTGTATATTTGTGGTGTGTGTTTGATTTTTAAAAAAAAATTAAAAAGGATTGTATGTTTGTGGTGTGTGTTTGATTTTATAAAAAAATTAAAAAGTAAAAAAATGGATAGTGTGGTGTGTGTTTGATTTTTATCAAAAGTAGTTTCTTTTAGGTCCGCGCTTTGGGGTAAGGGGTAATGGAGTGCAAAATCCGCGAAGCCTACAATGACGTCAAAAGAATGACGTCAGACGCGGGGTAGTGGGGTGATGTTTTTTTTTTTACTTTTTAGGTGTAAGGGATGTTTTCCTTCACGTCCGCGCTTCTAGTATATTAAAACAACACCTTCACACTTGAGCTATCCCATTTATTCAACAAACATGAACAAGATAGAAGCAATCTGGCAAGTTAAAGTTCATCTAGAAGTGGCCTGGCTTTTCCTCCAAGACCTGGAGAAGAAAGAGAAGGAGGAGAAGGAAAAGAAAGTAGCCATCAGACCCCACTCAATGATGGAGGAAGAGAGTAAGGAGAATTGGGATCCAGAAGCAAACCATCCTCCGTTTGCTTTGAAAAAGGCCAATCGCTGCATGAGTGCAGCTACATGGAGGGGGAGCTGTCCCGCTTGTCGGGCTAAGCCTGGGAGGTGCCCACACCTCCTCTAGATGAACTCTAGAACAAAATCCAACGGCCCTTTTCAGGGCCACCCATTTTTCAAGAAAGATTAATTTTTGCATTAACCTGTAGAGACCCCAATGTTAAATCCCATAGTAACCCATAGAGGCCCCACAATGTTAATTTCCCGTAGTAACCCCAAGCGCCCCCATTAACCTCAACACCCCCCAACTACTACTCATAAGTAAGTCATTATATCAGGATAATTTGAGATAATTGGAATGTTAAGGTCACTCGCTTAGAAACAATAAATAGAGATGGACAACGTCACAAATATAATAACTTATCACGAGTACGAACGAGCTTTAAAGCCAACTTCCGTGTAATGAATGGTTTGTACATGTCATACAATTTCTATCTAGTCCTGGTTTATTGATTACCAAAAGAGCGAAACCTATCTTGTATTTTAATTGGATAACTGTTATGTTGACTTAACCTATTGAAACGTCCCAGCCTTTGCCGTGATATAAAGGAGTGTTTGGTACTGTTTACCATCGCGACACAAAGAGAGTGATTCTATATACCCACGGGCTAAATGGAGATGTGAGGATCAACATGAACGATATATTCTTATTGGAAAATGTAAAACAAAAAGAGAAGCTGGTTAGTATCATGAATACTTTAATGAATCAATGAATGAATTCATTAATCAATCATCTAAGTAATACTTACTCATTCTCTAACTCAGTTACTTATTACTAACATTACTTAATGTACATGTTTTCGGCCTTTTTTCCTTCTTTTTCATCTTTCCCGTATTAGATTTTACGTGTTGGTATTGCTTAATTTTTTAAAAAAATTAAAAATATTTAACACATTTATAAAATTTCTTCTGTCTTCTGTCCTTGTTTCATCACTTTATTCTTCTTTCTTTCCCTTTTTTCGTTTGTTACACCCCAACTGCTCCCTCCGAAAAAAAGAAGAAATGATGGAATTGGCAAGCAGCACCATATCACCAAAGTACTAGGTTTGCTTTTGACTATAATAAGCCCTATGTCAGATTTTAATGATATTTTTCCAAATGCGTCTACTACATGGGTACTTCATAGAAAAATTTTGTTTTTGACATTGGTATTCGTCTTTATTGTGTTTTTAATGGAAAATGATGATAATGTCACATACAGCGGGATGATAACGTCACATACAACTTCTCTGTCAATTCTACAGATCATACCTCGAACGCATACCGATAACTGCCTTTAAGCTGCCATTCGGACCACCTCTGTTATTTACTGACAAGCATTGACTGAGAAGTTGCGAATGCATGAAACTATTTTTTCATTCGCAGCTTCTCTGTCAATCATACGGTCAATCCAATCGTAAAAATAACGAGGTGGTCTGAATAGATTGTAGTTTCTATTTTTGCGAAGAAATTTCGGTCTAACAAAATGGATCATTTGTCTGCAAATTACTATGCCGCCATATCTCTGAGGCATATTTTTGGTCTCACAGAAATAGCCGAGACGGTCCGAATGAGGTAGGGTCTTTAGAATGGGTATATATTTCATGGAAGCAGATTATAGGAAGGAAACCTTATCGCGTTACATGTCAATGGAATATAATTTGTTTTCCTCGAGCGATAAAACATCCTCTTAGCAAACACAACACATACAAACACGCACGAACGCACGTGCGCGCGCGTGCACGCACACATAAAATCACTCACTCTCTGTGGAACACACGCACCACACACAAACACACTTGCAAATGTGCCGTTTCATGAAGATAATATTAATAATGCACGAATATAATTTTACTTTTTCTCACCTTCGCTGCATTTCTTATATCGCGTACATAACTAGCTGCTATTTCCTATTTGTGTTGTGCTTGGATGTCGACCAAACGGGAAACAATCAAGACAACGTTAAGCAAGTGTGTTTGATGTAATATTATTGGAATGACATGCATTCACAGTTATATATGTTGGTAAGCAGGTATGCATATTATGAAGAAGAACAACTCTCTTTTTCACTATAGCTTCCTCTTTTAATCTGAATAAAAGTTTAACAATCCTCTTTTAAAGTGGAAAACGGGAGGTACAACAAATGTAAAGAAAGCAAAGTTTAATTGTGTATTACATTTTAAATAAATCTTCTGTTTCAACAAAAAGTATTTTAAGACGACATAAACGATCAACTTTTCGACAAGACAAAGAGACGGTTGTTTAGATTCGCAGAGAAACACAACAATAGATGGATACAAATAGGGCGGACGGATGAAGATATGAAAAGACAAATGGACGAATCCGCAAAGAGCGAATAGACAGATGGGCAACTGACGAACGGATGACTGAAGGAACTGATAGACAGACAAAATAAAGGATGGAAGGACGATCAAACAGATGGGTGTCCATACATGGACAAACAGATGGTCAGATTGAGAGGGAAAACGGACATAAAACGCACAGACGAGTGAACGGAGTTTTAGACAGATAATGAACTAGTCCAATGAATGACTGGACGGAAGCACGGGAGAAATTTCCAATAATTGTATATTATTCGTTCAGACACGTGAGAGACCAATTAAAACGTCAATCAGACAACAAACACTCGAATAGATCAAATAGGGTGTTACCAATTCTGCGCCCATTCGTTCGTTTCTGAATAGGGGAAACTTGATATGCCCAACAAATTTTTTTTTTTTTAACAAGTCTTATTATGGACACATTTTATCAGAAACACATTTTCAAGGCTCTATCGGTGTAATATTTCCACCTTTACCAAGTTTTAGTCGCCTTTGCTATTTAAATGCCCATTCTTTCTCCACCTGGCTCTCTCCATCTCTATAACCCCTCCCCCCTCCCCCTGGGTATTTGAGTTTAAAACTGGACTAGTTTTGCAGTATCGACATATTCGTTACCAATGCATTTTTTTTCTCTCTCTTTGTTTGGGTCAAAAGCGATCAATACAAGCACACAATAGCGTACTTGTAACAAAACAGAACCTCACTGAACTTGATTGCCAACTCAGGTCTAACAATAGACATAACAGATTCAGTACAAATACAAATTATTAATGGTGGGAGCATAGCGGATAGAAAAGGGAAGAGTAGAGGAAAATTCTAAGCAATATTTTGACCATGCACGACAAAACGGGATGAAAGGAAAATAGACATAACTATTCTTACTTTGTATGGGAACAGAATAATTCAATTATCAGTTCTTTCAATTTACTTAATCTTACCTGTATGTTAACATTTTTATTATTAAGAACTCACTAAATTTGTATGTATTAACATTTTTCAGATACTTCTTACTTATATATTGTTTTCTTATTTCATCAAAATATTTCTACTGAAAAAAGATTATGAAAGTATTCACCTATGTTGTGTTAGGCACATAATTAATTTCTTTCAGATAAATACAAATTCTGCCACTTTCCAGTTTTATTTGGAAACCTATTAGCCGTTGTACGGAACTGTGTTAAAATTATTCTATACTTTTGTGGCAACACTACGAAACAATATCAAAATAATTCTAAAGTTGTTTTACATATATTGTCCGACAAAGATCTTTTTACAAACTAAATTAATGCTCTCTCTCTCGTACATTCTGATCCATACTATATCAGCTATGAAAGGGAAATTCAATACATGTGTGTTGTATATTGTATTTGTTTTAGGCATACTAAGATTTTTTGTGAAATTGTTTTACTTTCTTATATTCTCTCTCCCTTTGTCACTCTTAATTTTTCTTTCGCTCCACTTATCTTTCTATTCTTCCATTACTCTCTCTTCCGTTCTTCTTCTCCTCCTCCACCTTAATTTCTCATCCTATTCTTATTCCCCATATTTTGTTGGTTATTTTATCTGTATCTCAAGACAGTGGAAAATATGGTATCTGTGGAAAGTTCATGATCATTTTTTTCATTTCTCCCGTAACCTTGCTGGTCGTAGGGGCGCCACTGATGACTTTGTGAAAATCTCTCTCCATTTCGCCCTGTTCTCCACTGTTCTTTGGGACTTTGCAAAGTCCATGCCTGTCCACTCTTTGATATTGTCTTCCCATCTCTTCTTCTGTCTGCCTCGTTTTCTCTTTCCTCTCACTGTGCCCTGCAGGATTGTCTTTGACAGGCCAGTTGAGCGTGAGACGTGACCATACCATCTTAGTTTGCGTTTCTTTACAGTGGTGATCATATCTTCATAAGGTACAATTGCGCCTTGGATTTTAGTGCGCACCTCCGCATTAGAGACGTGGTCTAAGTATGAGATTTTCAGGATCCTTCGATAACATCTCATCTCTAAGGCATGAATTCTTCTCTCTATTCTGCTGCTAGGGTCCATGTCTCACATGCATATAGGAATATGGACATGATGAGGGCATGATGAGGGAGCGCATAAGCTTGATCTTGGACCCAAGCGTGATGTTGCTGTCTTTCCAAATAGGCTTCAGCCTAGCAAGAGCAGCTGTTGTCTGCGCAATCCTGGAAAGAACCTCAGGTCTTGAACCTTCATCAGAGGCGATAGCACCTAGGTACTTGAAGCTTGTTACTGTGCCCAGCTTCTGTCTATTCACTCTTATTTCCTTTTGGATGCCACTTGGGTTGTTTGTCATTAGGTTTGTCTTTTCAGCGTTGATCTCCATCCCATATCTTAGTGATGCTTCATTGAGACGGTTCACTAAGATTTCCATTTCTTCTTCATTTCCTGCTAAGCCATCAATATCATCAGCGAAGCGCAGGTTGGTGATTGTTCTGCCTCCAACACTGACACTGCCCTCATGGTCTTCCAAGGCGTCGGACATGATCCTTTCCAGGTAGATGTTGAAGAGAGTGGGTGAGAGAAGACACCCCCGTCTGACTCCGCCTGTGGTTCTGAACCAGTCTCCGATGTTGCCATTGACGAGAACTGTACTAGTCGCCTTGTCATACAGAGTTTCGATAGTGCGGATTAGTTTTGCGTTTATGTTGTATATCCGCATGGTAGCCCACAAGGCTGCATGCCATACCTTGTCGAAAGCCTTCTTGAAGTCAATGAAAACATGATAGAGGTTCTGTTGATGCTGGAGATATTTGTCACAGAGGATTCTGAGATTGAAGATCTGTTCTGTAGTGCTACGTCCTGCTCTGAAACCTGCCTGTTCTTCCGCAATGATGTGCTCTGCTTGGGGTTTCAGTCTATTGAGGATGATCTTAAGCATAACCTTGCTTGGGTGACTGATGAGACTGATTGTTCGGTAGTTCTGGCACAGTTGTAGATTCCCTTTCTTAGGAAGAGTCACGATCAGAGACTGGGTCCATGGGGTGAGCCATTCTCCTGTTTGCCAGATTTGATTGCAGATTGTTGTGAGGACATCTATCATGGGCGTTCCTCCTGCTTTAACAAGTTCTGCTGGTATGTTGTCTACCCCAGCTGACTTCCCCTTCTTTAGCGTCTTTACTGCAGCCTTTACTTCGTCCCTGAGGATCGGGTGGTCAACCTCTGTTGTGGTCACTGGTACGTTTAGTACAGCTTGGTCTCCAGAAGTGGCCTGGTTGTAAAGCTCAGAACAGTATTTCGTCCATCTGTTAAGAATGTCTTGGTTTTCTGTCAGACTCTTACCAGCCTTGTCCTGAATCGTATTAGATCTCCCCTGTTTCTCTGTTGTCAGGTCTTTCACCAACTAGTATGCCCTTTTACTGTCATACTGGTTCAGACTTTTCTCGACTTCCTTGCATTGGTCCTCTAACCAGCTTTCTTTTGCTTTCTTTATGCTCTTCTTAATCCTGTTGTTAATCTCATTGTATTTTTTCGGTCCTTCATGGTCTCCTCGCTTACTCTTCAGTTTTCTCCTCACATCGCAGAGGTCGAAGATATCTGCTGTGACCCAAGGCTTCTTTATTCTATGATACTTGCCAACGATCTCTCCGGCTGTGTCTATTACTGCCTTGTTGTTGGTGGTGATCAAGGAGTCTATGTTTATTTCTTCATGTCCCAGAATTGTGAGTGGTGCAAATTTCCCGCCTATTGATGCTTCAAATGCTTGTGCCACGCTTGGATCTTTAAGTTTTTCAAAGGTCGAACCTGATCCTAACTTGTCTTGGCCTTTTGGTCTTCCTCAGACGAAGTTTGATAGTCATCATCAGCAAGTCATGCTCGCTTCCTATATCAGCTCCTCGTGTTCTGGCAATGTTTACGCTAGACCGGAAGCGCTTTCTCACCAAGATGTAGTCAATCTGGTTGTGATGTTTTCCGTCTGGGCTGTGCCAAGTCCATCTTCTGGATAGTTTGTGGGGGCCAAGGGTGTTCGTTAGCACTAGTTTATTGTATGTGGCGAAGTCCAGCTTGAGTCCTCTCTCATTGGTCTGCTTATTACAGTATGGACCACAAGCTTTTCGCCAGTCTGTTTGTGCGTCTTCTCCTACCTTAGCATTCCAGTCTCCTTGAAGAACCAGAATATCCTTCTTGGGTGTCTGGTCTATGAGAGTTTGAAGCTGGTCGTAGAACTCATCCAGTTCCTCTTCATCATGGTCAGATGTTGGGGCATAGACCTATATGATAGTGATGTTAAAGGGAGATGCCCTTACGCGGATTGTAAACATCCTGTTCGACACTGGTCGACAACCCATGACTGCACTCACAATGTCCTTGTGTACCATAAACCCGACTCCATGTTCATGCTTGTTCTCATGCCCACTGAAGTAGATCACGTGTCCGTCATCTGTTGATCTCTCTCCGAAATTTTTCCAGCGCATCTCGCAAAGTCCAAGGATGTGCCATTGGTATCTTCCCATCTCATGGGTTAGCTCCTCGAGTTTCCCTGCTGGTCTTAATGTCCTGACATTCCATGTTCCAATGGTGATTTTATCTCTTGCCCGTACTTTGATGGTAGTTGCACCAGTAGCACACTTGTCACCTCCGTCCTGGTGTCCAGCGGATGGCGAGGTCATTGGTAACCCGGGGTGCGACCGATCCGGTATGTGAAATCTATTTATTGTCATTTCGTCATCATTGGCGTGACATGGGCCGTTTAAACCTGGCGGCGCCCATCCCTCTCCAGGCTGTAGACCACAGCCGATATCCATGTTACAATATGGTTCGCCCTGGTCTCGAACATGTGGCCGTTAAGTTCGTCTTTGGAACCCTTCCGCCCTGGCCGTTGACTTCAACTTCGAAGACTTCCGCCCAGTGATGTCATGTTACCACCACCCTATTTCTACCATATTTTGTTGGTTATTTTATCTGTATCTCAAGACAGTGGAAAATATGGTATCTGTGGAAAGTTCATGATAAATATATTTTATTCCATCGAGTGAAAATTGACAGATATGTTACAGTATCGTAAACATGAATTTCTATTTTTATAGAGTTAGAAGAAAGTTATTTGGTAGGATATAACTACTTAAGGTTTACACGTGAACCTTTTAGAAAATCTATAACAACACCAGCTTAAGTAATGAATGAGTATGTGTGGATTGTCTTATTGCATCTTTAATATTGATGGTCGAATGATACAGGCACAAACATTTTTCTTGCTTTAAACATTTTAAAATAACCTCATCTTCAATATGCAATAAGTACATTTGATTCATCATACTCATTTACTAAGTCAATTAGGAAAGATGAACATTTGGTCTTTAAGCTGATAAAAGTCGTCAATATTTATCTAACATAAATTTGCATGTCAAACCTTCGAGTTGTAAAGCCAAATTTGGTGTATCCTGTCATGATAATTTCTGTAATGGTTCACGGATTACTAAAATTCCGTAACTTTTCCCAAATTAAAACCCATACGTTTATTTAAATTGAATAAAAGGCAATTCATCTCGAACAATGGCTTTATCTGTGTGCAAGCTTTAACTTGAATCGTAAGAATAAGGAGTGTTTGTTTCTGTTTACCTTCGCGAGGTGAAGTGAGTAATGATTTTCGATGATTCTATACACCACGAGGCTATTTGTAAACGATAAGATCAATATGTAAGCTTATAAAATTTCACGTCCTCTTTACATTTATGGTACATAGATTCTTTTCATATATGCATTTGAGATTTCTCTGTTTTGTTCAGTAATATATAAGAAAATGGAAGAGAAGGAATAATCCAGAGAAATATATAACAATCATTACTTCGGTTTTTATGGATGTTTGATGAAGATAGTCTAGGACATACATTGCATTAAGGTGGACACGTGCATGTGTATGTGTATATAGATAATATTGAATGTTTCGGAATTTATTTTAAAAAATTTGTAGAAAGTCACATAACGCCATGTTATTGGATAGAATATAGTCTGTTTCAAGTTTAGACATTTTATAGCCGAATAGACAAGTTGAATTCAGTTATGTTATACGCATTAAATGATGAGTAGTGTTCGACTTTTTATAATCCAGTGTGAATATTCTTGTCGGCTGTGCATTGCTATTATATAGTGTGCAAACTGAAATCAAATTGAAAGAGTGAAAAATTACTGATCCACCGGTTACGAGAATATGACACCTGAAACAAATTCTTTTAATCTGTCGATATCTTAGTAATTTCTGCACTGATTTGATCTCCGTTTTATGTGCCGAAAATATTAAATCTTGATTGACTTATATCGGATTCGTTGCCAGGTTGCCCTCAATGCAGGTAAATTTCTGACCATTAAGGCTTAAATATAATGCTAGCGACTTTACTTAAAATGCTCTATATTGGGGACTTGAGAGCTAAAATCAAATGCATTAACATTTGCAGCAAATTTGCAAAATCTTGGGAATCTGACATTTGAAGCAGGATGTAGGGTATTTCTACATCGATTGTGACAAAATAAAAACTGCTCATGCATTAGGATGAACATGTTTCCTAATAGTTCCTTACAATATAAAGTGCTAAATAGCTATGAACCTACTGTTTTCAGTCTTTTATTATTACAGAAAACGGCCATTTCAATCTTTTAAAATCTCATACTGGAAACAATAAGTTTCTGAATAATTTGCAGAGTAAAACGCTCTGAACTCCCCATCATAGAAAAAAAAAAATAGAAAGGTACTTGTACAGTTAAAGTAACCTCAGTTGGCTACACACATACTAATTGTTATTAACGAGTGTTTGAAAGGGTCTTGATGATTAACATTGGAAACAGCCAAATCTGTATACTTGCAACTTACGCTCTGAATAGAACAGTACAATATTGGAAGTGAAAACGCTTGACAATGATTGAAACCATCCCCAATCCATTCCATTCACCCGCGATAATCTTTTGCATAGATCAAATCCATAAATCTATCTACGGTGACACAAAGAAGTTTAATTCAACGAAGTTTAATTTAACAAGAAGGCCGCAGCCTGAATGTCGCCTCCACGTTCATGTCAGATACTCTATGACTGTGACCATGACCCCAAAGTCAAAGGCGTGAGCAGATGTGTTGCAGAATACATTTTCTTTCCTTTGTAATGTATCACCCCAAGGAACAATGAACGGTTGAAAGAAATATAACTTTAGTCAGTGACCATGAACCCAAGGTAAAATTATAGTGGAGGTGTGCCACAGAATGAAACATCTATGCTTTATAATAAATCATCACAAGTATGAACCAATTCCATCATGGGCTTCCCGAATAATTAAAAAAAAAAAAAAAAAAAAAAAAAAAAAAGAAAAGAAATAAAACAAAACGTAACTAAAACATTTACAAAATGCTGGCACCGGTGTTGCACCGACAAGGTTCATACATAAGAATCAATGCACTTCTGTTACGACTCTAGGTCTTAAACAAATGTTACAGACAGGGAGTGACACCAACAATATAAGTAATATCAACAAGCAATTTATTTACCTATAATACAAAGTGAAATTCAAGAGACACTTACAATATTGTAAATAAAATTCCAAATAATTATAAATGTCCTAATCACAAGTTCAAAAATACAGAATGTTCCGAATGAGTTACAATAGTCTTGAATGTAATGATATAACATAATGTTACAATCTAGAATGTCTTTGAATGAGTTCACAAAAGTCCAAAGTAATGTATTAATTCAAAATTTAATTAGCACTTTAGCAATTCCAATGAATATATATTAAATAAATACTTCCTCTCGAATTATATCTGATTTCAACGACACAAAGTAAAATCTGATCACGAATGGATTCCAACAGACTGATCTAAAACAGGAATGTATTATTTGTTAACCAAATCCCTATTTATATTCATTTTCACTTGACCTACATCAACATGATATGAAGCAATAAAATCGGAAAAACCAGTCTAACTGTAAATAAGAATGACCTTGAACTCAAATGGTTGTAAACATTCTGTTAACAAGTGACCAGAATCTAAAGATCAACTCACATTCATGGTCAAACACACATTATAGATTAACTATACATAACACTATGATGTACTTATCAAGACATATTTTTTGTAAAAATAAAAATCGTTATATCTGCTGCAAATTAATCCCTATTGCAAGATGTGTCTTCTCATTAAAAGTGATTTATAATCATAAGGTATGTAAACTTTAAAATTACTCCAACCTTGTAAACTGTGGTTTTTCACAAGCTGTCTTAGGTTCTATGTGAACTTAGACTCTAGCGGACACTAAGAATTATAGTGTACACTTTAACTTTACAATGTTTTGAGGCGACTGAATTGTGTCGAATTGAAAACCATGCATGAGGCATTTATCGTCTAAGATGTTTTTGATCATCACCTTGATAGGGAAACAGCTGACCTCAGTCTCTGAGTTTGCATAGAGATAAATTTATCAACATTATTAGTCTCACTCAGTTCGAGAACATAATACAAGTACCTGAGTTTTAGCTGATGTGGATTTCGTCGTATGTAGCAAAAGGTCACCCGAAATCAAATCATGTTGAGAGTAGCAATCGTGGCCCTTTAGTGTGATAGTTTCAATTATAAATCAAGATTTTTTTTTGTGGAAAATATACGTAGGAACTCAGGCACCATAAACAGATACAGTGTATTTCAATATTTTATTTCATCTCAAGGCCCCAGCTGCAGTATGTGGGCATAAACAAGTATAACACAATATGAAATCTATGTACAATGAACTGAGTTATAGGGAAGGGAGGTATACTATAGAAATTATTACAAACTGATTACACCAAAGTTTGCTAGTTTCATAAGTGTAACATCTTTTTATTACAATTCACGAGATTACAAAATGTCTTAACATTTGGTCTGTCATAGTATTCATGAGATAGGAATCTTTTCCTCTACTGCGAAAAATTATGTACAAGTTTAATTGCCTTGACATGGGCCATAAATACAATTAATTATATCAGCACTATAAAAAGATCCAACTTGAACAGAAGGTTTATGATTTAAACATTTAAATACATGTAATTACATAATATTCACTCAAGTACAGATGGTATAAAACTGACATACTCTTCATAACAATGTGTTTGATATGTCATTTTGCCCTTTTTGTCACATAGAATCTAATATTTATCATATGTTATGTTGCAAAGTGCTTTTTAGATGGTTTAATTTACAACTCTCTGTGTTAAGGTATTAGTTTCATTGGGAATGTTATCTCCCCGTGTCCATTGTTTGAGAATGAGCTACTCATCTCAGAGTAATATCTCTGAACTTTAACTCTAAAATGGTATTTTGGATTTTTTATATTACAGTTAGGAACTGCCTAAAAGGCTTTACTTCTCAGAATAAATGATTTTTGTGCGCATGCTCTGTCTGCTATATTTTTCATGAAATTTTACTCATTATTTATAGTATTTTATATTTTAAAAAATTACTGCTTGTAATACTATGCTTCATGAGTTATTACATACAAATAGACAGGACATTGAAAGGTAATGCATTTTTTTTGGTCAGATTGAATAATGATGAATTTTTATTTACCTCATTTTTTCAAAGTCACTAGCATACAGATCAATCTATACATATTCGGTGTTAGTCAGCCTTGGGAGATGAAGTGGATACAAAGGATATAGAAGGGAATACATTGAGGAGGCTATAAAGAAAACTACATGTAGATTCCTCGCTAGAAGTGCCCTCTTGAAATATAAAACCAAGAAACCCAACAAGCGCATCTCCTTCTTGGTTAATTTCCACCCCAATGTCTCCAACTTACAATAGATCATTCAGAACCATTGGCACCAGATCGAATCTTTTGAACATCTGAAAGGCATATTTAAAGAAGTTCCTATGGTTGTGTACCGTAGACCTAAAAATCTATAGGACCATCTGGTACGTGTCAAGGTAACTTGAATCTTCGGACAAGACCACATATTCAGAAACATATCATTGTCACGACAAGCGCTGCCTAAGCTGCAAACATATGCCCGAGATCGAATAGTTCCAAAGTTCGAAGACACAAGTTATTTGTATCAGAAGTTTGGTTGTCGAACCTAAAATGTAATCTCCTGACAAGCCAAATATGTGTCACTCAATATGCTGGCGAAACCGCTGATTTTAGAAAACGAATGAATAACCACAAGAGCCACATTCGGAACAAAATCAGCCCGAAACTCGCCAGCCAATATAAGTCAAGAAGACATTGAGTAGAGTCCCTCGAGATACTAGCGATTGAGTCTAACACGGGGTTTGACCGATATAGAAGGCACACGTAAGGAACAATGTTTCTTTCCCTGACGAATAACTTGATTAGCCCGAACCTTTGGGAAAATGTTTTTTAATTTTTTTAAAATAAAATAAATAGCTGCTGCAATTTTTAAAAAAATCACGTAATCTATGATTTAATTTTTGTTAGAGAAGTTAAATGCACACTTTAGCGTGAACAATATTTAACCCAGACCTGTAAATGTAAAACTTATGGCAACAGGGACAGTACATGCAAAGGCAAACAGGGACAGTACATGCAAAGGCAAACATGTAATTTATATTTATAGCAAATTTTCTAAATGCAAAGTATCAGGTAAAAAAAAAATTAGCTTAAACATCCAGTTATTACAAAATAAAGTGTTTTGAGTAATAATCAATCATTCCCGTTCCTTCAAAAAGCATTTAAGCATTCAACGTCTACCGACTTATTAATCTTTGCAAGTCAAATATAAAGTTTCCTAAACTTTTTCTCACAGATGTCTTCCGTCTATGTGCAGTCTAGACATAGGTTATTTCAAATTAGAATGTTTACTCCATTTACCTGTGATTTTTACGAACAATGGCCGGCATAAATCAAGTCTACCTACACGCATGTACGCTTCCATTTATTGACTGAATAGTTCGGTTGTGAGTAAATACTCGTTAGAAGGTACGATGTAAATTTCAATGTAATAAATTATGACTCCCGATGAGGTATAGTGTTAAATAGAAAATGGTAGTTTTGCCTCGTTCATATTGCTTCTTAGACCATGTAATATCACTGAGCTAGCCTGTATAAAAATAAATTAAATTTCTTTACAAGCGTTGTTATGCGAGATATACATTAGGTGCAGGTATAAGAGAGATTACGTTTTTAAAATATTTCTAATTTGAAAGTGGGTTGAAGATTAATGTCATAATGTTTTCTTTCTTTATCTCGCCTGCAAAAAAAGTAGTAAGAGTGAAGCATAGCGGTCATGATGACTGCCTTTTTCAACATTTCTGTCTATTCCTGTGTTCGACTGATGTTAACGTTGTTGTTGATATTAAGCGCTGATGCGAGTCGATCTTATGAGGCAGTGTGTTGTTCAGTATCCGGCGTTTGTCCGTCCCTGAGCTCATAGCTTTTTTTTTATCAAAACTTCTACTGAACCCCCAGCTATGCTTGGTCCCAAAAAGAAATTGTAACTCTTCTACTTACATAACAGCCGCTATGACAGCCATCTCACAAACGTTATTATGACCATCTTTTTGATGAAATCGGACAGTTTGGTGTTTGAACTAGTTAGGACGACGCTTTACCATGGAAACAAATTATAAATGACGAGGAATAGTTAACTTGATTGGGTGGGAATATTGGGTTCATGTGGATTGAAGGCGAATAAAATAGAATTGGAGTGAACTCTCATTTCCGACTGCAGCATCTGGTCGGAGACATGGAATAAGAAACTGCCTCGATTTTGAAGGAATATCTATTAATAACTATTCCTCCCTGTATGCACATATGACTGTCTGCATCCGTTTGGTAATATCAGAACCGCATCATTGTCTACAATGACTGGAGTGTATATATGGCTGTGGGTGTGTCGCATGTCATTCCCAGCCCGTCGGTTTGGTTGAGGAGAAAGCTATTCTGCACATTTTTCTTTACTTTTTTTCGTGGTGAAGAGAAAGCAATATTAATGTGGATACTAGTAAAAGACACAAATAATATACTTCTTTATTTTGTCAAGTCCGGTAATATTTGCATTATTTTTAATTTTTGAACATAATATTAAATAAAACCAACATTCTCGTAGATCCTGCTATAATCCCGAAACAAAATACAATTTAACAAAATAGTTTATTTTGAAAACACCGGGCGAAGGTAGGATCGTGTAGCGGGTAAGGGGGGGGGGGGATTGTTGCAACTTTTTGTTTTTAACATAGGTAGATCTCTTACAATACCAAATTGAAACATACTTTTCATTTTTTTCTGCAATACTTGCATCAAGCTACAAAAGGGCAAGCGTTCTTTCCTTGTGTTCCAACCTTTGTCTTTTTATAACAGACAGGGAGAAATACTACTTTTAAAGGAAGGGCCTGGAAGGGTAAATGCTAGCAAAATTAGGATTGTTGGAGAGAAAATTTACCAATAAGTCAACTTTAAACCATGAGTATTCATGTCCTTTTCATACATCATACTAATTGCCCGAAATACTGGAATGACATCCATTCGCCAAGTGCCTGTGATAATATAAACTTTGTACATGCATGGCAGCTTCACTAGCTCAAAATGGCTTCCATTGAAGTCGGACGGAAAATTCGTTCTTCAAGTAAAATCAAGACAAATTAAGCTTGCACAATTTACAAGCTATGCATACGTCTGTTTATGTAATCGTTAATAAGCATCTACATAATGCTTATTTCACTAATCTACTTTCTTAACTTTTCTTTTCAAATTAGTTTATATTAGGTTAATTCGACAACAATTTCTGACAAGTCATAATTTGCACTGTCGATAGTTCATGTATTGGTGTAATGAGGTCTTTTGAAGTGGAAAAGACTGGGAATAAAAAAGACAAACAAAAAAGTGCAGAACTTGGATGGGTGAACACTTTACAGCTGAAGACGTGCATCGCAAACGGGTCGCAGATGTACAAAGCGAGCACTGTGCTATCCATGCCTGTCGTCGCCAATATTCTATTAGATGGTCATGCAACTTGATATGCAAACACGTGCTGATGTCTATATGATACTACTCGATACTAATGAGCATACGGAGGGTTGCCTTAGAAATCTTGCAGTCAATACTCTTGTTAAATTAATTGTAAGATGGCCATGAAACGTAACATGGACTTTAACTTTCAAGTATGTTGGTCATGCCCAAGGACTCGTCGAAATATACTATGGCAATTATGATGACCATCCAGAAAATGTTATTACTGCAACCTCTTGTCATAAACCGACAGATGAATGATAAAAAAAGTGTCCTTTAGTCTTCAATACAAATGAAGTCTTTTCAACAGTCAATAAGACAGCCATTGTGACGATCGTGAAAATTACGTCTTCTTAACCTATGAGAGAATACTCGTGAAACTTGACATACACTTTTGTCCTAAGGTCTGCTTAATTAAACACGAAGATGATACCCCTTTACCATCCAATATAGCCACAGTGTAAGCCGTCTTTAATTTTGATCACGACCATAATATGCGCATCACATTTGTCCTAAAGACTATTTGGTCAGAAATGCAACTGCTGCATCCTCAAAATTTCCAATATGAGCCATAGTGGGAGTAAACTTGAAAATCTAATAATCAATACACCTGGCTAACTATTAGAACTATGCTTGTGAAAGTCGACATATATGTTTTCTGAAGTCTAGTAGGTCCTAAAGCAAATAAAGACATCTGATGGTAAGACGGCTGCAATTATGACCATCTTGAAATACGAATTTTCACTATATCTTGTTAGCAATTGGTTGCATGGAAAATATTTTCTTCTATAAATAGTTCTTATAAATGCTAGTAGGTTCCAAATGAGACATGGCACAGAACTTGCGTTTTTATGGCTGTGATGGTGGTCATCTTGTGTTATGTTCTCAACTACATGTTGAATGGAACTGTAATTTGTTTTTTCCATGCATCGTGAGGCCTAATGGATCAATGTTAATATGGCAAACATGTGTTACTACTATTTCGTTGTAATGATTAAATGTATTGACAAGGGATTAAGTAACATTTTGGACAACTCTTCTTGTGCCTCAAAAATTGGTGCAGTTATCATATTAAACCTGACTGCAAGTCATAAATGAAAAAGTTGTAGATTTGAGATTCTGTGTGACCACCAATTGTCACTGAGTTTTCTTTTGAATCTTGGGATCTTACGATCATCGATAGCGATGATCAGAAAGTTTTCTGTAAATTATTATCAATCAAATCCAATATTCCGATTATTAGAAATAACCTACAAATGCATTTTGGCTAGTGCAGGAAAAGCCACTTCATGGAGCTCTTATTTTAAATGAGAATATGTTTGCATCAGTTAGTTATGATATGATCTTGTCTGTAACTTCACCAGGGGGCAAAACATCCCTAGAGATTGAAGGCTTCATATATTACAGTTGGATATCAATAGAAGACAATTGTTCAATTTTTAGGGACGATTGGATCAACTCTTTCTGATCTTGCTGTATATACAGTTTTTCTGAGTGATTATCATTGGACATGATAGAAAACAAGGTTTGAAATATATCCAGGTTAAAGGTCAAGGTTAGTGCTGAACTAGCAAAAGTTATGGATGTGACCATGTCTCATCATTCTATATATAGGATATATTTTAGGAGTACATGGAACATCCTTAATGTTCCAATATATACCTTCCTTTACTATGACGTACATGCACACCTCACATAAATATTTTCCAGACATGGCCCAAGAAAGAAAGAAAGCCCAATGTTACCGATTTTATTTATGCACATTCGATCACTTGGAGTAATTGAGTCAAAAACCAAACTATTTCGAATATTTTATATCGACTATTAACCTACGTAACGATTCCAGATTATCTCCCTTTGTTAGTGTCCTGTTGCAACATGCGTCGTAATTGTTTTACTTAGGTTAAGCACCTCATATCCACATAGGAACCAACATACTGTATTACCATCAAATATTTTGAAGAGGGTGGGAGATTTTATTCTTTTGTTGGATAATTCATAACTTCATTATAGCAGGCTGTCGATACAGTGACAATTTAGAGTTGCAACAGTATAACCTTTCGCTGAAATGTGCACCTGCTGCTTTATTATTGACTTCTTCGTGTCTTTGGCAATTTTATCTGGAGCAGCCTTGATTGTGGTTGGGTTGGGTGTATACGCATCAAAGCTGGCTTGTCGGAACGAAAATGTTAACTGCAATATTAATTGTTCAGGACCTTCTACTGCAACCATGCAGGCCATATCAAATAAGGGCGATAGCGCCTGAGGCGGCTACGGTTCTTTCAAATGTGCTAAAAATGCAGGCGCGACAACAGATCTCTTTGGCTTCTCATTGTTTCCGTTATTTAAAAGCGGCATCGTATGGTGGTGCTGCGCTCAGGGTAGGCCTCATGTCAGAAGGCTGTTGTTCCAACGGTTTTGTATTTTGTGCCTTTTCAACTGACAACACACAGCTTATTAAATAATTTCCAACGAGATTTTTTAATGATCTCGCTTGCTTTGGCTTTTCTGCGGGCAAACAGCTCGTTTTTGCCACTTCATGAAGTACAACCAAAGTGTATGCCTTATGCGCGTTAGACCGTATATTATTTTTCATGGTCGTATATTTGTCGACTTTTCGAGGATAAACTTGAACTTTTCCTCAGAGATGTCGTTTTCGCGTAGAGCCTTTGATATCTGGTCCGAGACTGTGTTGGGTTTTGTTTCAGTCAAGACGCGGATTCAACGTGCTTTTTGTTTTTCATGGATAGTCGCCGGCTAATAAAATTTCCCGCAACAGAAATCAGATCACAACTCAAAGCAGTGGGCACAAGGGGAATCGCAACGGTGAATGCAATAATTGTTGACAAGATTCCAATCCCAGCCACTGCGGTATACAGAGACACAGCCGTCAGTGTTGTGTCAATGCTATCCACTGCGTTTACTACACGCCTGTACTTTTCGTAGAAGGCGCGCCACTATTCAGACTCAGCCTGTAAGGAAGTTTCAGCCTCGCCGATTTTTTTTGTAACGAAAATCTTGTGGAGCACTAATTGCGTAAACCAAAAATTCTTATATTGTCTAACGTGATTATGTTGGGCGTTAGGAACACGGCATTCAAGGCTGCACAGGCCATGCTTACAATCTAGCTGTCTGGGATTTAAATACTGGAGCAAACGGAGGCGATAGCCCCGAGGTGACTGCAGAGTAGGTATTAAAGAAGCCAGGACCACGTAGACTCACAAAGTGCTTGTCGCCACAGGAGCACTAATGCTTATTTTTTATTCAAGTGTGATAGTCCACCCCAGCATATTATCTCATGTGTTTTTTTATATATAAAATACATACCGAGAGCTCATGGATGCCGCCTTTACGTAATCTTCGCCAATGTGGTTTTTCTTAAAAGACAGTACCCGTGTCGCCGTAGGACTCATCACCCACAGGAATAACTTGTAGCTGAGTAATGTTTTCTCCCTCAAACGATACTCTCAGTAGTGTTTATTTGGTCTAGGTGGGTGGACATACAGCAGCGGGACGTTGATAAACGCTGGTGGATTTCGAGCCGTAAGCGTGCCTTGTCCAAAAACCCAATTCGGGCGTCCAAACCTAACTTCACATAGAATTGGCTGTTACCAAGCTCAGCCAAAACGTTGAACCATCCTGGTGTGTACAAAATTTCCAGGAACGCTACGCGCGTACGGCGCATGTCACCTGTTCTAGAGCCACTGGTCCAGCTCGAGAATAGGTCAATACAACATACAATGTCATAACGAGCACTTATGCGAGCGCTAGTGAATGGAGATGGTATTGCCACAGTACTTTGCTTTAGTAGCTACGCGA
The DNA here is from genome assembly GCA_029931535.1 of Margaritifera margaritifera. Classification (NCBI taxonomy): domain Eukaryota; kingdom Metazoa; phylum Mollusca; class Bivalvia; order Unionida; family Margaritiferidae; genus Margaritifera; species Margaritifera margaritifera. Next base: position 947,107 of record JAQPZY010001425.1, on the reverse strand, counting down.
AATATAGCGTCAGCGGCGTCTTTAACTATAGCGACGCAGAGAGGGCGCAAATCCATGAACTGTTGCTCAACCTCGACGTGTATGTGCAGGTTGACGTCTCATTCCGGAAGGACAAATTTCTCGACGTGTTCGAAAAGTACAGCGCTGCCCCACTCGGAGACCGAAGAGGTTTCTAACCACTGGAGCTCATGAAATGCAGACCATATGAGATTCTGGCAAAATCGGTGCGTTACCACCGGTTGTGGTGTCAGTGTTCACAACCAAATTGTTGCCAGCCGTTTCGACTGAACATCAGGGATACCAGCTTCTACCACTTCATGTTTGCTACCAGGTGAAAAAGATTCTCAATCAGATGAAGTGCACCATTCGGGTGCAACATGGTGGGACGCGTTCGAAAACAGAATTGACATGAAAGAATACGAGGGAATCTGTAATAACTTTCTCGCGAATCGAGGAGACGACTGGCGGATAAAGCATGGAAGTAACAAACGGCCTGGGCACGATATATATCAGTGCATCCCGTAAGGGCTGGGTGTGGGCGGGGCAGCTCACCAAGATATCCTGGGCATATGGGACGGCCTCCCCACCTACGTGCGAGACCCCGCATATTTGAAACCGACCATTATACGTTGGGGGCAACGGCAAGCGGAAAACAGCACGTCACATATTTTGCGCAGGACGAGGACGGAACAACCAAAACTGAGTTTGTGCACTTAATATTTGACAGGTCGCAAGGTTTAGCGCTAGGGCATACGCTTGGACAACCCTTGGCGAGCAGGCCCTGACGCTTACTTCGATCATTGGAGTAGGTAAGGTATTAGATGCACAAAATGAGTTTTTCAGAATCGTAAACACAGAAATCACAGGCGCTGATAACGTCCCAACATCGATAGTTAATTACCAGGACGCGATCACAAAGACTAGAACCATGCTAGATTACATCATCGGGACGGTCTTTACGTGATCCCATCTTACATGGAGATTAAAGTTGGCACCTATGTGGGATATAACAACAATATTTCGCCGGAGACCCACGAAATGATGGTCGAAAACAACTTTAATGTCAACGCGGCAATGAACCAGGACAAGTGTCCAATCAAAGCACAACATGACTACCCCAGAAGACGAAGAATGAAGAATGAACAGGTGGGATTCGGCTCGCTCGTAGCTGTTCCAGCGGCGTCATAGGGAAAACCGGCGTCATGCATATGCGAGTGCAAGGCATGAAAAGAAACCGAAGAGCACGAAGCCAAAAAAAACGGCACTGGTTTTTGGTGGCATCTGCTTTCTCCGCTGAGCGTTTGTGCAAGCTTCTAGCTTTCGCGCTTGTCTGCATAACGAGAGCTTAGAACGGCAAAGAACGCGACGGCTATTGTAATGGTAAGCACCACGAGGTTTCCGACCAGCCGATACCATTGCCAGCAAGAACCACGCTATTGAACCGATATTTCCGGGCACAGCCGCCGCCGCTTTTTCTGCTAGCATTTTCAGCATTCCGGCCAGCCGCTCCAGCTGCTTTTTAACGCACTCATTGACACCGATGGAGTCCGGTTTGGGAGCCGGGCTTGGAGATGACATTGCGCCGCTTTCTCATTCTTGTGACTGCGAGTACAATGATGAACTCCAGCACGGTGAGAATCGAATCTATAGTGATTCCCTGTTTGCGGAAGAGTGTTCTCAGCCTCTTGCATAGGGTTTTATATTCTCGGATAACATGGCTGAGAAGATTCTGGATAGCGATAAAATTGGTTGCAAAGTTTCGCTCATAATCATTGATTGTCTGGAATTGGGCTTGTAGCTGCTCGCACTCTGTTTCATCTTCAGCTCGTTATATGGCTTTTTTAACGCATCTGTGTCGTTTTGGACTTCTACGATTTAGGCGGTAGTATTTGAATGCACACCTTTGTACGTTCTAACTGCTCATACCAATGATTTCTCGCTTTATGAGGGTCCTAAACTCCGTTAGTTCAGAGGTTGTGAGCGCTTCTTTGAGAGCTGGGAGTCTGTCATTATATCTACTTCAGTCGGAACTTCTTTATGAACCGCTGCGAGTATTTTTGGGTTCAGCCGGCAACCGCTCCTCCTTGAGGCCTAATGCTTGGATGGGTGCTAGAATGTACGTGGGTCGTTTTTCCACGTTAACTAAATCTAGTTCTGGCTCCACTTCGCTGCAAGGGGGCCGTCCTTTCTTGCCATAAACTTCAATTTGGTTTTATGCTTTTGGAAAACCCCCAGATTTTTACAATACGCATCGTAAACGGCTAGGCCTTTTTCTAGTTCCCTTATGGATATATCTTTTTGCTTTCACCGTTCTGGCACCTCGCTGCCACCAGCCCAAGTAGGGATTTCCGATGGCAGTGCTTCTGTCTTATTTATTTTGGTGGTAAATATGGATTCATCTTCCTCGAGCTGATAGTCCTCACGAGACCAAACTATTCCATTCATTGTCAAAGCCGCCTGCAGCCATGTGTTGCTATTAGGCAACTAACGTTGCTATGACTTAAGCATGTCGAGTCATTCCGGAAAAAAACTCGACCTATTCCGTTCCCTCTGTGCTTGGTGTAAAGAGAGCCCGGAGCACAATTGTTTGTGACTAATAACCGAAGCATCATAGACCAAAACTAGTAGTTTACTGTCAGATTTCCCAACCTCGGCAGAAACGATGTTATTGTGACCGGCACCGCCAGGCTGGCATTCCAAATTGCTCTGACCGATGGTACAACAGCGCTGGCTGACGCCATCCTCACAATCATGAAAACTCTTGACCGTGCCATAGTTAAAGCTGTAAGGAAACGACTTCTTCGGCATTGACGATGCCGATGTCCGGGGTGTCTACATCGATCAATAACTCACTGAAAAGGAGAGGACCAACGCGGTCTACAAGGGCATCCAGAAAGCGAATACTGCCAATATACGTGTCGGCGCTGGCAATATCATTTCTGTAACCCAGCCTGACGCGTTATATCACTGCCGCATTTGGGAACCGCTTTTTGTGCCGCTCAACTTCGAGGTGCTAAATAATCACATGCCATCCTACCAGTCCGGCATTTCGGAACGCCTCACATGTGACCTGAGGTTTAACAATTACGGCAGGGTGATCTAGAGCACTAATAAAGGGGCGAGCTACACCATCAGTGGTAAATCTCTGTTCGACGTCGTGACCCACGTGGAGATCGCACGCATGATGCGGCAGCAGTATATGGGGAAAGTGGCCACCAGAGTGCTGCGACATTGCAGGATGGTGTTAAAGAAGAGGGACGATACGTGGAACATCAACCTAAAAGGCATGAAGGCGTTAGTCATGCTCTTCGAGGATGCGACAGAAAGCGCTGATCTCGCACGCGATACTAAGTATTTCTACAACTCCTTTATCGACAAGCTGTTGGTGAAGATCGATGGTGTCCCAAACCAGATCTATGCCCATGGCCAGCCGCGATACCAGCAGTAGGAAGGTGGCCTAAAAATAATGGCGAGGGAGTCTATCAAGGAACCAGAACTGTCGGAGATCAAAGTTTGTGCATTCTACCAAAATCGATTTGCCCTTCTGATCGATAAGCTGACAGAAACCGCTAAAGTCTCACAAGATGTTGCGAGGGAATGGTTTAATAAGCAGACGACAGTTTAATGTTTCAGTACCTAACGAGGTTGGGAGATACACGTATGCGCTGACCGTGTTTGATGTCGCCGTTACATGGAGGCCGAATCCTTGACTACAGCATTGTGGAGAGGTTTAACAGTAATATAGCCGAACGGCGCCAGAACGCTTATAAGATGTTGCTAGAGGGAACCGCGGAAAGCGAAGCACCTAGTGGGTTTTGCGGCTGCCTGCCGTTGTGGTGGCCCTAAATGGCGAGTTAACACGACTGACAGGCAAAAGCCCTATTGATGCCATTCGTGCTACGTCTGTGCGGGCTACGCCTGCAACATGAGTGATGCGGCCAGTCGGTCTGGAGGAGAAACGCCTGACCTCAAATACTAGTATCTTGGTGCGGTACCTATATGCACAGGGATAGCTGGAAGGAGGACAATATTATGCAATAGTCCCTGTGTGATCCGTAGAGGTCTACAGGAGAGCAAGTGCGGCTGCTAAGACCGGCTTGCCTGTACTATATTACCTGCTTAACACCAACGGTGCCGAGTCTAAGCGTGAGAAGCTACTGGTTGTGCCCACTGACATACAACTACCACAGGGTCGGGTTCTCAATTAGACAAATGGGTACGCTGATGGATAAGGAATCTTTACAGGAAAGCCAAATGCGTTTGGTTTCTTCTGAGCAGCACTGAACGGTGCGGCAAAAGCTGCATGCGGGTTACTGCGGTGTGCATTAAAAGCGGCTTAGCAAGGTGGTGGGGGTGGCACTTATGCTTATACCGACTGTGGCGTTGGGATTAAAGCCCGCTGTAAAGAATAAAGCCTGAAGCCTGAGTACTTGATCATGGTGCCCCTCTGAGTAAAGCAATGTGTAGTATGCCATGCATGAGGTGGCGTACTGCGCGAGACAAGATGGTGGCTATGGCCTGGTTCTCACGTTTGGCGACGCAGCAGATGACCTTATAACGACATGTCATTTCTTCTAAGTGTTTAAGGAGTTCGCACGGGCTCTGTTCTGCCTGCTTATCTGCCCAACAGTCGAAGTGTTCAGTTTGATCTGAGTGAGGATTGGGAAGAGTGATATGACAATACATCTTTTGAAGACACGTAGTACGTGATCCAGCGCCTTGAACACATTTTTACGGATGTGATGGCGCAATAACAACGCCTCGCATGGCCACATTTGTGTGGCCTTTTAAATGGGAGGGACCGGACCCTCTGGGATATCCACAACCCTCCTGCATATCCATATCTTTTAAACCGACTCGAGGTACAAGGTGGTGCACTCCAAACAGGTCAACATTACATTAACATTCGAGTATCCCTTGACGTTGTACAGGAGGTCCACGCTGAACTGCTGCGTGTTGTTTGTCTCTTAGACCCAGAGAATTTCGATGTTGCAGACGGCACCGCAATTATTTTGCTCTTGCTTAGGATTGAGCACGTCGTCGTCCTGTAGTAACTCTTCAAGGCTTACAAGGCGACCACGGGCTGGTCCTGCTGCATATATGCGGCACGCTTGAGTTGAGACAGGTACATCAGGCGGAACACAGTGAAATACGTGACCATTGAAAGTGGTCGACAATCTCAGAGGGATTTCACCGCCCATGAAAGGTGCACCCGCCGCGGTAGGCGCATGTCCTGGCTCTGGGCCCTGTCAGAGTTAAGGCGCATTCTTTTTTCTAGGCTTCTAAAGGTCCCGTCTTTGGTACGGTGGTTTTACTCCATCTGTTCGTAGTAGCCCTGGCGTTCATCAGTTGCGCGCAGCTGGTCATGCGGCGGCTCTTTGGTAGAAATGGGCGGGAGTTGGCACAGGTAGCCACAGCAGACGACCTTCACGCCCCGAAGCTCCAGCCACCTCAGAATGGTCTCGAGAATGTGGTGTAGGACTGTGCAGACCTCGTCCCAGATAATGACACCGCGGGATGAATTTCTGTTCAATGTGTTCTGGGATCCACTCTTGTTGACCGCTCCAATGGAAGAAGCTGTGATAGGCTTGTGCGCGAAAATGCCGGTCACTCATCTCTTTTTCTAACTGTTGGTTCTGTATGAGGAACAGCGGATTTCGTCCGCTGAAGAAAGCGATCTCAAGTATGGTATATCCAGAGCCCACGCCGCCGTTGAGATCGAAATGGCGGTGTGTCGCATGCCAATCGCTGGAACTTCGGACTGTCGAATCTGGCACTTTGCTTTTGCAGTAGGCCCAATACTCTGGCTTTGGCTTGTAGGCGGCTCTGTTGCTATAGGCCAGGAGCTTTACCTCCTTGACACGCCACTGCCACCAGCTGCAGCCGCGTCTCGTCTTGTGCATTATACTGGAGGGTGGCACAGTCTAAACAGAAGGGATCATCACCGTAGCAGGCATTCACAACCTCCAGCCGGGCTATGTGCATGGGCTTGATGTAGATATAGTCGGCCGCGACTGGCACAACTTAGGTGGGGAACCTCTGCAGCATGCTATGAGTCTAATGCCCATGTACCTTAACATGGATGCTTTATAAAACCGACGAGAGCGTTGGCCTCTTTGCAGGTGTGCACCAGTTAGTCCAGCTCCACTGTATCAGTGATAAGCTGACGCGTCATGCGCTTACAGCATTTGCACTGCCGGCTGTGAACTTGCCGATAATAATGCCTTCTATTTCTATGTCTTCCGGCAACCAGACCTTTGTCCGCTTTTTGTGGAGAGGATGGCCTCGGCCTCAGGGCTTGCTGAAGTGGCGATCACCAGCCTGTACTGCGCCCTATCCTTTTTTACCTTGCGCTACAGCTTGGCCCTTACCTTGTCGCTTCTGCACTTTTGACACAGTCACAGCTCTGTGCGTGTTCCTTTTCCGCATAAACGGCATGGCACTGGTAGCGCGTGCCCATTTTTCAGCCTCTACCGGAGCACCTTGCAGTATGCCACGACACACGGCTCCCCGCATCGATCAGTTTCTCCCAGCAGCAGCCACCCGCACATATTGTAGCCCCGCTTCGTGTCAGTATATATAATGCAATATATGTTTCTATTAAAACATGCATAGATTTTTGCCATATGGGCAATACGTCTGTACGTGCTTAAAAAAGGATCGTACCATATGCGGGAACACTTCTACGAGGCCAACCGATTAATCCAACCAATACAAAACCCCTGCCCTGATAAAACTGCGTGGTCTGCGAAAAAATCACATGCGGGCATACAATGGCAAATTCCTCTGCACGCCCTATGCCGTCTGAGAGTGCGTGGCCGAGGAATACTGGGAGAAAGGGCCGTCATAAAAAAAGAGAGGAGAAGAAAAGGTGGACCCAAGAAAGGCGAAAGCAGCAAAAGAGATAGCTTTATTGCAAAACTCCCAATTTGAACCGGCTTCCTCTGTGTGTGTGTGTGTGTGTGTGTGTGTGTGTGTGTGTGTGTGTGTGTGTGTGTGTGTGTGTGTGTGTAGACTCATTCGGTTTAGCAAATAGCATTTTGGATCACCTATGGGGGTGGGCAGACACTTTGACTCCTAGAGCTGCTATGTTACTTGCGGGGGTGGGGCTGGCTGTGGGGGGAGGTGTGGAAAATGGCAAAATTTCGCCTTCCCTCCTCTCTGCTGCAAATGGAACTCGCAAGAGGAGTCGTGCATTAATGGGGGACAGAGGGAATATATCGTATCTAGATGACTATTATTTGGAAAGAAGAGGAGAATGCGAGAGTTAATCATCATGTTTATTATTATTATTATTATTATTATTATTATTATTATTATTATTATTATTATTAAACGTTGCAAACATTCAAACCGGTAGATTAAAACAGTTTACGGGGACAAAGAATCATTTTTCTTATTTTGAAGGGGGATTTACATTTTAACATCTTACTATGCATAACTCTCTATCTCCCCCTCTCTCTATCTCTCTGATTTCCAGAGAAAGATAATGCTATTAAATTTATTTTGTATGTTTTTTTCTTTACGGAATTCCTAAAACTTCCTTTAGTTCGGCGTCCCTTTTCTAATCTCCCAGTGTTCTTTACCAAACTCTCACTCTCTCCTAATTCTTCTCTTTTTTGTACACCATTTTCGGTTCTTAAGTTATCTGTATAGAAAAAGTAGAAGCAGTAGAAAGTGTAAGATGAAATGAATACAATTCAGATAATCTGAGATAAGTCCAAGGATATAGTGCATAATTAGAGACACGCAACTATTTTCTATTGAGAAAAAAATAAACACTTTTTGGAAGGATTTTATCTTATTTACAGGCCTTATCAAGTGATAAACAGCACACACATTACAACCATAATTATTCCTGTAGGAGGAATAAACATTCTCATCGTATATCATGTTTTGTTCATAACTACTGAAAACACCTTATAAAGGCCTCAAAACAATAGAATGCATACATAATTAAAAAATCGCATTACAAAGATCGTGACCAGGCAAGGGCTGCATGGTCTGCACTTCGTTATGCCACACACAATCTTACTGTAAGCAGCAGCATACGGAGTAGCAGAAATGAAGCATATATTCACAACTTACTGGGTCAACTAATATTTCGGTCGGTTTTAAGCATTGGAGATTTGACATCAGGATTAGGAGATGCGCTTAAAGTGAACAAGAAAGTCCTTAAAATTCATTGACTTCTTGTAATAAAAGGAATGGATGATGAAAGAGTCTGGGAGATACCCCAGACGATCACCTAATTCGACAAGTCGACAGCGTTTACAAGAAGAGTTAACATTTGCATCACTCCGATCGTCTGTGTCCTATTTATGAGCAAAACAACGGACACTATAAAACTCTCCATTCTCCTTCAGATGATTAGAGATGTAATCATTATCATGAAATTCTCGTGGAAAAAATACCACCGAATCCAAAGAAGATTCGCATACATGGAAATTCATAGAAAACTGTGCTGTCTGTGGAATACTGCACAATGTCTTTCTGCGCATTGACACAATTAACTGCTTTCGGTTCTAATTTAATACTCTGCATTTGAAGGAAAGTATGCAGAGGTTGAGCACGTTAAAACGTCTTTCCTAACGTGTTTTAGCAACAATATAAAGATTTATTTTAAGCACAATATCATTCTTCTTTACCTTCAAGCTTGGTAGGCATAACGGAACAGACGGAGTCTTTCGTTGCAGATAATATTGCGGTTACCTGTATTATAAACAATAAGAGGTGGTGCATGACGTCCAGCCCACTCCTACCCACCGCAAAAAAAAAAAAAAAAAAAAAAAAAAAAAATTATCAAGCATAGTTTTTAAGCTGACTTTGGTACATGCAACGTATTGAAATCCATTAGGTAAATGTCAGAATAATTCTCTCTTGTAACGGCTAATTGATTATCAAAAGATCGGTATACCCGTCAAGGTGGAAATCCCACTTAACTACTATTTTCTTCAGATAAAATGACAATTCGTCCTAAACAATGACTTTACCTGTTTCAAGATCAGGTATACACTGAAGCAAATTTACAAATCATATATCGAAACATTTAGAATTCATTCTTGGTTTCAGGTCGACATTATGGATATATTGATTACATACTTTCGTCTTTGACAAGTTAAATGTTTTTATTTAGTATTTTCAGCATAGGAAACGTATAAATGTTATTTATTAACATGTACTTTTCTTCTTAATGAGGTGTTGTACGGAATATGTATCCAGTAACACAAAAACCCGTTAACCATCCTCGATCATCCCTGCTCCAACCCTTACAAAGTAGAGTAATCTGGTCATTTTTCATACAAATCGTAGTTCTACAATTACGAGCATAACTAACGACTGACTTAAGTTTACGTTCAGGTGAGTTTCAGAAAGCAATCTTAAACGTGTGACTTAAACTTACGAACGAACGTTGACCATAGCAACTCTCTTGTAATGAAGGTACAATAACAACCTTTGATCTGGGGCACATCCGTTTGAACAGGCACCTATTTTAGAACGCGCTGGATAAAAATTCATTTGACAAAATATCAGACCATAAACTAAAAACATAATAAACACTTAAAATTAGATAAAAATTAGTGATTGACGCCACAATTAGAATGTTGATGTGGTTAAGTGCCATTCAGTAATTATTTTGAACCAAGTTTAGAAGGACACTAAATAAACCTCCAATCAGAGTCCATACTATTCTCACTGCTATCACTACAGTAACGGATTTAGAGGGAGTTCGTGGGTTCGACCTACACCCTTTTTTCCGTCAAAAAATAGAACACTTTTCACAGAACAACAGAATAACTTGCTGGTACTAAGAAGTGTGTTTGTTCCATACATCAGGAAACACGTCTAGTTTAGAGAAAATATTAACAACAGCAACAACAACAAGAACAACTATAATTATTACTACTCCTACAGTAAGAACAATTCAGCTAGCTGTTATGATGGATAATGTGGACCCATATTCCACAAGTGTTATTAGTTCAATCAAGACGAACGATAATTGAGAACAACCTTCCAGTTTGATCACAAATTGGGTAAAACATTCTTTATGGTTCTGATGCATTCTGAGCATCTGACTAAGATTTAAGTGTAAAAGCATCATATTAGCATTTCTTACCAGATATTTTTCAGTTCATAATATAATGAAAATATTTGTATAATTCACCACATAAATCGAATAATAGAATATCAGTTTTTCTTAGAAAGAGAGAATGTAAATTATATATATATATATATATATATATATATATATATATATATATATATATATATATATATATATATGTGTGTGTGTGTGTGTGTGTGTGTGTGTGTGTGTGTGTGTGTGTGTGGATCGAACCACTACATATGTATAGTCTGATAACCGTTCTAGCTATTATGTAAATAGAATTCCAAACATTAGCACTCTAGTAGACTCAAAGTATATCAAATCTACAAATCTATAACATTTGTCAGCATCCCATGCTGCCAGGATGTAGCTAGGCACTTTTCTCATGTACGCATTGCCATTTGGCTGGAAGGGAGTGTTCCTTGAAATTTCAAGCATGGTATCTTCATTGTTTTCTACATTACGCTAAAGTTCAAACATTTTAAAATGAAAAATTGCATAAAAGCTTTAGCAAGATAAACCCTTCCTAATAAATGCAAGCATGGAATCACACATGATAAAAAGTAATGGATAAAGCTGTTAAAATTGTGTACAATAAATATGCACTAAAATATGGAGGTACAAATATAAAATCCTCAAAATATATTGTCAAATTTATTAATGTAAATAGCATTCCCTAAAAAAAAAATACATTCGACAAGAATGTGTTCTAATGTTAGTGTACACCCTGGCTGAGGTTCATCCTTCAGGAGGTGACAGGGCAGCCTACAAAACAATGCTTTTTCAGTATTGTATGAGCAAATCATGTTTCGGTGAGATCCTGTATATTAACGGGTTGACAAATTTAAGTTTGGAAACGGAAAACTATGATGCAATTTGTTTTTTGAGAGATTTCGATGCTATGCAAAATTGTGAATATGTCTGTAATATCTGCTGTAAAACCTGGGGCTTTATTCGGCATGATGGTCGAGATAGTGCCATAGTGTCTTGCAACGTCAGTTCCAATTTCGTCTCCATGTTTCTAACCGGCTGTATATAAGGGCGTGTATGACCACGACAGGAGGCTCTGATTTAGTTGAATTTACTCTTGAAACAAAAGGATTTGTTGAGGACTTTTCGAATTGGCAAAGATCAGATATCACCCCTCTGGAAGCGGGGGTGGTGGTGGGGGGTGGGGGTGGGGAAGAAGAGATTTATAACAAATGTGCTGATTGCCTCAGCATATATGTTTTAGAAAGGAGAAGTTCTAAAAGCACCCAGACAAGTCCAAGTCCCTGATTATGTATCATATCAAGCATATGGATGTAATATTTACAAACTGATCCGTACGCAATAGAACCATAGTCAAATTTAGATCTTACAAAAGACCCGTATAACTGGAGCAAGAGATTTCTATTTGTTTCACAATCTGTGTTTGCTATCACTCCCGAAATAAAAAGGGAATGCAGATTGAAAATGATGCTACTTTATTCATAAGTAGTGCCAGCCATATCAATATCCCCATGCTGCATACTTGTGATACTTCTGGAGCAGCTTCATGGAGATTTTTACTTCATTTTAGGGAGACTTTACAAAAAAGTATATCATAGATAAGAAAATTCCTATTTAGATTCAGGGCGATTTCCATTTCTTCTCACTTTTAGGTCAAACTGTTAGAATTTTAAACAGGAAATCTCCTTGTCCATCAGAGATATATTACATGCATTGTGCTGTAACTATAGGCGACTTGTAAAGCCTCATACATGGCGTGGATTTGTTTGTCTTTTAAGGATAACAACATAGCCATACATGGTCGTGCAGGTACCTCCATATACCCCAAGAGGTTAATGGATCATATTTTGTCGTGCTGTTTTTGTCGTTTATTGTTATACACCTTTAAAAGTCCAATAACTATTCATGTATATAGTCAAATAAATGGGCATCTCATATTTTCCAGGAACTGACACGGTATCAGTAAATAGTTACTCTGTCTGGTGCATAATTTGGTCACATATATACATTCCTTTTATATCCAACAACTATTTATATGCCAATAGACTGAGGATCTCAATAGTTCAAATTTGTGATCCAGGAGCTAAGTCCACAGGGTGGGGGAAATACCTCAAGAGCAGATGTTGATACAATCTTCTAATTATTCATTACCTTTCCTGCACTTCCATACATGTATGTGGCTATTGGTAGAAATTATAATACTTTCAAATACATGACTCAGGGGCCAAGTTAAAATGGTAGAACACCAACATGATCTATATTACGCAATTCACTTTTTTAAATCATCGTTTAAGTAAGCGAAATCACACTGTCATGCTATGCAACGGTATGGTATATATAGTAATAGAGTTGAGATCTCAGTAGTTTCAAAGCTTTAACCCTATCAGGTTCTATGACCCATAGTGCCATACCTAAAGGTGAAATCAGAATTCCAGAAGTGCACAATCTACACTCTTCCATTGCTGATCCAAGTTTCAAGTTTATAGCCATAACAATGTGGAATTTTGGTGTTAGATCTTACCAGAAACTAGCCTCACACTTCTATGAAAAAACAATGTTAGATAATAAAAGTATACAGTGTTGTAAAGGAGACCAAGAACGTTTATTTTCAGTTGTATACTGCACACAAATATAGGCAAATACAAGTGAATCCAATGAAATCTCTCATGAACGCAAAAGGCACTGCAATTATTTTGAGTTCATGAATATGTCAAGCTGAATAATCAAGAAGTCTTGAATGTGGTTACCATATTAGCCTCTGAAGGAAATTATCTAAGAAGTGTTGAATGTGGTTACCACATTAGACTGTGAGGGACATTATCTAAGAAGTCTTGAATGTGGTTACCACATTAGCCACATTAACCTCTGAGGGACATTATCTGAGAAGTATACTTAAACCATCCATTGAGAGATATTGGTTGTAGTTATTTAAAAGTCTCAACCAATCTTTATTTTACAACTGGGGAACTTAAATATTTGGACAGCTCTTATCTCTATCTTAATATGAAACTCAAACGTTTTCATTGTAACGTAGTGTGCATGCTAATACACATTTCATGTTTTCATTGTAACGTAGTGTGCATGCTCACAGACATTTCATATGTTTTCATTGTAACATAGTGTGCAGGCTAATACACATTTCATAGGTTTTCATTGTAACGTAGCGTCCATGCTGATAGACATTGCATATGTTTCTTGCTTAGGTCAAATCTTATACTAAACTCTTTTCCTTATATAGAAATGTATCTGCTTTGATTATCTTACAGTATTAAAGCATCAGGTTGGAACTAGGTCACTGTAACCCAATTTAAAGCTATGAATATTTTGATTAATTTTGCTTTTTTGTACAGCCGAATACATATTCCTATTTCTTTTTTGTTTCTAAGGAATCTACAGGTTGCTGAATATATGCAGTTTTACTTTCTGTAACATGAAAACATGAAATATTTTCATAAGCTAATATGAAAAAGAAAGACAAGATAATGAGCTTGATATGCGATAAACTTAGTAGATAAATCTTTCTACAACAAAGTTTGGTTGCAGGTGCATACTTTTCAATATATAATTCAATATCATTAAGTTAATTTCTCTTTCTATTACTTTCATGCAGTTTGTAAATCAGAATGGACTTTTGAAAGTAATACAGAGTCAAACATAATTTTCTGAGTGTATGGGCAATACGATAATAGGTATATTTGCATCAGAAAAATAAATTCAGAGTGTATTCACTGCATACACTCAACATGTCATCTTATTTTTGTGCAGAAGAGTGTAACTAAATTCAAGAACAAGACTGTCAAAGACGCCAAATTCCTTCTTTTGTTTACTTTGTCATCCAAAGCATAAGCCATTCAAAATATTATGATGATTTACTTAGTTACTACAATAGATTGGAATAACAGCTGATTGTCTCAACCAGTGTAAAATTTTTAAAGTAGCTGGTTAAACTAAAGTAAATGTAACTTACTTTTATACTATGATTTAATGGATATAGATTTGTATTATGCACAGGAAAATGTCTATAATTCCTTACACAGTCAGTATTTAATGGCATATGCATTTGTTAGTATTAACTGTGCGGATCAATGGAACTATGCCGGGGGTGGGGACATTAGATTCAAAATTGGTAGCCAAGACAAAAAAGTTACTGTGAAATTAAATAGATTGACTTAAGGAATGGAGACACAGACCAACATGCATGCCGCTAGATCCCCAGTGAATCTTCCACTATCTTGAAATATCATGACTGCCCATGTATTGCAACAATACAAAAGCAGCAGCAACATATAGTAAAACATTAAATGGGGTCACACTCATTTATTTTTCCATGATCATTCTATCAATTCATGTCTTGTGTGTAGTCCTTCCTGTTAATGACAAACCTGAGAAGCCAGAAAATCTAGATGAAAACTGTAAATAATCAATTCACATATACCGCCAAATAAAAAATCATTATCTGATTTTAGTAAAAGATGTCAAATATTTACAATTTAAATTGCTTTTATGTTCCTGGCCTATAACAACAGAGCGTTAGCCACGCATGCATGGTTATGTGTTAATAGGGTTATTGATGTTACTTGTACTGTAGCTTAACTATATGAGGGTTAGTCATGCGTTTGTGCATGACTCTCTTGGCAAGGGTTGTACAGATAAACAGGACAAAGCTTTTAAATTAGTTTTCTTTTACATGAAAAAAATATTACTATTACAGAAAAAAAAAAACAACCTTTGTTTGAAAGTTGGACGAGTCTACTTAGTACTGTGAATCTTATTGTCTCATTCATTCAGAGGTGTTCTTTACTCGTCGTGCTACTGTAGGCCCTGCTGTTCTAGCCAAACTCTTATCGTATTTCTTTTTAAATTCATAATTAGGTCGAATTATTGTAAGTGCCATAGCTACCTTGGAGCCTGAAGGCACAGGCTATTTTAATCTTTATAAAGTTTTACAATAGACGTTCCAGGATCATTGTTACTATGAAACACTGCACTATGTGATGCACATGTAAAATTTCCAATCCAAAAATTGAAGTACTGACATAAATATAAAACAATTGATACCGATATGGGCTACAATTATGTTATCGTTAAATTTACCTTGGTACTATGTTTCAAATTTAGTGCACAGTAGATATTCCATCTGCAAGTAATGTCACTATAATTTCAAGCGTTTTTTTTCGGAACCCTCACAAGTGTTGTAGTCTTTTTTTAAATCATGAAAAGTGTATAAAATATGAACAGATTGAAATACATGTACTCGCATTTTATAGCGGAGCATATGTAAATATAGTGAAAGAATGCTGAAAAATGCTTTAAAGATTCATAGCATTCCACATATTTTTTATGTTGAATGCAAGCATATTAGAAATACATAAAACTCTCACATCAATATGGAATTTGTATATCCTCCCCGGTCTCAACCTCTTGAATCAGAAATTCATGCGCTTATATCACGTAGTTTATTGGTTTTTATATATAAGGACGGAAAATAAATATCATAAACATGGCGAGTCTATTTTGTAATTGTATAAATTTTACATATTGTGTAAATTATTTAATCCCTTCAATGAACAAAATGTATTTTTGGTAAGAAGTTGAGACACAGCATCTTATGCATAGCGTCTGTACCCCCCCCCCCCCCCCACCACCAAGGTTTCAGTTGCAATACGGATTGTTTTAGATACGGACATTGTTGTGTTAATGCTTCTAGTGCTTGCGCGTGTTTGTGTGTGTGTGTGTGTGTGTTTGTGTGTGTGTGTGTGTTTGTGTGTGTGTGATGACAAAACGTCATGATCCTGCGAATATTGGTATATACTCAAACTTGATAAGAACTCCAGAAAACGTCTCTGAAAGCAAGTAAATGTCCTCTAAATCCATATGCAACAATGAACTTTGAAATATGGTCAAACGAAAACGAAAAAGGATATTCTCCATCCCTAGATCAGAAATACAGTTTACTACCGATGGCCAACTTTTCTATGAAGTTGCATTAATGGAAATAAGAGGAATTACAATTTCTTATGCATTTCACAAAAAAGAAACAAATCGATAGAAGAGAACGCATTTAATTGACGAAATAAATAAATTGGAGGAGGATCAGAGAGGTTTTACAGATAAATTTGACCAATATAAATATGAACTTAAAAGATATATAGATAAAATGTTAGAGTTAGTTAGAATTAGATATAAACCAATTTGGATAGAGGAACACAATACTTCTGTAATTTGGAATTTCCGAATCGTGTTTCAAAACTCATGCCTCAGTCGAGAAATACGATGGTTCACTAATAAACCATCATCATGAAACATTAAATGAAACTAAGTTTTATTATGAGAATCATTATAAATTCGGAGGAATAGATGACGTAAGCTTAAATTATATTTTAAACCCGCAATCTGAATTATCTAAACTTAACTTAAATGAACAAAATGGAATTGATGGAATAATTACATACGATGTATTACTGCCCAGTCCTAAAAAAAATATAAAAGTTCATGCTCAAATTGCTTTACCGCAGAATTTAACAAATTCTTTTGGAAGGATTTATGTTTATTTCTTCTTAGGTATGTAAATTCTTGCTTTTACAAGGGTGAATTATCAACCCCTCAAAAACAAGGAATTATAACTTATATTCCAAAAGCCAATACGGATAAATTATTACTAAAGAAGCGGAGACCTATATCTTTGTTAAATACTGCTTATGAACTTGCCTCCGCGACTACTGCGAACAGAATTAAGAAATTTTATGAAAACTGTTACACCTAGATCAAACAAGTTTTAATTTTTGGTCGATATATAGGGGACAATATCAGAATTATTTATGATATAATGCAATATGCAGAAAAAAAAGATATCAACAAAATTAAGAGAAATGATAAAATTAAGCTCTCTCATAGGTTATCTTTCATTTAAATTTCCTTCTCTCTGTACTACATATATTCAATTTATTGCTTAAATATGTAAATGTATCAAACTTTCTGTTAGGCAGTCTGTGGGATGGTACCCCGACCTACAGCTACCCATGTACGGGGCTTATTACATGTTTAAATACAAACAAACAAACAAATATTTTTAAAAAAACAGCAGCAGCAGCAACAACAACAACAACAACAATCCACCCCACCCCCCAATCGACACCCTCCAATAAAATATTAAATCTTAGATTTAACTACTCATTTTTAAGATGAAATGTTGCATTTGCACAAGGATGTTTCATCTATCATCTAGTATTATAATCCAAGGATTTGAATGCGAGAACATGCACGTAAAGCTTCGCAATTTCATACACACACAAGTCGACAGAGACGATTTATCTGACAAATCATGGGTTCAGTCTAAATAGAAGCAATATTTGAAACAGAACAATATTCAACCGAATAAGGCATGGATGAGAATGTTAGGTCCATTTATTTACTATAAACCATACCCACATAAGGTTATAACAGTGGTGTATATCCTGTCCAGCCCTTAAAAACCCATAATGTACCTAAATGGTAAGATTTCATATAAAAAGAAAAATGTTTAAAAAGAGATAGTGAAGAAGAGAAATAATATAATGTGAACACTGATGTATAGTAGTTAAATTTAAACGGTATTCCTTTCCAATGAATTTAGAAAACGAGCCGCGTATCATATTAATTTCATCGTTCCAAAAGTCTACTCTTCGATAAACATCGGAAAATAGCATGTTTCTTTCCGGGTTTACCATGTAAGATAGCAAATTTTTAAAACATTAACATTACGGTCTATGGGAATTTAGTTAGTTGCTTTTGCCCACGTGCACTCGTTATAGGGATTCTGCCTTAGACCAGTCGAGCACACATAATGCGTGATGCAGTCCTAGTTTTGTTATTTCTCGGAAAATTACAACAAGCAATGTAATACAGTGCACCAGGGAGGATTATCCGATCGCCATCCAGTCGGGTCAAATGATTTTGCCTAGGCAAGAGTAATGTACACATAATACTTGGTCTAGACTGGCTTATCCGGATTTATACTATATTGTCAAACAAAAGGACCTTAACTTTATGTTTACAATGGAAGAGATACAACGGTCATCACACAGATGTTCAATTAAATGACAACGTCGAAGCTATATTAAATACCTGCTACGTTGTGAATTATTGCATTCATTTCCGATGCATGTGGAGGTTTATACGCGTTTCCTCATGATTATGGGTAAAAGACTTGTTGTAATAGATTCCATCAATATGAACAACTAGATGCGAGAAGAGAACAACAATAATATGAAGAGCCCTGTACTGTATAATTTAAGAGAGCCTATCGGCTCTATTTATACAATGGTGAAAACCAAATCTTTGATCTCGTCTTCAGTAAGTAGTTTTCTACTGCATTTGTCATGCCTACTTTTCCCTGAAAAGTTGTAAGTTCATTATAAAAGATAAAAATGTTACATTTCTTAATCTTAAATTCTTAGCCTTTCCTTGAAGGATAAGGTTCTTTAGCTAAGGCTAACATTAAAGATATAGTTTATCTTAGACCCGGATGAAATTGCTTAGGCACAGGTATCGAAGATGATAAAATAACCTCGTTATAGGTATATATGTGCGTTTAATTGATTGCCCGATAACACTGACTGTTATACTAGGAATTTTTTTGTTGACATAGTTCATGAAAGATAAATATTCAGATATGCCATGGTATTTTTTTTTTTTTTTAATCTTTTTCCGACATAATACAAAACTGTCCACATATGCGCAGATTATATATCTTTGCTTTAGAGAAAAAATATAGGAATTTATGAATTTTCACCTGTTTACACACGTAATGGTTAACAGGAATCACGAGGCACATACTATTTCAATGAAATGTGTCGATACCTCTGTTTTTTTCCAGGGGTCATTGCTCGCACCTTATTGAAGTTGAACGGACAATATCGCACAGTCAAAACTAACATTATATTGATAAACAAAAGTCACGTGCCTTAAAGTGAACAGATGATATAAGGGAAAAGTGTTAACCTACAATGAAGAGTATAACTGCCATACATGGGATTGTGAACTTATTCGACATCCAGTTGTTTTATATAAATGATATTTGTTAATATGTTTTTGTATCTAGTTTGCTACTTTTGTAATAGCTGTGAGGTTCATGGTCATGAGAATAAATCATACTGGTTTGTCCGTGTCCTGCAATATTCTGCGCGCACTATACATATATTTTTATTATCAGTGTTGGAATACAATCACTTTACTATCATCGAGATTCTACAGCAGCCTTTTGGTTGTCAAAATTGCCGCCAATTAATGTTCTGTTTCTGTCTCTGTCTCTCTCCCTCTCTCAATCTCTCTCTCTCTCTCTCTCTCTCTCTCTCTCTCTCTCTCTCTCTATATATATATATATATATATATATATATATAATACGGGTCGATATAGCTGTCGAATTGATATGTCTCTCCTTCCTTTCGTCTGTATATATGTCGGTAAACATTTTCCTTTCCAGAACATAACTCCCAAAGCGTTCAACGTATACCAGCTGATCCTGGTATACATGTCTGTCAAATTGCGCAGAAGTAGTAATAGGTGGGTACTGGGGGTCAAGAGGTGGCTCTATGGGGTCACATAAGGTTAACATTATGACCCTGTAGAGACCCCAAAAAGGCTTGACCCTATAAACCTTCGGTGAAGTGGGGACAGTATGGGGTCAATGGGACTTAACATTGTGACCCTGTAGAGACCCCCCAATGTTTAAATTTGGGGTTTGAGGTCTGTACAGGTACAAGGGTAGGCAAGAATTGGAAAATTAATCTTTCTTGAAAAATGGGTGTTATTGTGCTGATACCTGGGGCCTGGGCCCTGCTGGCACTGATGCAATAGATGCCAACGGTGCTGACCCAGTTACTGCTGCTGTTGTGCTGACACCTAGGGCCTGTGTTCCTGCCGGAACTGATGCAGTAGATGCGGATGGTACTGAACCTGTTACTGCTGTTTTGCTAGCACCTGGAGCCTGTGTTCTTGCTGGCACTGATGCAGTAGATGCCGATGGTGTTGAACCTGTCACTGCTGTTGTGCTAACACCGGAGGCCTGTGTTACCGCTGGAACTGATACAGTAGATGCCGACGGTGTTGAACCCATCACCGCTGTTGTTGTGCTGATACCTGGGGCCTGTGTTTCTGCTGGAACTGATGCAATAGATGCAGACGGTGCTGAACCTGTTACTGCTGTTATGCTAACACCTGTGGCCTGTGTTCCTGCTGGCACTGATGCGGTAGGTGCCGATGATGCGGAACCTGTCACCGCTGTTGTTGTACTAACACCGGCGGCCTGTGCACTTGCTGGCATTGATGCAGTAGAAACCGACGGTGCTGAACCTGTCACTGCTGTTATTGTGCTGACACCTGGGCCCTGAGTTTCTGCTGGCACTGATCCAATAGATGCCGACGGTGCTGAAACTGTTACTGCTGTTGTACTAACACCTCGGGCCTGTGTTACTGCTGGCACTGATGCAGTAGATGCAGACGGTGCTGACCCGGTCACTGCTGTTATTGTGCTGACACCTGGGGCCTGAGTTCCTGCTGGCAC
This sequence comes from Margaritifera margaritifera, assembly GCA_029931535.1. NCBI lineage: Eukaryota > Metazoa > Mollusca > Bivalvia > Unionida > Margaritiferidae > Margaritifera > Margaritifera margaritifera. Next base: position 926,467 of record JAQPZY010001425.1, on the reverse strand, counting down.
TGATCCAATAGATGCCGACGGTGCTGAAACTGTTACTGCTGTTGAACTAACACCTGGAGCCTGTGTTCCTGCTGGCACTGATGCAGTAGATGCAGACGGCGCTGACCCCGTCACTGCTGTTGTTGTGCTGACACCTGGGACCTGTGTTTCTGCTGGCACTGATGCAATAGATGCAGACGGTGCTGACCCTGTTACTGATGTTGTGCTAACACCTGGGGCCTGTGTTCCTGCTGCCACTGATACAGTAGATCCCGACGGTGCTGAACCTGTCACTGCTGTTGTTGTGCTGACACCTAGGGCATGTGTTCCTGCTGGCAATGATGCAGTAGATGCGAATGGTGCTGAACCTATTACTGCGGTTGTGCTAACACCTGGGGCTTCTGTTCCTGCTGGGACTGATGCAGTAGATGCAGACGGTGCTGAACCTGTTACTGCTGTTATGCTAACACCGGGGGCCTGTGTTCCTGCTGGCACTGATACAGTAGATGCCGACGGTGCTGAACCCGTCACTGCTGTTGTTGTGCTGACACCTGGGGCCTGTGTTCCTGCTGGCACTGATGCAGTAGATGCAGACGGTGCTGAACCTGTTACTGCTGTTATGCTAACACCGGGGGCCTGTGTTCCTGCTGGTACTGATGCGGTAGGTGCCGATGATGCGGAACCTGTCACCGCTGTTGTTGTACTAACACCGGACACCTCTGTTCCTGCTGGCACTGGTGCAGTAGAAACCGACGGTGCTGAATCCGTCACTGCTGTTATTGTGCTGACACCTGGGGCCTGAGATCCTGCTGGCACTGATATAATAGATGCCGACGGTGCTGAAACTGTTACTGCTGTTGAACTAACAACTCGGGCCTGTGTTCCTGCTGGCATTGATGCAGTAGATGCAGACGGTGCTGACCCCGTCACTGCTGTTGTTGTGCTGACACCTGGGGCCTGTGTTCCTGCTGGCACTGATGCAATAGATGCGGACGGCGCTGAACCTGTCACTTCTGTTGTTGTGCTGACACCGGGGGCCTGTGTTCCTGCTGGCACTGATGCAATAGATGCAGACGGTCCTGAACCTGTTACTGCTATTGTGCTCGAACCTGGGGCCGGTGTTCCTGCTGGCACTGATGCAGTAGATGCCGACGGTGCTAAACTCGTCACTGTTGTTGTTGTCCTGACACCTGGGACCTGTGTTCCTGCTGGGACTGATGTAGTATATGCGGACGGTATGGAACCTGTCACTAAAGCTGTTGTGCTGACAACTGAAGCCTGTGTTCCTGCTGGCACTGATGCAGCAGATGCCGACGGTGCGGAACTCGTCACTGCTGTTGTTTTGCTGACACGTGGGGCTTGTGTTTCTGCTGGCACTGATGCAGTAAATGCCGACTGTGTTGAACCTGTCACTGCTGTTGTTGCACTGACACCTGGAGTATGTGTTCCTCCTGGAACTGAGACTGTGGCTGCTGGTGTTGAACCCTTTACTGCCGTTGTTGTGCTTACACTTGGGGCCTGTGTTCTTGCTGGTACTGAGACTGTGACTTGGGAAGGTGCTGAAATAGTTACAGCTGCTGTTGTGCAAACACCCGTTGTCTCTGTTCCTGCTGGTACTTGGACAGTAACCTGGGGCGGTGCTGAAATCATTACTCCTGTTGTTGAACTCACACCTGGGGCAGTGGCTGCTGGTGGTGTTGAACCTGAGACGACTTTTGTTGTGCTGACACCTGGGGCCTGAGTCGCTACTGGCACTGAGACCGAAACTGGGGTCACTGCTGAACCAGTCACTACAGTTGTTGTGCTTACACCTGGGGCCTGTGTTCCTGCTGGCACTGATACGGTGACTTGTAGCGGTGCTGAAACAGTTACTGGTGTCATTGCACTGACACCTGGTGGCTGTGTTTCTTCTGGTACTGATACTAAAATTTCGTAACTCATTTTAAATTTTTTTGTTATTTTATATTTTTTTATATAAAAACCCAAATAAACCCAAAACCCAAACCCAAACCTAACACACTATCCCAAATGCCTTGTGTGCTGCCTAAAAACCCCCAAAACCTGCTATCAGACGAAAGGGTATGACAAAGGGATGAAATCACGCCAACATACTATCCAACATATACACCATCCATTTTTTTATTTTTTAAATTTTTTTTATCAAAACACACACACCACACAACCATTTTTTATACTTTTTAATTTATTTTTATATCAAAACACACAACACACTATCCATTTTTTTACTTTTTAAACTTTTTTTTTATATCAAACACAAAACTTACACATACCACAAATATACAATCCATTTTTTAAATTTTTTTTTATAAGAAAGCACAAAACTTACACACACCACACAACCATTTTTTATATTTTTTATTTTTTTTATATCAAACACAAAACTTACACACACCACACAACCATTTTTTTTACTTTTTTAAATTTTTTTTATATATCAAATTCAAACTTACACACACCACGCAAATCATTTTTTAACTTTTTAAATTTTTTTATATCAAATACAAACTTACACACACCACAAATATACAAGGGAAAGGTTTTTTTTTGGTTTGGTGAGTAAAAAACAAACCACACAACACCATTCAGAGATATACATCAATAATAATAATTATATTTTATTCAATGTATATACATTATTTTACTCGTGGTAATAAACAATTTCATATAAGTCCAATACAGTTCAATACACTTCCATATGTACCATTTCATTCTCTTATGGTTCTGACACTTCAGGAAGATTCTTGTCTACAATTCTCTCATAACTTTCTTCTGGACTCTCATTGATAAACTCCAACTTAATAAAATGTCCATTATCATCTCGAATCCACTGCCTTTTTTGACAAATCCTGTAAACTTCACGATGATCTAATCCAAAACATCTTGCCACATCACAAATGGAATCCATCCGACTATATAATCCTGAATTCAAGTCAGTTAATTTCACAGGTCTCACAAATCCACTAGTTCCTTGACTCTTCTTTTCTGGTTCTTCCCATCTAGCTTGAAATCTTTTCTGGAACTTCTTCGGAAAGACCGACTTACAAATCCCAGTACAGCAATAGTAGATACTTCCTGTATGACAATCAAAATATTGAATAGCGTTTCTCATACTTTCAAATCTTCTTTCCTCTGTCTCACCAACAAACTGGCACAACACACTTCTATCACTTCCAAAATTAACTCTCCTTTTTTCTTTATCATTCTTCACATGTTTATGCAAACATGTTCGTTCACTAGCAGTCATCACTTGAAGATTTTCTATTCTATCATCATCAAGTACATCATTGAGATGTACCACTTGACTCTGTCTTGGTAGATCCACTCCATTCACCGCTTCAAAGACAAATCTCCCTCGATTTGTATGTTTCTTCCTCTTTCCTTCCTTACCAGTAACCTTAATCTTTATCAAGATTCCAAATGAATTCAAATTTCCTTTGACTTTCCTTCCAGACTTCATATGATAGACATTACCAAGTATGTCAGCAGCATAATTATCATACACCTTATGGACATACTTATTATATTCAATTCCAGTATCTTGACTTTTATCTCGAGCGCAGTACTTTTCCATCTTCACAGTTTGAAAGTGCAATCACGACTAGTGATTCTGAGGGTAAGAAGGTCTATATATATATATATATATATATAGGTTCCCTGGGTAAAACTGAATCAGTTTCAAAGTAAACTTCAAGATGAAAAGATCACGCCGAAGCCATGAGAAACCAGAAGAACAAGAAGAAGAAACGAAGAGACCAAGACGATTTTCCATGCCGCCTGAAACACCACTAGATGAAGTGCTAGCTCAAGTCCAAGCGAGCGATTTCGAAGAAGAGATGAGTGAACCTGAAACCCAAACTTCTAACCCACCCAAAGAATCAACCACCACCACCACTACCAACACCAGAACCCGTGACCAAAAAAGACTACCTACTACCTTGGCTCCTCCTGAAAATTACTATCTGATTCGAGAGACTCAAAAAATAACTTCTCGAAAATTTAAAACTACAGCTTACACTCACACGGTTCACTTTAAAGACTTCAAGTCCGAAGTACCTCCCGAGAAAGCGGCGGGGTTCATTAGCGATTTGTGGGATTCTGTCTAAATGAACTTCAAACGACAATGTGGAGCCAAAGAAGACGATCGATTGAGACTGACCATTCATCATGACAATTGAAAGAGTCCTGTTTGGATCGAGTTCAGCACCCCGGCAGAATTAACGCCAGACAAAGTCATGTCCAAAATAGAACATGTTCAACAATCGAACGACAAGTTTACCATCACCGATGGAAAGGCCACACTTTACTTGACTCACGTTTCCCCTCCTTGACGAAGTAGGAAACCGTTACTGGTGGACGATCTTCGAAGTACCAAACGCAGTGTCATCCAAATCGACAATACTCAAGACCAGATGTGCTTGGCTCGGGCTATTGTGGTGGGGCGAACGTATGCCAACAAGAACGAGAGCAAAGAATGGAAAAGAGCCTGGAATAACATTCGACAGTCGGACAGAGCCAAACAGCGAAACGAAGCAGAACTCCTGTTGCAACAAGCATTCATCCCTAACCAGCCAAGTGGTTAACTTTGAGGTTTTGAAAAATGCTTTGCTGTCTGGACAAGTGGAAGACTTTCGAGTGCACACGTTAGAACCTCACAAGATCGTACGGTTACCTAATCATCAAATTGTCACTCGTCCTTTACAAAAAGTGTACCAAATCGTGTACCAGAAGCGAGTGAGACTTCCAGACCACACCACTTTACCTTACGGACACGCCGATCTGCAGTATAAAAAAGGGCACCCCTTCCAAACCTAACCATTCATTCTGACTTTCAACGTTGACCGAGCAAGAAGAAGAAAAAAAAAGATGAGTAATTTTGTCATCCTCCCACCAAAGATGAATAAGAATACTCATGCCACCCACCCACCGAGGGAGAAATCTAGTAGTGTGAACTCCAAGTACCATTACGACTTGGAGTGCGATGCAGTGCCATGCGACGAGACGGATTCTGTAAGCGTTGACAGCATCGATTCACACGATCAGACGGATGCCGTACGCTTGGACATCGTCGATGCAGCACGTGTGCCTCACTATCCCTCTAGAGATGCAGGACGATCTTTATTCTTTATTGGGAAGAATGCTGAACGTACCTAAGAATGTCGTAAAGAATAGACGATACCTGTGGCTTTGCCTGGTTATTCCAAGTATGATAATCGACTCGAGACGTTCAAAGACAAGTGGCCTAAATATCTACTACAATCCACTACTGACAAAGCTTTAGCCAGATCTTTATTTATCTACTTGGGAGAAGGAGATAAAGTTCAATGTTTCAGTTGCGGTGTGAGACTTCACCAATGGGAGCCTACCGACTCAGCTTACATTGAACATGCCAGATGGTCTCCGCACTGTCAGTTCTTACCTTTAGTGGCCTCAGAAGAGTACGGGTACGATGAGCCAGATGCCAAGAAGAAATAAAAAAAACATGTCGGAGGATACTTTACAAGAATACATTTGTGGTTTACCTTTGGAGCTGCGAGAACGCATTTACCAGTATTTTGTCCCTAGCTTAGAAGATCGCATTCGTGACTTGCCTTCGAAGTTGCGAGTTCGGATTTACCAAGAGTTTGTCCAGATCCAAGTGAAACGCAAACTCAAAGTCATTCCTCGATTTGCACACTACCGTGACTTTCACCGTATCAGAAATCTGATTCTGGACAATAACTATCACCGCTATCGTGAAGAACACAAAAGAGAGTTACTTCTTTCCAAATCGGAAACTTTACCAAAACACATTCGTGGCTTGCCTTTGGAGGTGCGAGTACGCATTTACCAAGAGTTTGTCAAGTTACAAGTGAAACGCAAACTCAAAGTCATTTCTCGAGCTGTACACTATGCTTACTTCCAAAGTCATAGAAGACTGATTCTGGGAAACTTCTATCGCTGGCACCACGTTGAAGGAGACTATCTCAAAAGGTACCAACCTTGGGAACCTGGATATAAAAACATGCCACCCAAGATACCTACCTTAGCCATCTCACCCTATAAAAGCTCACCATGCCTGATATGTGGAAGGAAGTCAACGATCGTGTTCAGACCTTAGAGGATTATAAAGACTTGATACAAGAACTGTTTCCATTGAATTTTGGACGCTATGCAGTGTGTGTCTTAGTGACTGCGTATCTTGGAATTCGTTTTCCAGGACATTCGTTGTGAAGTATTTTTGAGGACAAGTGTTTGCCTTGGATTATTTTGGAGGACCCGTGGTTGTTTTGGACTATTTTGATAAACCATAAAAAAAAAACAAACAACAACATGAGCATTCATGCTTTATCGGTACACGAAAGACAAATTATACTCAAAGTGTTGAGAGTGGTGATGAACATCACAAGTGGGGTACCTCCGTGTGAAGAAGACATTAGTCAAAGTTTATCTTGCCTTGACACGTTTGAAGAAGTGTGCCTTGTTAGTTGGATGCACCAACAACTTACCGGTTGGAAAGATGTACGGGACTGGAAAAGTGTTGGTTTCGATGTTTGGCTACAAGAAGTACCACAGTTTGCCAAAGATCTGGTCCGTCACCACTAAGTGTCCAAAAGTGAAATGGGAACCTAAGTCACACAAAAAATGACCTTAGAAACCATCCTGGAAGAAGAACCTGACACAACAGAGAAAGACCACACCGTTTTCGTCGTCCAAATACAACCCTCTGAGGAACACACCCCTCCTTACCGTCAGAGACATTTCATTCTTCCACCAGAACAAAGACGAACAGAATAATACTACCCCCAGTGCCTGGGCCTTCCATTCCTAGCACACCAGAATGTTGTACATTGACTTGTTTATACAGAACTTTCATTCTTTTAGTGGTAACCTTAATCTTGTACCTGACCATTTTTTCGGTCTGCATTTTTGTCCTTCATGACTTGTAAAAAAAATGTTTTTGTTTGTTGTGTTGGTTTGTGTTACCAAAAAAAATAAAAAAAATAAACGTGTATGAAACGTATAAAATGTCTTGGGTCTTTTGTCTTCTTCTCAAAAATCTTCCTACCTCAGTCATGGCTACATCATCTTCTTCTGCCTCGTCTACCTCTTCTGCTTCTTCTGTAGTCAAAGTGATCGACGAAAGGTTAGATCGTCCCAGTTGGGACGCTTTGTATCTCCGCCATCCTTTAACCATGTTGATTGCTGGACCCAGTGGTTCAGGCAAAACCGAATTTGTCAAACGTTTGATCGAACAAAAATCTCATTTCTTCGATCGTCCACCTCAACGTATCGTGTGGTGTTACAAAGAGTGGCAAAAGTCTTACACACTACTCCAAGAAAGTCAAGGAGAAACCATTTCATTTGTAGAAGGCATCATTCGCGAAGACGATGGGATCGTGTCTGACGTGAGTCAAACACATCTGATCATCTTCGACGACATGTTAGGAGAAGACGAAGAAGAAATTAAACTTTGGTTTACACGAAAAGGACACCATCGTAATGCTAGTATTGTATACATTACTCAAAATTTATTTCAACAAAGTAAAGCCCATCGTACCATCAGTCTCAACGCTCATTACGTGGTCTTGTTTAAAAGCCCCAGAGACAAATCTCAAGTGCAAGTGTTAGCCAAACAGTTAGGCGCTCCTTGGTTAAATTATGCGTACGACGATGCCACTCAAATCCCTCACGAGTATTTAATCATTGACTTAAAACCGACCACTCCTGACTATTTGAGATTTCGTGCCCAATTGTTTCACCCTTGGGGTCAAGAAGGAGGCCCTGTCATTTACACGTCCCCTTCAGGGAATTTTGGAAAGAAAATAACTATATAAACAGCCACTACGTCATTTCTGTCTCACAGTCTTCGAGATGACTTCCTTTCAAGCTCATCCTTCGGCTAAATTGATTCGTGCCTTGTATGGCATCAGTCGTGAAAAAATGCACAAGTCCGTGCTCATTTGTTAGAAGCGAGTCTTAAAGAAGTGTTACGATGGTTTACTTTGACGGCACGTCAATTGCTGCAAGGCATCATTCACATTCCTCATCAAACTCAACGTTTTTTTTCAAAAACATAAAGGGGCATTGTCACAACTAGCCGATCCTAGAATCGATTCACGGACTAAAAACAAATCATTTTAACCCCTGGAGGAAGCGATTCTTTAGGAGGGGTCATGATTCGTTCCCTTTTGAAATGGGATCCTAATGCCCAAGCCAAAAAACCCAAAACACCCAAAAAGAAGAAAAGTCCAAAAAAGAAAGCCCCCCCCCCAAAAAAAGAAAAGTTCTGCCAAGAAGAAAAAAATACCCACTGCCACCACCACTGGCACCCGCAAGAGAGGTACTGCTGCCAGGACGCAAACGTACAACCGCAAGACACCACCACCATCACCACCAGCAGTGACGAGGTCTCCTTTTGCGTCCACATCTTCATCTTTGTCTTCTTCTTCACCACCCTTCACGATGATGCCTGTCAAACCAGACTTAAGACAAGTGTTTCCTAATTTGATGCAAAAATGGAAACCCATTTCGAAAGTCACCACGTCGGGACCCTCGACGACATCGGCTGATTTGGCCATGGCAGCAGCGGCGAACAAAGTATCTTCCCCTAAAACCAAAGTCCACGAGAGAACCGGCATATTGCAAAGTTTAGTGGATTTATCCAAAGAAGAATTGAGACGATTTAGTCCGTTGAAAACACCTCAACGTCGAGTGATGCCTGTCGTGAAGTTGGTACGTTGTGCAGACAATCAGTGGAGACGTGTTCCAGTATGAAATAGAAGGGTGACCTGCCAGAGACTTCAGACTTACTCCTCACCTCTAAGATGGCTCCCAAACGCGCACACCACCAAAAAAAGAAGAAAAGCAAAAAAGGACGACTTCCACCTCGTCTGGCGAAACATTGGGATGTTTTGTCTGTTCTGACCAAATCCAATCCTCCCATGCGAAAACAACTCATTCAAACAGCCCCTAAAGAAATCATCGATACCGTGTGTGAATGTTGTTTGAACGTTTTGAAAGGAACGGTACCTTTGTCCAAGATACAGAAACAAAAATTAGGCAAACATCGGAACGTTCTTCGTCAAATGGTGAAAAAGAAAATACCTCTTCAACAAAAGAAAAAAATGTTGGTGCACCGAGAAGGATTTCTACTTATGCTGTTAGGACCGTTGTTAAAAATAGCGGGTCCTTGTTAGGAACGATTGCTGGACCCCTTTTAGGAGGTGTCATGCGATAACAAAAAAAAAAGAAGATAAAAAGGACCACCCTTCTCTGAAAAGACCACACCTTTTTGGTACCTTTGGATGAAATGGAAGGACGAAAACTGACTTTAGTACCTTACAAACGATGGATGGAATTTCATCGTTGGAACGAACAACGGATACCTCATTTACCACCAAATCCTAATCTCAACGAGATGTCACAGTTACAAAAAGAATTACAAGCCCTGATGGAACGAAGCGATTTGTCAGAAACAGAAAAATCGCAACGGTACGGTCAACTCGTACAACGTCTGCAACTCTTTCACCAAAAAGCTGTAGACGAAACAGCTCCACCCACTCTGAGAGATTTTAAGACAATCATGAAAAGCGAACCTAAAGTGACCACCACCACCACTAAAAGAGACACCGCCACGGGGATGACAAAAGAAGAAGACGAGCCTCGAGAAGTGTTTCAAACTACGTCTGCTGGCATACCTAGTCAAATTGCAGCTTCCTTCTTGGCACCCTCGCCTACCCCTCATCGAGAAGCCATGAAAGCTTGGGTTAAAAAGAAGATGTCCACTACTTCTTCAGCAGAAGAAGAAAAAGAAAGACAGCAAGACTGAAGTGAAAAAAGACACCACCAAGAACAAACCTACCATCATTACCCCTTCTTCAGTACCCACTCCTGTGGCTCGTCGAACGCGTCAAGCCGCTTCGTCCAAACCTCACGACACTCAAAGTAGTAGCATCGAACAGTGGGTAACTTATTGAGGAATCATGGAGAAACTTTTAGCTACCATTTATTACAATCCTGGCCATGCTGCTGGTTACGGAGGAGTTCAAAAATTATATCGAGCTGCCAAAAGTAAATTGAAAAGTGTACGTTTGCCAGAAGTACGACAATGGTTACAAGAACAATCGACGTACACGTTACATAAACCCATTCGACGCAAATTTTCTCGAAGTCCAACCCAAGTGGAAGGCATCGATCATCAATGGCAAGCCGATTTAACCGACGTCTCTCATTTGGCAACCTACAATCGTGGTCACAAATATTTGTTTTGTGTCATCGACGTGTTTTCCAAATTTGCTTGGGTCGTACCTTTGACTTTTAAAAGCAGTACCGAATTGGTACGTGCCTTACAATTGGTCTTGAAACAAAGTGGTCGTCACCCTTTACAATGGCAAACTGACAAAGACACCGATTTTCTAAACCAAGCTTTTCAAAAAGAATTGAAACAAAGACAGATTCATTTTTTTACTACCGAAAATCCTGAAACCAAAGCCAGTATCGTGGAACGTTTTCAAAGAACTTTGAAAGAACGCATGTGGAAATATTTTACACATCAACATACTCTCAAGTACATCGACGTGTTACCTCGTTTGGTCAAAGCGTACAATCAATCGTACCATCGAAGCATCGGATGTTCCCCCGAAGAGGTCAGCCCTGAAAACGAAGTGACCGTGTTTGATAAATTGTTTGGTACACCCCAGAGGAGCAGACCACCACCACCTCAGAAAAAAACCTTGCTGGAGTTGAAGACGGGAGATTGGGTTCGCATCGGAAAAACCAAACGGACTTTTGACAAAGGTTATTTACCTAACTGGACCACCGAATTGTTTCGTGTCACTACCCCCGTCCGTGGACGTGATCCTCCCGTCTATAAATTGGAAGACATGCACGGTGAAGTGCTCAAAGGAACATTTTACTTGCCTGAGTTACAACGAGTGACCAAAAAAGAAGACGCCTTGTACGACATCGAAAGCATTCTCGAACAAAGAACACGCAAAGTAGGCAAACGTCGAGTAGAAGAAGTCAAAGTACGTTGGAAAGGATATCCACCTAGTTTTGATTCTAGGATTGCTGCTTCTCAAGTCGTCGACTATAAAAAGAAAAAGAAGAAGTAACCTAACATGCCATTCAACACAACCACGACCTCGACGACTCCTTCGCAGAGTTCTACTCTTCAAGAATTACAAAAACAACCGCTCTGGGTGTGGTGCGGAGAACGTGTGCCTAAAAATCAAATCGTCTTTTTCTGCCAAATCTTTGTAGTGTATTGTGTCATCGGAGCAGCTATTGCCAATTTGAGTTTGCAACAAGCAGACAAACAATTGTGGACCGTTTTACTTAGCAGTTGCATCGGTTATCTTTTACCCAGTCCCTCTTTGAAATTTACGACGACGACGGACAACAGTCACCACAACAACAGCAGCCACAGCAACCACGGTAGTACGACCAACGTCAGTCCACCTTCTTCTTCCAGTCACCATAATACCAGTCCTCTTTTAGAACCCTTTGAACATCCTTTGAACTGGAGTGACTCCTTCGAGACCAAAACCACTTTGGAGCTACTATGAATGACCAATTTTATTTAACTTTACCTAGTGACAGTTCCATGGATGTGTTTCCCAACAACAGCTTATGTTGTTTCACTGCCAAATTACCTCAATCCATCCAATTGGATCACGAAGCTCATTGGGAAGTGGCTTTGGTAGAAATCATTCATCCTACGCAAATTAAAAACATCGACAAAGTTCAAAACACTTTCATCGTGGAAATCTTGAACCCCAAAATACAAGATGAGTTGGAAAAAATGATCCTCATCTTTACGAGGACAAAAAAAGGGTAGTAGATCCCGAAAATCTTGTCTTGGCCCAGTATACCATGAGAATTCCTGAAGGGTATTATTTTAGTGGTGAACATTTGGTGGACACAGTTGCAACCAAGTTTGGACTCCAATTTAACAAAGCCTTAATCAAAGCCGATAAATTTGTACGAATTGCTTACCATGCTGTGTCACGCCGTTTAATCATACAATTTTTCAAAGATCATGGGGAACTCATTGGCGAGAAAGACAAAAACTTACCCCTGCAGGAGAGAAAATTCATGAGCAACGAATTTTCTTCTGGATTGTATGGTATTTTGGGTGGAAAAAAAGGAAACTGATAATCTATCAGTCGGAACCAACGTAGAATTTGGACATGCTTTTAAAACCACTATCGAATTGAACGTTGGACTGAATTTAATGTTTGTGCACTCCGATGTGGTGGAGTACAACGTGGTGGGACACACAGCCGCTCCGTTACTGAGAGTCCTTCCTTTCAAAGTGGATACTGGTGCTGGTGCGTACGAAGAAGGTGGAAACACGTTTCACGTTCACCCTCATTATCTTCCAATCAGTAAATCGTATTTTGACAGTGTCAACATTAGTATAAAAGGAGATTTGGGACAAGATGTGCCATTCATTGACAAAGGAAAAGTCACGGTGAAACTACATTTTCGAAAAAGGTTCTCTAACGCATTGTAAAACAAATGTATCCAGTGTACCGAGGAGTGGCTCGACAACGAGGACATGGTTTAGGAGATATGTTAAGATCGGCTTTTCGGACGGTAGCCCCTATTTTGAAACCGATGGTGTCTCGAGGATTCCATGCCTTAAAAGATGCCGCTTTGACACAAGGAAAAGAATTTTTGCAAAATGTCCTCATCGACAAACAAAATCCTAAAGAAGCCTTTATGAGAGCAGGCAAAAATGTGTTGATGAACACTGGCAAAGATCTTTTAGGTCTCCGAGAGAATCCTATAAATTCACTTCACGCTTCAGGTCCTGGCATTACTTCTTCCTCCACTTCACAGCAAGGACAAGGTAGAAAGAGACGACGACATCGAAATCCCTTCAAAGTTCATAAAAGAACACACTTCAGTTCAAAAAAGAATAAGAAAAGAAGAAGAACCGTCAGAGAATTAGACGTGTTTGATTATTAAAAACCACTGAAAATGATGCACCGAGATTCTTGCGAATGTACCAAGTCAGAACTGGATATGTTTACCATGCCTCCCACCATGATGACGATGCAAGAATCCCAATGGGTGGAATTTCATCCTGTATCCTCTTTGACGGAATCAGCTCCTATCAAATTTGAAATCAAAGGACAAACCGAAGATTACATCGATCTGAATAACAGCTACTTGTACCTGAAACTCCAAGTACAAAAAAATGACAACACCATTCCTGGGGAAGCTGCCCGAGTGGCACCCGTCAATAATTTCATGCATTCCTTGTTCAGCGAAGTAGATTTGTACTTGAATAACAAACTGGTCAGCAGCAGTTTGGATACTTACCCTTACCGTGATTATTTGGAAAATCTCTTGACGTACGGAAAAGAAGCCAAGAACACTCATCTGGATGCTTCGGTGGTCTGGAAACCTGACACCTCGGAAAAGTTCAACGACACAGAGCTGTCAGTGCCGGCGAAGACTTCTGCTAATGATGGTGATCCTATAATTCCAGCAGTCCCTCACAATGGGATTTAACGACCGTCGAAAGAAAATCAGACGAAGTTTAGAACTGATGGATCGTTTTCATTTGGACATGTGGTTGCAAGACAAGTATTTGTTGAACGGAGTGGATGTACGCCTGAGACTGAATCGCAGTAGTGCCGCCTTCCATTTGATGGCTCATGCTAACGAGTGGAAAACCAAAATCCAAGAAGCCAAACTTTACGTGCGACGTGTGGAAGTCTTACCAAAAGTAGCCAACGACATCAGTCAAACGTTGAGCAGAACCACTGCCAAGTATCCTGTGCGACGCGTGGAAGTGAAAACCTTTACCATTGCGCTGGACTCCGATCCAAAGTCGAAGATCACGTCTTCCAAGGACAGCTCCCCAAACGTTTGCTGATTGGCATCGTCAGTAATGCAGCCCTCAACGGAGTCCACGATCAGAATCCGTTCGAGTTTAAACACTGCAACGTCTCCAAGATAGAAGTCAGTCGAGATGGCAAGACCTTGTGTACCAGACCTTTTGAACCTATCTTTAGCGACGGCTATAAAAATTACTTGCAATCTTACCTGAGCCTGTTTTAAGCCACAGGAAGTTAGGTACCAACACCAGCCACGGCATTTCGTACGAGGATTATGCAGGAGGGTATGCCTTGTGGGGATTTGATTTCACTCCTGACCAAGGCAGCGATGAAGGACATTTCCATCCTATAAAATCAGGCCCACTTCGTGTGGAACTTCAGTTTGCAGATCCTCTAACCTAGACAGTGAACGTCGTCTTGTATGCAGAATTTGATAATACTCTAGAGATCAACAGTTTGAGAGAAGTGATTCTAGACTATTAGAAGAAAAAAAAAACAAGATGCAACACGAAGAACCTATGGAGATAGATGAGGGATTTTGTGAGAAGTCACAAACTACCACAAATGATGATGATGACGAAGTCATTCATTCAGAACCTAAAACCGAGTTTACTGGATTTATTTCTCGATGGCCTGAACAAGAAAAGCAGTTAGTGTCCTGTTATGCTCAAGAATTGAGTAAAATAATTAACAGTCTAGTCCGAGAACAATGTCATGGATGTCAAATCGATCATCCCAGCCAAAAAGAACACGACCAATGTTTGATGATGACAGGCGAAGAAAAATTGGATGAATATTTGGAAAAGGCTTGGTCCCAGAACTCGGACGAAAAAGTGTTGACACAATGGTATAAAGACTTGGTGAATTCTTCTTTTCCTCCACTCACTCCTCTGGAGATCAGACGCATCGAAGGGCTCATTCAACAGAGTACAGAAACTATCCGCCGTGAATATTCGTGGAATTACAAGACAGATCAATTCAAGTTTAAAGTCAGGTGTGAATTGGTGACTCATTATTTCCTGTGAAGAAGAAGAAGAAGAAAAAAATGGATACCAGGGAACTTCATTACCTGTTGACTCGCAGTTCCTATACTTCTTCTTGGAATCCTGTGGTGTGTGCTAAAGATGAACTACCTCATCGTAAACCTAAAGACGTTCATGCCTATGTCATCAATATCGACGACAGTCATCTACCAGGAAGCCATTGGGTTGTCGTGTACTTTCCCAACGATCACAATGGTGGTGGAGGTGTGGAATTTTTTTATTCTTATGGATTACCTCCTTTGGAAAACGACATCATCGACTTTATGAGAAGAAATGCCGTCTCGACTCGATTCAATAATGTTCGATTACAAGGATGGGATTCCATGGTGTGTGGACAATATTGTGTACATTTTCTTCATCAACGCAGTCTTGGATATTCCTTAGAACATTTAGTGACTTGGTTTGATAGAGACTATGCTCGAAACGATGCTAAAGTAGAACAATGGTTTTGTCAACGTTATGGTTATCTCTTGTCTTTAGCTCAGACACGTAGTGTGCATCAGAATGATGTCGATGTAGAAAAGTGGAAATTTAGTTTACCTTCCCAACGTTGTCAACCCTGTAAATATGTTCCTGTTTAATATCTTGTTCATTGTTATTTTTTTATGTTAGAATTGTTATTGTTAATTAAAAAAATGTTGATTGTTGGAAAAAAAATATGGTGTTGTGTGGTTTTTTATTGAATTTGAAATAATAATGATTATGTTCTATCTCTCTCTTTCTATCGATCTGAAGTCACCCCTCTCTATCTATTATCTCACTGTCGATCTGAACCCTATTTTTAGGTCCGCGCAATGGATGGTGTGGTGTATGTGTTGGATAAAAAATAAAAAATTTAAAATAAAAAAAATGGGTGTGTGGAGTGTATTTGTATAGAGTGTGTTTGTGTTTTGTTTTTTTAAAAAAAAAAAAAAAAAAAAAAAATTTAAATGGTTGTGTGGTGTGTCTTTGTATAGAGTGTTTGTGTTTTGTTTTTTGTTTTTTAAAAATCAAAAATCAAAAAAAAGGATTTGTCAAAAAAGGCAGTGGATTCGAGATGATAATGGACATTTTATTAAGTTGGAGTTTATCAATTAGAGTCCAGAAGAAAGTTATGAGAGAATTGTAGACAAGAATCTTCCTGAAGTGTCAGAACAATAAGAGAATGAAATGGCAAATATGGAAGTGTATTGAACTGTATTGGACTTATATGAAATTGTTTATTACCACGAGTAAAATAATGTATATACATTGAAAAAAATATAATTATTATTATTGATGTATATATCTGAATGGTGTTGTGTGGTTTGTTTTTTACCCACCAAACCAAAAAAAAACCTTTCCCTTGTATATTTGTGGTGTGTGTAAGTTTGTATTTGATATAAAAAAAATTAAAAAGTTAAAAAATGATTTGTGTGGTGTGTGTAAGTTTGAATTTGATATATAAAAATTTTTTAAAAAAGTAAAAAAAATGGTTGTGTGGTGTGTGTAAGTTTTGTGTTTGATATAAAAATTTTTTAAAAAAATGGATTTTATATTTGTGGTATGTGCAAGTTTTGTGTTTGATATAAAAAAAAGTTTAAAAAGTAAAAAAATGGATAGTGTGTTGTGTGTTTTGATATAAAAAAAATTAAAAAGTATAAAAAATGGTTGTGTGGTGTGTGTGTTTTGATAAAAAAAATTTAAAAAATAAAAAAATGGATGGTGTATATGTTGGATAGTATGTTGGCGTGATTTCATCCCTTTGTCATACCCTTTCGTCTGATAGCAGGCTTTGGGGGGTTTTAGGCAGCACACAAGGCATTTGGGATAGTGTGTTAGGTTTGGGTTTGGGTTTTGGGTTTATTTGGGTTTGTATATAAAAAAATATAAAATAACAAAAAAATTTAAAATGAGTTACGAAATTTTAGTACTATTTTTTAGTCTCAGCCAATTTTTTTTTCCGGATTATTTTCAGTCTCCGCTAACGTCCCGTACAATTTCTGAATTTTAGTGTTACTTTTAGTCTAGGCCATTATAATCTAATGTTCCGGATTTTTTCTAGTCAACGCCAAAGTCCGTGACGGTTCCCGAAGTTTAATACAACTTTTAGTCTCGTTCATTTTAGTGTTATTATGAGTTGGTTCCCTTGATAAAAGCTATTTATAACATAGGTATAATATATGCAAATTTACTGACACCTTCAACATGATCTGAGGTATAGGTAATGCTTTATATATAACTCTAGGCTATATAGATATAGCCACTAGGCAGAACATTGGGGCCTGTATGGGCTCTATGTTAAATTCCCATAAGACCCCATAGCGCCCCCCAGCCCCATAAATCTTGGAACTTTTGGCCCCATAGTGCCCCCAATGTTAAAATCCCATAAGACCCCATAGCACCCCCATGACCCCCAGTACCCCCCCCCTCTACTATGGAGGAGGAAGATCACAGGATAGTGGAGGAGAAGGAGAAGAAGGAGCCTATCCAGCCTCATCCGATGACGGAGGAGGAAGATCACAGGATAGTGGAGGAGAAGGAGGAGAAGAAGGAAGAAAATTGGGAACCAGAAGCGGTCCATCCTCCATTTATCCTGAAGAAGCGCTGTAGGAGGAGTCTAGACTCCTGGAGGAGGAGGAGCTGTCCCGCTTGTCTGACCAGACCTGGGAGGTCTTAAGGGCCACCCATTTTTCAAGAAAGATTAATTTTCCAATTCTTGCCTACCCTTGTACCTGTACAGACCTCAAACCCCAAATTTTAACATTGTGGGGTCTCTACAGGGTCACAATGTTAAGTCCCATTGACCCCATACTGTCCCCACTTCACCGAAGGTTTATAGGGTCAAGCCTTTTTGGGGTCTCTACAGGGTCATAATGTTAACCCTATGTGACCCCATAGAGCCACCTCTTGACCCCCAGTACCCACCTATTACTACTCGTAGAGTGCCTTTTGATATTTAGGAATTTTCGCATTTAATATTTGTATGTTACTATGAAAACAAAGTGTAGCATAAGTAGTCAGTAAAGTGACGATTTTGACCATTGGGGACTATTATAAGTAGTATCAAAATTGAGCTTTCTGGACAAAAGTAGTAGTCTTACATAAACGGTGTACCTGGGGAACATTTCTTTTCTCAAGAATGTTTGTTTATAAGAGAGGACAATGCTTAAGTTAAATATTTTTATTATTATCTACAACGTTACAAACTGTCAATTTAATGGGTTCATACTAAATAAAATAGTTTCTTTATCTTAAAGACTGATTTGACTTCTTACATCTTACGATATAGAACTCTCTCTCTCTCTCTCTCTCTCTCTCTCAAAATCAGTTTTGGTGGTTAATTTATGTGCGCCAAAACTGTATAGAATCAGTATAACGTTTATAACAAAATGGATAGACGTTTGAGGACAAGTCCATGGTATGACATAGCTGAAAACACGCTACTTTTATTTATAGAATGATCTATTCTATTTATGGTCCATAAGCAAATCCATTAGGATAAAACTATGAAGCATCAACCTTAACGATGATATAGCGAAACTCTCAAATTTAGCAAAACATATTGAAGATCGAGTAATAAAGGGACTCATCATTTTCTCAGGAATGTTTCAACTATAAGATACAGTAGGTGGACATTAGTTTTATTATCATCATTTCTTTGAGCAAATATCAATATACAGACAAGCTTTTACCATTTAGATTATTACAGAATGCATTTTTATTTTATGATAGTTCGTTAATAATTAATCAAAACACCTCTAATATAGCTCAGAAAAGTGGAATGCATAAAGAATAAAAACTTCGCATGAAACATCATTACCAGGCAAAAGGCTTGATGTCAACCTGTACCATTAGGGTCTGCACGTCGTCATTACCTACTATCCTACTGTAACCAGCGGCATACGAGTGGCACAAATAGGGCATATATTTGCTCTTTACTGGGTCAACTAATATTTCGGTCGGTTTTTTATGGATCGGAAATTTTTCATCAGGATTCAGGATAAGGAGATGCGTTTGACATAAAGAAGAAAGTCCGTAAGGTTCATTTACTTGTTGTAATGAAATGAATGGATCATAAAAGGCACTGGCAGCTACCCTAGAATATCACCTATTTCGACAAGTAGACAGGGTTTTACAGGAAGGGCGACCATTTGTAATTACTGTCATCGTCTTTGTCCTACTTATCAGTGGAACAACTGACACGATACAACTCTCCATACTCTTTTAGGTGATTAGAAATGTAATCATGATCATGAAATTGTCGTGACAAGAGAAAAACATAGAAAAATTGTCAATCCATGTAAAAGGACACTCATACAAAACTATGCTTCTTGTCGAACAATTGCACAATGACCTTCTGTGCATTGACACAGCTAGTCCACAGCATTCGAGCTCTAATTTAATACTATATATTTAAAGGAACGTATGTACGATCTGAGTACGTAAAAATATTTTAACAGCAATATAAGGATTAACTGAGCACAATAAAATGCTTCTTTACTTTATAGCTTTGACAGGCATAAACGAACAGACGAAGTCTTTGGCCGCATAGAATATTGCGGTTACCTGTATTAAAAACAATAAGCAGTGGTGCGTGGCGATCCCTCTCCCCTCCTCTCCCCCCCCCCCCAACGCCCGAAAAAAACAACAAAAAAACTTACCATGCGTGCGTACGAATTTTGAAGTCGACTTCAGTGTATAGGATGTATTGAAGTCCCAAGATAAATATCAGAATGATCATATCATATAACGGTTAATTGATTACCAAATGATCTGTACGCTCCTGAAGGTGGAAATCCCATATTATCAGTATTTTGTTTGAATAAAATGACTTTACCTGTTTCAAGTTCTTGTAGATATTCAGAGCGTGCACCACATTGTGTAGTAATATGGACATTTGCTTTAATCTGCAGTTAATTTTATACAGATTTGATAACTACATGATCGTAATTAGGATTATTGTTACTGTTTTAACATTGTGAGGTAAATTCAGTGGATGATATCTGATTTTATGTACTAGAAGAGGTTTTGGAGACTGGAGGATTAATACGTAGTGTGAACACGTTTGACATCCTTACGACATTTCTGGTACATATATGAATATAAGTCTTCTCTTAAAATATAAGAAAATGGATGAAAAGGTATATTTTGGAGGGAGATTTTGCAAACACTACTTCGACTTTTATCCATGATCCATGAATAAAGCTCAGGAAAAAATTGGATGGAGACGGAGAATGAATAAGTTTTAATCCATGGTGTAATGGAAGTGTTTCTATATTAACTGTACCAAAATTGTAGATTATGGCTACAACCTTGTAAATGAGAGAAATGCAAAAAGCCCCGTCATGTTATTCCAACACGATATATTATTGGAAAATTTAAATAAAAACAGAACCATGTTAGTATCTTTAATGATTGAATGAATGAATACTTAGTTATTCAGGTAATATAAGGGGACAAACCACTGTTTGTTCTGTTTTTATTGACATACAGCAACCAAAGTCTATTTATGATTCTTTGAATACATTTTTCAATAGGAATGAAATACACAGTCAGAGGGCATCATTATTAAAAAGATGACAATTTACACGTAGTACATTCTGTGACATTTCAACCATGAATAATTACAATGGTATCTGCATTAGAGAGTTGTATTTCATTTTTGTCTTGTAGATTTATGTCGAAAACCCATAGTCTATGAGAATAAGGGGTAATTATAAATTCGGTTGCCTGCTTTGGGGTTAATGTACCGTATAGAAACAGGCATATGTGTGAATATGTTTTGTGTAGCCGGGCATAACAGTTGTTATGAAGGATGGGAGGGTGCTCAGAATATCTTGCATAATTTCCAAGCAAATAATACTTCATCATGTATAGAAAAAGAATATTTCGAGCGAACTTTCAGTGTCATTTGGAAATACAATTATATATAGCAGAGCAAAATTTGAGCGAATATGAGCAAATATGTAAGCAAAAAAGTTTTAAATAACTATCATGTAACTCTTTAGAATTTTACATAGGGAAGTGTTCCAACCTTTGTGTTCTGTCTTATGTTCGACAATTAACTTAGTTAAATTGTTTGTAAAATAACTAAATTTATTTCCTATTTATCCTTATTTCTATCTTGACAAGGAAAATAACTCTTGTTAACCGTACACATTTTTAAAGGATGTCTCAGACTTTCCGATTTTAATCAGTCTTTGTTCTCTATATAGTTCTAGGTTTTCTAATTTAGAAAGTTAGATAGAAAAGCAGTCTGCTTTGTTACTCTAAGTCATCCAAAGGCTTTCTGCAGGATTGGAGACCACATCAAATCCATTTCTAAGATGTGGATCATGTAAAACGAAACCTAGTCTGAATATATTGGGGTGGTGGTGGGGGGTCGGATTCGTCGGTAAGCCAAAAGCAACAACTTTTGCACAAATATAAGAGAATAAAAATAAAGCAGACTACACAGACTACAGCATTTTGGTTGCACAAGATTCTTAAAATAAAAAAAAATTCTAAATAGTAAAGTTTTGAAGACTCAAAACGATAAGTTACCTATTTTGAGGGCGAAACAACAATCACAACAATAAAAAATACTCTTATTGAATGATTAAGTATCGGCTTTAACATTTTAAAAAAAACATTTCTTGCAACATCTAGATTGTTTTCTCAACAATATTAAATGACCTTTTGACAATTTGTGTTGCCTTCTCTTTCAGATATCGCTTGTCGCTTTGTTTACTTTTTTCTCTTTCCTCTTTGCTGGCTCTATCACGGACATTATGAACTTTCTTTCTATCTTCAACCGAAGACTAACGAATCAAACGTTTACTATTGCAGTTTTGGATAAGAATGTCTCTGCAAATACTAGAAATATTGTAAGTAGTATAGTGGGGACTCGGGGGGATAAGGAGTGCTCCGTGTTAAATGGGGTCAAACATTTACGGGGCATAAGGGGAAAGTAACATTAGGCCGCCATTAAAAAAAAAATAATATTAATTTATGACTGGAGTATCAAGTCAAGCAAATCCACTCTGTTTAGTTTCTGAAAACCATATCAGGCAGAATTATTTGGTGTGTTTCAGATCTTAAATATGTTACAATTCTGCTAACTTACTGTTAGGTCAAAGTTTCATTCATCCTTTTTGATCCAAGTTTACAATTTTTACGTCTTCACTAGGTGTGGTAGATTGATGCATTCACCAATCGACTTTTTTACCCCCCTCCTCCAGGTCAATATACTTGTGACAGTGGACGACGTATCGTGTGCGTCTTAATGACTACAATTCTTGGATTTCGTTTACCATAAGATTCTTTGTGGCTAATTTATGAACAATACATGCTTAAAAGACATGGCAGCAAATACTGTATCTGTGCATGAAAAAGCTCATTGTGTTAAAAGTGTTTCTGAAATTTCTTATTGTGGAAAATATACCAAACAAATGTAAGTCTTTGTATGCCTTGATTTCTTTATTTCAAGTAGGAATAAGATATTCACATCTCTGTCTCTCTCTCTCTCTGATGTAATGCGAATTCCCCCTCTCTCTCTCAGACAGATATCCATCTTAGGCTGCATCACTTGGATATACTTATTTTTTGACCTTTTTTTCAAACATGAACAGAATCACTCTGCATTTTCAAAGGCAAACAGAAAAAAACCTTATAAAGTACACTTTTTGACTGGCTATATAAAATGTGGCCACATAACCGAAATTCTGAAACGCGCCGCTCTGAAAATCTTAAATTTCTGTTATTTCCGCCTAAATAGAACAAATAGACAGTCACCTCTTGCGAAAACATATGAGCACATTTTTTTTATATTACATCTTGAAGCTATAAACCTAAAAAAGTATCCTATTTGATGCGTGCATATCTATTTATTGACTCTCCGTACCGCTCTACCTCCCTCCCTTCCTCTTACCCTCTTACCTCTCTCTCTCTCTCAATCTCTGTTTCACAAAAACACAAACACATTGACAGACAGACATACACACACACTTGAGTTTCCTATAGAATGATTTAGATTTAAAGCATAATGGTATATGTTGCCGTTGTTAGATACCTCTCAAAAAGATACCATAGTCAAATTGATTACGTGAAATTGAAAGCTTTGTTACTTTAGTTTTGTACTTTTTAAAAAAAACTTGCAGCCCCCCCCCCCCCCCCACAAAATGAAAAAAAAAAATAATTGTAGAAGAGTTTTTGTTCGTGGGGGTAAATATAATTAATTATATAAAATCTAGAATTCAGTTGGTATTTGTGTATGTCAGATATCTTAGCTTTGTGTATAGGTAGTCCTATTTTGGCACGGCAATGTGTCAAGAGAAAAATTTCTAACATTCGATTTACCCTTTTAAAAAAAAAAGATCACACAGAAAAATGTTACAGTGCAAGAATAACTTGAGTATGAGCCGTCCTTTTCTACACTCTGTTGTCTTCAATCTTGAGCAAAACACGCATTTAGGAAAAAAGCCCGTCATTATAGACGATTTCTATAGGCTAAATAAAAATGTAACAATGTATGCCTTGATTTTTACTCAGTTGCATTCAGACTGCTGATAGAACAAGACTTGTTCTTCCGCCTATGGTTTATGGATTTTTAACATTGTAATAATCTCAAGGCGTGTGCAGATACATGACGTATCTTAGATTTGTGACATACAACAAATGTTACTGCTGTCATTCGACAATAAAGATAACATTGCTTTTTTAAACTGATGTATGGAAAACATTTTCTTCCAATGAACACTTTTAACATCGAATTTACCCGTGTCTTCAGAAACTCATAAAAGGGTAACCTAATGTTAATTTCTCCTTGTCAGCACTTTTATTTCTTCTTACACTCCATACTACTACTACTACTGATACTAATAATAATACTTTTTATAGTTTAATTAATTAATTAATTAATTAATTAATAATATGCATTTTTATGGTTTGTTGAGCACGACCCTTGTTAAGGCTAGATAATAAATAAACTGGGCACTGGATAGTAGATAACTGGGTGTGATAGTAGATAACTGGGCTTGAACTCTGTCTGTCTGTCTCTGTCTCTCTCTCTGTTTCATACATGCACACGTACATGCTTTAGTTTGGTGGTTTTAAACAACGGAAAACCAAAATTACCTTCAGCACATTACATTTTGCCAAAACACCATGTGCCTAGATTAAAGAAATAAATTTCCAGCTGTCACAAGTATATTGGCCTTGGGGGTAAAAAAAGTCGGTCATAGTATTTATCAATCTACCACAGCCAAATTGTATTTTTTGTATCAAAGTTGTGAGTGAAACTTTGACCAGTACGCTAGCAGAACTTTAACATATTTAAGATCTGAAACTCACCAAAATAATTCTGCCTGACACGGTGCTCAGAAACTAAACAGAGAGAATTTGCTTGAATGTTTAAGAATCCTGTTTGACACAAGCCAACCTTTAAGCCAAACTCGTGGCTAGCAGAATTCCAGCATAATTTAGAGTGCAGACAAACTCACATTTTCCCACCTAAATAAAAAAAAAATAGACAGACGCGAATGGGATGGTAGTTTTGTTTAAGGTAATAGGGAAGGGGCGGGTAATAGTATTATAGATGGGAAAAGAGATTTTTACTTTATCTATAAGAGGGCTTGTAGCGGGTAGGGGTAGGGTGGGTGCGAGTGGGGGCTGGGGTAAATTATTTTTATTTATACCTCTTCTTTTAAATCCTATCCTGTGTGATCAGTAAATGACTGAATGTTATTCAGACATTTTAAATAGTAAGTGTAGTTTTATCATTACAGTTCCAATAATACGGCATTTCATTTAGAGGACAAACAAACTCACATTTTTCCGGTCGATACAACTTCAAGCAATTACAATCCGTCCAAAATACAACCAATATGTTACAAATAGACAGACTCCTCGTTTGAAACGTATGTCGTAATACGGTATTTCATTTAGAGTACAGACAAACTCACATTACAGTCCAAAATAGAATCAAAATGTTACAAACAGACCTAGTTTGGTTATATTGAGAGTGAAAGCTTTTTTGTAAACTTACTGTCTTTCACATACGTAGCAATTTTTTAGTGAGTAACATCAATACATACCCATCCTTATACCTCGGACTGTCCTATCCAATGTTGAGAAATTATGATGAAATAGAAACTTGGTTTTGTGAACATTATGGTTATCTATTTTCTTTAGCCCAAAAACATAGTGTGCCTCGATGGCAAATAGATACTGTCCTAAATAATCATTGGAAATCTAGTCTTACTTTACAACGTTGTCCACCTTGTAAATATGTTTATGTTCAATATTTAGTATTTGCATATGAAAAGGAGGGGAAAAACCCTAAATTCCCCTGTTCATTTTAAGTGAGCGGGTCTTATTAAAAAATTTGATTTTTAAATAAAATGGTGTTAACATTTTTCAAATATTCTTTAACTCTCTATCTCTCTGTGTTTCACACACAGCAAGACTGCCAGATATACACTTTAGTTTAAAAACAATGATGCTGACTTTTTTCCCAAAAACTTTCTTTAACTTTCTCTCTCTGTCTCTCTCTCTCTCTCTGTTTCACACACACACACATACATACACACGCACATGTTTTAGTTTGGTGGTTTTAAACAACGGGAAACCAAAATTAACGTCAGCACATTACACTTTGCCAAAACACTCTGTGCCTAGATTATTAAGATTTCCAACTGTCACAAGTATATTGACCTTGGTGGATACAAAAACTGGGTCTGTGTATTTATCAATCTACCATAGCTAGTGAAGACGCCAAATTGTAAATTTGCATCAAAAGTGATGAGTGAAACTTTGACCTAACAGTAAGAATTGTAACATATTTAAGATCTGAAACACACCAAATAATTCTGCACGACATGGTTTTCAGTAAGTAAACAGCGAATTTGCTTGACTTGATACTCCAGTCATAAATTTTTTAAAAAAAATGGTGGCCTAATGTTAATTTGCCCGTTTGCCCCGTAAATGTTTGACCCTATTTAACATGGAGAGCTCCTTATGCCCCTGATTGCACCATTATACAGCCATTGTATCCATTAATGTCAAATGTCAAGAAAATTTACAATAAGGACGATGGATGACTGATTGCGAATTGCTTTAATAAATTGCTTGGAGTTTGGGGACCAAGTCAAAAGATTGGATATTTTTAATTACCTAAAAAATAAAAAATATACTCGATATATCTATTGCAAGATATACATTTTATAAAAGATGGGAGATATATATTAGTTCATCTTGGGGTTACAAATGCATTTTCAATTCTTTTACATCAAATTCAAGGGAAGAATTTCCTTGTTTAGCTTAACAATAACTTTCAGTTCACCATACACAGAGTAAAATCAGATGCAAATGGTAACAAGAGAATTTGAGATATCTCAAGTAAACAAAATTAAAAGTTTACGTTTATAAACGCTTATGGTCCTAATCTTAACACTCCAAATTTTTACACCTAAGTGAGGCAGGGGATAGAGGGCCTACAAGTCAGCATATAATTATTGCAGGTAACTTCAATTTAGTTACGAATAAAAAACTTGCTACATATAATTACAACTCTCTAAATAACCTAAAGGCAAGAGATGCAGTAATTGGTATTTGTATTGAATATAATCTGATTGATATCTGGCGAGAAAGAAATATAGATACAACAAGACACACTATGATAAAAAACAACCCCATCAAACAGGCACTGTTAGATTTCTTCCTGGTTTCATAAACTCGTTTTACAACGGTAAATGATGCCTTTATATAGACAGGTTATGGAACTGACCAATCCCTACTTCCAATTACACTAACAGAAGGAACGGCAAATCTTTAAAGAAAATATATCTAATAATAAACGTCCAGGATCAGATGAATTTAAAGTTGAGTTCTTTAAAGTCTTTTGGAGAGATAATATTCACTATTATGTAAGAGCAATTAATTTTACTTATAATAATGGTGAGCTATCATCAGCTCAGAAGGAAGGTTATATATAGTATGTCTTCCTGAAGGGGATAAGACAACATAATTTAATAACAAAACTGGAGTCACATTTCTTTACTTAACATTGTGACATTTACCGGCGACGTTGTATGTAATGTCACTACTAAATGTAACTTTTAACATTTATTGGCGTTTTTGACATTTGTAGGCGATACAGAGTATCATTATCAAAAACTTGATCATTCACTTTCTCAGAAAACATTAAGCATGAAAGTTCAACCATTCAATGCGTATCAATTGCTGGTTTGGGAAAACGTGTCTCTATCCGCAAAATATTTCCTGCCATAGCGAGGTTATAATACTCATGTAATATGGCCATGGTAACTGCATCATGGCGAGCTGCATTTCATCATATTGTGTAGATTTGCATGCATAACATATCGTCTAGGAGCGTAAAATAGGATTCTAGGCCAGGTGGAATGCCGTATAAAATAAAAAACGACTATGTGGCCATTTATGCATTGTGTGGCCGAATGGTGTTTGAAAGGAAGAGAGGCACATACAGTAGTATTGCCTCATTAGGTACTCACATCCACCATTTCTGGTGATCCATTAATCATCTTTGCCCGACAACGTTCTGTATTAAACCATGAAATTTAAGTACTCAATAAATAATGAGAGGTAGGTATGTTTAATTTCAGCATTTGTTCTAAATGCCATGTCTTACTGTATTCGTTTTCTATGTGGATAAGTATTTGCTAAGTTTATTTAGGTGATCTTCCTACCGGATCTTGAAATCGTTGCATATTTTATTTGTTACTGTACAGCACAAAGTTTTGCAACACCTTGTTATTGTGCATGTTTTTCAACCTCTTTACTCAGACAGTAATGCCTTGGTAGAAAATAAATTGCCAGTTCTTCAATCTATAGAAGGGAATAAAGGTGATATGGCTATCTTTTTGTAACCATATCTAATGGGTAAGGCAGTTGTATCGCCATTGAACTCATGGATGAAATGGCACGCCGGCTATAACATTTGAGACGCCTTATAATATTCATAAATTTTAAGGATTGAGTATAAATATTTATGCCAGTAAAACATCTTTGTGTACTTTTATGTTGTGCTTGACTGTTTTTTGTCTCACTTTCTTACGTATGAAAAGTGTAATCCTTGTATATCGATTGATATTTGTTCTTTTTATTGTGATATGCATGCGATAGGTAAGTGACCTGCATAACAGCTAGACTAAGTAATTATGACAAAAGAGAGTGACCAGATTCTCGCCCGAGTTTTAGTGTAAATGATTAATATCAATCAACGTTGTCTATGCGATGCATACACGCTATGTGTTTTCTCCATTTCTGTTATTGTACTTTCGTGGAATGGTTTATTTTAATGCTGATATCTAGTGGCTACTAATGTCGTACGACATATACATTTTAGCTGAACCGACATTCAGATCATCTCATTATAATAAGACATAATAATATGCACCATAACGGGTGTGCATGAGAATTAGTTACTCTAAAAGTATGCTTGTAAGTTAGTGAAAGAGAGGTAATGTGTTTATAATGTTCAGGATGTGATGTATCATTGATGCGTGATGACTCTGAAGAAGAAAAAGATAAATAATAAATATGGTATAGATGACAACGGGAAAATCTTGACAAAATGCATAATCACTTATTGCTACAGTATGCTCAAGTATAAGCTGTTAACATTAAACCTGAGCAGTATATGTGGTATATCTATACAAGAATGACACTTCAGATAATTTCAGCGAGTTGCATCCATACCAATACATATTTTGCAAGAAGGTTAGGCTTGCGAGGATCTTCCACAACAAGGACAAACAGACAGGTAATGTTTGTTGAGCTACAGCTGCAAATACTGACATTTTTTTATAAACGACCTTATACTACTGAATTCAATAACACATAATAGTGTCAATAAAATAACATAAACTTATTGCTGCACATAAATGCATAGTTTAAGCAGAAATATTGGATGTATCTAGAAGAGAAAAGGCAGAGACATTGTATTGATAGAGTATCTTACATAGTTTATCATTTCAAATGCAATTTGCAAAATGAGCTGAATAATTTCTCACAATGGCGAGCTTTACCAAGAGAATAATATCATCTAATATGAGCAAAAACCTAAGATTTTGTTTATCACAGGACACACATATAAGTTTTGTACTAGCAAACCGCATATAAAGTGTACTGAAATTACCTTTAAGAACAGTTGGATGACTGATATGACACTTTTCATTATATGAGCCGATGACGTCATTTGTGACGTTTAGAAGTATTATTACACTCGTGCAATATGACAAATACTAACTTTACCTACAAAATGTATTTCTCATGAAAAAGCTACTTTAACTCTTTTGTTAAAAAAATGTTTCATAAAAGTATCAAATCAATTTTGATCTTTTGCTATCCTCAATGATTTCAACCTCTTGCATCTTGCACATAGGCTAATTTTTGGAAGCATAAGGGAGGAAATTCAAATATCATAAATCAAGGTATTTAGTGTAATTTGAGGGGTATGGCGAGGATTTTTGTAACATCATAAACTCGATAACGCTGTGAATTATTTAATCCTTTTCACCTACAAAATAATAATTTTGGTAAATAGCTGAGATAAAATATATTCCTCATAGCCCGCTCCCCTCCTCCACACCCACTCACCTCCACACCTCATCATTATTTTTCAGCTGCAGTGACTATCATTTACGCAAACATCCATAGATTTGAGGGTTTCTAATACTTGTATGTGTTTTCAACAAGTCGTGTGAATTATGGTAAATAATAAATATGTATATGAAGTCTAGAAAAGTGCTTAAAAGGTTATAAATGTCTAGACAATATCACTTGTAACTATGCACCTTGAAATATGACCACAAGCAAAAACGAAATGGACACTCACAATCGTAAATACTTGATCATTATAAATTGTAACTTCCATGTTTGACATAAAATGTTTGCAGTTGGACAAAACTGTTTCACCTGGTCATTTTACTTTAAGGATTTGATCCCGGAAAAATGCACGCAAGACTTCGCAATTTCATATACGCACAAGTCGACAGAAGCGATATATCGGACCAAGCATGAGTTACGTTTAATTATAATTACGTACTAAATAGATAAATGTGTAACTGGATAAGGCGTAGTTAGCTTCAGTGTTTTACAATAAAACAATACCCACACAGAAGTATTATAGGGGTGTATATCATATCAAGCCCATAACAACCCGTAGTTTACCTAAACAGTAACATTTCATGCACAAAAATAGAAAAAGAGAAATTTGTAAAAAAAATAATAAATACATAATGAAGAAAAGAAATAACATAACGTATACACAAATATATAGTATGCATAAAGCAAATTTAATTAAGTTTAATCACCGTTCTTTTCTCGAATGAAAATGAAAACGAGCTGCGCATCCTATCATTTTCATCGTTTTAAAAGTTTACTGTTGGATAGATCAGGGATATGATGTAAGTATGTTTTAAGGGCTTAACAGTGAAGTATAGTAATTTTGCACAACATTAACATTGCGGTCCACTCCTTCGAGGGCTTCAGTTTTAGACGAGTCTAGCATATATCATGTGTGATGCACTGAGGGATACCAGTACTGTGTGACACTAGTTTTGTTATCACTTGAAAGATTTTCAGCAAGCATGTAATATAATACAGTGTACCGGGAAATATGATACTGCTGCCACACAGTTGGGTAGTTATTCCTTGGCATATGTAGCTTACCAGGAATACCATTTTAGATAAAAGTTTAGAGACTAAAATTAATCGAGCAACCTTAGGAAGGATTGTTTTCGCATTTATTTCAGAAGAAAAACTGTCTTTAATATTAAACGAATCATGCAACTCCAGCTTTAATAGCTAAACAATATATCTAGACTACATAAATGACAAAAAAATTCAGATTATGGAGTATGTAGTGCTAGTTTGACATTTACATATTATGATATTTGAAATCTCTCTCTCTCTCTTTTTCTCTCTCTCGGTAATATCGTTGACGTAGATTTAACCTGTTAAGATTAATAACGTTCTAAAAAAAATTACATTTGTACCTGCACCTTTTGAAAACTAAAGGCACTTAATTATAACCTTTACCGTTTATAGATATACCACATTAATTGCAATTAATAGTGACTCTCAAAACATGACAGGTTTTACAAAATTGTTTTTAACTTATTTTAACCATAGACTTAAAGCATCACTCTATATTGGTATAAATGTGTAACTATAGTAGCAAGCACATTTCAATTTTTCAACATTCTCAGAATTTTCCACATACATATACGTTAGGACCTCATTTGCTTTATCATCCTCATTTACTAAATCACTTCGGAGTAGATAGGTTGGTCTTCATATCCGGGAACTTTAAGATGATAGTTCGTTGTGGCAAGATTAAAACTTTGTCTGTGCTATTATAAAAGCCACCAAGCTTAGAACCAATGTGATCTGCGGATCAAATGTAAAATTTGCCGATATAACGTACTAAAAATGTTACAAAAACGTCCTAACAATAAAATTACATATACATATTTACGTAGCACAGTACCATGTTTCTGTCGTTTACAATTGTTGTCGGCGTAACGAAAAAGGCTGAGCCGTTCATAGCATCGAATACTATATCACCGGATGAAGAATTAACAAAAATGGGTGGATAACGTCACAAATAAAAAAAAAACCCTTACCACTCGTGCGAAAAAAAAGGAGTTTTCGATCGTGACGTAAAATCACATAATGATTTTCCATGATTCTGTATATCGGTGAGCTATTTATAGCCTGGAAGATCAATAGATCGTCTGAGCCAATTTCACTTCCTGGTGACATCTGGTACATGCGTGTGAGCTTCCTCTCTGTTGTACACTAATATATAAGAAAATGAAAGAGAGGGTATACTTCAGAGGGAGATGTTAAAATTACTGATTTGCAGTTTGTCGACGATTTATGAAGATAGTCGAGGAAATAGGCTGCATAAAGTTATAGATGGATTAAGTAATCATTCAGTATGTAACAGAAATGTGCCCATATTGAAGATAGCAAGCCTGTCACTCAATAAATTATGGCTACATCTTTGTACAGGAGAAAAAAAAGTGACAAGCCCCTCATGTTATCCCCTATGTTATGTTATTGGAACATTAAGACAAAAGGAAACAGGTTAGTATAATTAATTAATTAATAAACAAGTAAGTTAATTAATATTTACACATTCATTACTTAATTATTTACTTATTACTAACCCAGCAAATAAACTTCTACCATCTTTGTTACTCTTCGCTCTCCTTCTTTTACCTGGTTTTTAATGTTGTTGTTGTTGTTGTTGTTGTTGTTTGTTTCATTCACAAAACCCAAAATTATTTTTAGGCAGAATAAATCTCCAGACCTACAGGTTTTACATAGAGCCATGTAGCCGCCGTTAATTTCATCTATGCTTCATGTCAGATATATTGGTTTAAATGTCTGCATAGCTCACTCCTACTTTCCTACTTCATACCTACCTACCTATCTATCTGTTTCAAAGTTTTACATTTCTACAGCCTGCAAATTGTTTACAAATAATTTTCAGAATATGGATTTGACAATAGCAAATTGCACAGTTTTTATTAACGTAAGCACTATCAGTAATACAGTATTTCTCTACATCTTCATAGACAATTTATTATCAGTAATACAGTATTTCTCTACATCTTCATAGACAATTTATTATTTCTCACACCATGAGATTATTCATCGACAGAAAATTTTCAACACATGGCATCATTATCAAAAACATTATCATTCACTTATGCGCAAAACATATTGCATTAAACTGCAACCATTATATACGCGATTAACACTGTTGCGGAAAACGTGTCTCTTTAAGAAAAATACTTTAGAACAGTATATCTAAATAGCAGATTAGGTGACAAGACCCATTAATTATGGTTCTGTAACAATTAATAATTAATTAATAATTAGTAAATAATTAATAATTAATACTAATTAATAATTAATACTAATTAATTAATAATCAATTAATAATTAAATTACTGTATACCTTTCTTATATTCATGAATATTTGCTACATTTGTGTAACATGTTCTGGCTACCGGACCTTGAAGTCATTATACGTTCTAATGTTTGTGTGCGGAACAAAGTTTTGCAGCACATTATTATCGTGCAGGGTTTCAACCCATCGACTCGGAAAATAATGCATTGTTAGAAAATAAGTATACATTTTTTTTTCCATAGAAGGAATCAAAGTGGACGAGCTTCATTTTTCACCATATCTAAAATGGCACGACAGCTTTATAGCCATTTAACTCATGGTATAAATGGCATGTCGTTCATATCATTCTCATGTGAGTGAAAATTCAGAGTTTTTAACGACGGCATGCAATAGTTATAACTTATGATTAATAAAAATAAGTTCTATCAGTAAAAGACTTTGTTTCTTTCATTCTCTGCTAGTTGTATTTGTCTCTCTTTCTACATATGAAAAATGTCATTCATGTATATCCATAGGTATTTGTTTTTTATCGTTGTATGTATGCGATAGAGCAAATGGTCTGAATAACAGATAGACTATTTGACTATGACAATCGAGAATAATCAGCTTTACATTTGTGAATGAATTGTAAATACTTTAGATGAAGTCCACCAGTATTTTCTATAAGAAGCACACGGTGTATGCTTTTCTCATTTTCTATTACTTTTGTGTAGGGATGATATGCTGATATCTGTTCGCTAATGATGTCATACAGCATGCACATTTTAGCCATATCGACATATAAGTTACTGCATTATAATAAGAGAATTTTAATGGCAGGCAAAGTTAAGGGCACAAATAGTCATTATTACTTTAAAAGACTCATCGTAAGCCACTCGTAATGAAAGGCGAATAATTTGTTATTTATATATATAATGTTGCATACAACTCTTACTTCAGTTTGATTTTTTATATTGTCCACGTTGTTAACCTCAAGAATAAAAAGTTCATGGGCATTTAACACATAGGTTAAGTTTTGAAGTATAAGGGAGGAAAACATCATAAAAAGTATTACATTCATATTGAAGGGCATTTTATGTAACTTTTTACAATTGAAAGACCATGTGAATTATTAACCCCATTCAACTAAAAATGCATCTTTGATAAATGTTTGAGATAAATTGTTTTCCCCGTACCCTCTCCCTTATTCTTCAATTGCAATGACTACCGTTGTATATGACATGACACGATATTCGATTTGATGCGGACATTATTGTATTTGAGGTTTCTAAAGCTTGCGCGTGTTTCTGATGACTAAACATGAAAGTCATGTGATTTTGGAAAATAATACAAATGCATAAGTAGTTCCAGAAAATGTGTTAGAAAGCATATAAAAGTCTACGAAATCCATATGCAACAATGCACTATGAAATATTTTCACACAAAAGCGAAAATAGATATTCGTAATGATAATTGCTAAATCATTTTGTGTTTAACTCCCGGTATTTCAGATGAACATGTTTGCAGTTGCACAAAGATATCTCACCTTTTATCTAGTGTTTTCTTTTCAATCCAATGATGTGAAGGCAATAACATGCATGCGAGACCTCTCAAATTCATGTAGGCACATGACGACAAAGGCGATTGATCTCAAAATCAGTGTTACGTTTAAACAGAGTTAATATACTAAGTAAGAACAAAATCTAACTGGATAAGGAATGAATAAATGAGTATGTTAGCTTCATGTTTTAAAAAGAAATACATAAGCTATACCCACATACAATTATAGCATGGGTGTATAGTTTAGCTAGCCAGTAACAATCAATAATGTATCAAAACTAGAAGAATTAAAAAGCTATACATCAATTAGAGGGTTTTTTGTTGTTGATTTGTTTTGTTTTCATGTTTTATTAATTTTTTTGTTTGCTCAGGTATGCGGAGGTCACTGCACTCATTTGCTTTTTCTGCATCAAATTCCTTTGTTTGCTTAGTTTTGCACCTCATTCTGTTTTACCTCTTTGTCCTCAAATTCATACAGCTGATTAACATGATGCAGGTATCATATTATCCAACTCATCCGCTCTTTTCCTTATATATTTCACTGCAGAGTGTACTGATGTTTTGCATAATGTGAACTCAGGTCTTGGAAACGCTTACCCAAATTTATTAACATCACTTTCAACTTTGGTAACAAATGACTCATTGGTTCTTTCTATCTTGGTATCCAGGTTGATCAACAATTCAAAATAAGTACAAAGTACACGCAGTCCAAGTACACATGTAGCAAATAGGTGGAACCTGTATCTGCCAAACATGATTATTTTGTTTTGTAATAAAACTTAAAGTTTAAAAGGTATTCTACCCAATATTATTATGTTAGTGTAGTGATTGACAATGGAAAAACCACTGGCACGAAATGGACATCGTCATTACGTTTGGGGCCTAACCGGAAGTCAATCCCGTATCTATAAATGAATACATTGTTTATAATACATTTCTAAGTTGGTGGTTAATGTGAACACATAAATAGTAATATTGACGAAGATAAAACTCTGCATATTGTCTTCTTGTCTTTATAAAGGTCCATTCAATTTTAAAAATAACATAAATGACGATGTATTTTAGGTCTATGAAGGTTATATTTTTACCAATATTTGCAAATCATGACAATAATTGTTTTAGATTAAAATATGTAACTTGTTACTAAATTCAATGAAGCAGTCTCAAGAAACGATAAAGCCAAACCAGCCACGCATTTTACGTGTTTGTGTTGCTTATTTTAAATAATTAAATTCAATATAGCAAGGGTTTCGTTTCGATTAATGTAAATTGATAAATTTGCACATACTTTAATGCATCTTTAACCAACAAGTTGGGTTTTATGTAAGACTGCATATAATTTTGTTATACTTTGTTCATAACAACTTACACTGTATTGCACTGCTGCGTTCTTCTAAGAAATTAAATACAAGATAAATTTGCAATATGACGAAATACATCGTATCATTATGAGTCACACATATTAGTAACCAATATATTATTTTGATGGAGGATAAACTTCATACGAATCTATTTATAGTAAAAATAGGTCGACTCCAAAGACTTTTTAAACCCCAAAGTGGCAACTTTTACATTTATTGTAATGACAACACTTTAATGTATTTCGACAGTTGATTTCTGGAACTTATTTTTATTGTACCACTGAAAGTATCTGTAATGTATGTATTCAATTACTACACAAATACTACTAGATGCAAGCATCAAAGATGTCAGCATTGACAAGGCCATGCATATAATTGTAAAAACTACTAATGCTGCATCTACAATAATTTTAGATTTTCTTATATATATATATATATATAATATATATATATATATATATATATATATATATATATATATATATGTATGTATATATATATATATATATATATATATATATATATATACATATATATATAATTTGAATTTGTCAAATTTTCAAACAAAATATAGTAAACATTTTCTAAAATAAGCATATTAATAATAATAGCGTTTATGAGGATGATGATTAATATAATTATACTCATCAGCCATCATCATTTCATTAATATTAGCATAACAATATAATTGTTAATAATAATAATACTATTATTATTAGTAGTATTAGTATAAACTCTGTATATTATAAACTATAATTGACGATAATTATCACTGTGTTAATAATAATGACACTGTCATCATCTTTCATTATTATTATCATTATTTACTGTATCATGCTGCGTTAATTAAAGCAAATATTATAGTGATTTGATCTCTTTACTGTTTAATAATAATAATAATAATAATAATAATAATGAGCAGAATAATGATGATAGTCATAGTCGATGATTCTCATTATTATAATCATTATAATATTAGTATTAGTACTATAACAAATATATGTTGAATACTATAATTATTAGCATATTATTGTTATTATTATTATTATTATTTTTATTATTATTATTATTATTATTATTTAGTTCCTTCGTCATTAAATAGTCATCAATCATTTCATCATCAGTATCATAATGGGTATTTTATAATTCTCATTTATGGTTGAAGAAACTTGAACAGTCTTGTGTTCTTCTTTACATCTCCACTAACTATTGTTAACCAGAAGTGGGCTCTAGACACCATATCTTTTTTCTTTTGCACAGAAAAGTTTGAAAAGTTAATAATTTACAGTGAAAGTAACAACACGTATTGAAATGGTCTATAATGACAACGGTATTCACTATTTGGTTTCTGTATGTATTTTGTCCATATGTCTGTCTGTTCAAATTCGTTTTTATAGCTCTTCGTGGGATACAGATACAAGCACCGCAATAGAGTTCACAAGAATCAATAACCAAATATGAGAACGTCTGTAACCTAGCTGTGTACATTTGTTTTTATGTATTTTAGTCTATATCAAGCTGAACTCACCATTAGCTTTGAATCTTTTGTATTATAAATCTGTTGAACACTTAAGACGTGGTGTTTTTGTCCTGAGAGGCTGGGTTATAAAATAGCTGACTGAAAAAAAGAAGAAATTCCAATGAAAGTAACTACTCTGAACAAATCACATTTGGGACTAAAATGAAGAATTCCAAGGCGCATTCTGCTAGTAGCGGTATGAATACTTTTACAATGTGACTCTTGCTTGCATTTTTCTGGCATTTAAAGGAACAGGCAGTACAATATGTACAGAAAGGAAATTTAACCTATAGGAGTGGTCTTGACTCATGTGGTGGACATTGGTTAATAATATCTGGATCAATAAACGATTTTTTGGGTCTGATTTTGGCAAATGCAGAGCTTCCTGTTGGTGTCACCGTACACTGTTCGAGGTTGTCATCCTTGGTCTTGCTATTTTTAAGTTTTAGCTGGAATGGAGCCATTTATCTTCTTTGTACTTTTTCTGACGGTCAGTATATTACATCATGGTACAAATGTTAAGACTGACTCTTCCTTTATTTTTCCTTACCATGCGTAAGTGCGTCCTAGATCAGAACCACTCAGAATTAGACAGCAATAAGCCTGATTTCTTTAGCATTTAGTATCGGTATGTATTAGAACTATTGGCAATTTCAAAAACAGACTGTCTTCAGATGAGCAAAATCCGTGATCATAAGCGCAGAGGTCACTCAAGTACATACGGCTATCACGACTACGTTGGCTGGATTCACCCTGGCTCATTAAAAGGTGTCTTTATTCTGCTAATACTTTGAACCAATTTGGTAACACGTTTCTTCTTACTTTTTTATTTATTGTATCCAGACCACAACGCCTTTGTCATCTTTAACAATGCCATAAAAAACCTGGCGCTATTTGCATTTTAGTTTTCTTTTGATAAAGAATGAGTTATATGTTCTGATAATTTCTGAAAAGTATAATCGTAGG
Source organism: Margaritifera margaritifera (assembly GCA_029931535.1). Taxonomy (NCBI): domain Eukaryota; kingdom Metazoa; phylum Mollusca; class Bivalvia; order Unionida; family Margaritiferidae; genus Margaritifera; species Margaritifera margaritifera. The sequence continues at coordinate 888,302 of JAQPZY010001425.1, read as the reverse complement.
TATGATAATTTATGTTTCATTATCATGTGCATTGGAACTCCTCTCCATCGACGACTTCTTTTGTCTGCCCGGTGGTTGGGCATAGTAAAAGTTCAAGATGCCCTCTGCGATCAGCCGTAATGCTCGCAGAAAAATATCTGTTACAAGATTCAAGAATTCCTTTTAAAATTGGATTATCTATTAGATTCCTTGCTTCTTTGTCCATTGATTTATGCTATAGTAGCCTGGTCTTGTTTAGCAAGCCATTTGCTTATGCGTGCAATTATCGCACTTATCGTTCTTCCTCACTAAGTCAGTCATTCTTAAATTCAGTATTTGCTAATCTCAGAAAATAATGTGCCTTTAGGCAGGGTTATTTTTTTAAAATCTGATTTATCAATTTGTGTGGACCATTCGCCTTTATGTTCCGTTCTAATGGAATTGACTGTCACCTTTGTCGCCTTTTTTCTCCAAGTAAGATGAACTGAGTATATCTAATTCGCGATACTCTGAGGGACACCAGTAGTGTGTGACGCCGATTTTAGTATCGCTCGGATGAGTTTCAGCATGCATGCATTATAACACGATTTAATAGGCAGGATTATCAGGCCTCGACATGGTTCGATCGATAGTTTCATCTACACTTAAGTATACTACCGAGAATGCTTGACCAAGAGTGGCTTAACCGGCTTTATGCAATATTGTCCAACAAAAAGACCTTTATTTTCATTTATTTTTTATTTTTATATATTTTATTTACAAAGGATGGATATTTTACAGTCGTAATTTTCAGACATAGAAAAACAAATATTTACTGGTATATAAGTGTTAAAAAGATCTCATATTAAATAATTTCAATTAAAAGAGTTTTAGAATACTACCTATAACTGCTATAACATTAAATGAGAATTGGACAAAATAAGTTGAGTTCCTTTGTATAAAATAGATAAATCACTTTTCCATTCAATTGCGCTATAGTAAAATATTTCTGTTACGATTGTTTAGGTCTGATGGATACATGCATACACATTGTAGATTTTAATTTTACAGCAGTAGATATAACATCAAGTATAACTATATAAAACAAGTCTCATTTTAATTTTAATTTGATTTTAATATCAGGAAAAAAACTGCATCAAATTATTAAAGCAACACACTCATAGTAATTTACCAAACTTCGAAATGTTCAAAAGAGAAAAATTATATGCTTACAAATGAGACAAGTTTAAATAATTGTGATTGGGTGAAGATGAATGGTGGATGGGAAGAAAATTAGTGTATAAGATATATATATATATATATATATATATATATATATATATATATATATATATATATATATATATGTGTGTGTGTGTGTGTGTGTGTTACTTTAATATGCAACATATACTATATGGATTATCATACAAGATATATGATGTAATGTTCAAAGTTTTTATTGTCATTTCGTGGATTAAAGTTGAAAACAAAAGAGTGAATACTTATTGTATGAGTAATTGGGAAGACAATACTGAAGGTGTAACTTGAATATAATGTATATCTGTCTGTCTTTTGCAACTACCCCATTATAAATATTTTCCCTGTTCTATTATACTTTTAAAAATAACTAGAATATAATACATATATACATTAAATCTAATGTTTAAATATGTAACTTTATCTTTGTATAGTGGTCTGTGGGATTGTGCCTCAACCTACAGCTATGTACGGGATTTATGATTTTTTTAAATTAACAAACAAATACTAATGAAAAACTCTAAAGAAATTAAATAACGAATCGCATTGCTAATTCGTCTAAAGATACAGCATTAAACTTTGCCAATTATTCGGTATGTCAGGATCACGAAATACGGTTATGCAAAACAGCGATATTCCCGTCCGAGAGTTAGAGTGTACTGATGTAAGTAAAAACAGGAGATAAAGACGAGTCGAAACATTATATTATATCAAGTACAACTTCTATTCGATAGATACTATTCATTACATGTGACAGTTTATTTGCGTAAAACTGACGCTCACAGCATCTCCATCCATTACTGTAATGTAACACGTCTATATCGAATGAAAAAAAACGGAAATGGGATTGCTGGAGACAATGATTATCGTCATCAACATGTTCATGTTCACCATCATCATCATTATCATCAGATTGTCGTATATTCATGAAATAGGCCTTATTAAATGTTTTAGTAATGTTTAATTGTAAAAAATAAGAATAATAATTCATTTCTTATATTAAAACACTAACGTAGTATATGAGATACGTGGTTTATTTAAAAATGTTATAAGAAAGAAAAAAGCTGTATTGATTGGTATTAAATATCCACTACAGCTGAAGATGATTTTGGTAGAATCGGATATTATACATGATTTCCTTTTATGAGAGAGAGAGAGAGAGAGAGAGAGAGAGAGAGAGAGAGAGAGAGAGAGAGAGAGACTAGGATATTATTCCCACTGGTCCAAAGCTGTTTTTCTTTTGTATACATTAGAAACCGATATTTTCGCAATAGTTCTATAAAGCTAGTGTTTTATTGCTTTTGACTGCCGTCATCAAACGCACACACACACATCTATGTCTCTATTTCTGTCTCCCTCTCTGTCTCTCTCGCCCTCTGTCTGCCTGACTATATACACGGTTTACAGTTTATTACCTTTAAATGCCAAGTGTAATTATTCATAGCAATGCTTTTAAACCTTGGCAGAACCTTTCCTGGCGTCGTGATTCAGGTCTAAAATAGCAAACATTGTTCTGTTAATGTCTGTATAACATTATTTACAAACTGTGGATTATACACATCTATTTTCCGTCTTATTCATTTTTCATAGATTTCAGACTTGCTTTGGTCTCATTTCGGTTAATTTGTTGTGTAACTCTTTTTCTCTGGCCATCGAATAGTTCAAGAAATATTTTGTTCCTAAATATTTACATTCACTGTTTTATTTATTTGTAACTCATTAATAAATTTTGGTTACATGTTAGACTTGCTGTCTCCTTACGGCTATATAATTCTACTTGTCAAGCTTTTCCTAAAACCTCTTTTCCCTAACTAACGCACTACCTCACGTGACGCGTCCGGAACTCACTTATCTACAACTTACCTAGTCTAAACAGATGGTAAGAGAGATAAAAACGAGAGATAAAAAAAAGACAAAGGAACTGGCCTCAAGTCAAGTTGCATGCTAGAAGCGTTACTCTTGCTTCTCTGTGAAGTGCCTCATATTATTTACACTGACACTTGTTTTGTTATCTTTATCTAAACTTTTATCAGTAAATGAAACAAACTCACATGCAACTATAAGTGTTGTGATGTAACAAAGCCATGTGTTTCTTTTTTAATATGTTCCCACTGCTAGCAGCGTTGACATCTTGATTTTCCCCTTTTCGTCAATTAGTCTATCGGTCCTTAAATATACCCAGGGCTGACTACCCAATAACCACCTAACACAGATAATTGAAATCTGGTTGGCATTTTCCTATGCATTTACAGTAGACATGGCTAGATTTTCACGCTATTCAAAGAATATTTGCTTTAATGACAATGGGGATGATGCGGGGTTAGTTTATAACTTTATAACTCCGATCAGTATGTTTGTTGAAAATATTGTCAACAAGAACACACACACACACACACACACACACACACACACACACACACACACACACACACACACACACACACACACACAGCTTGACGTGGGCAAATGAAATTGGGTACACATGTTCTCGTGCATATGTACATGATCCAACTAGATTTTTGTGAGTCATTAATGTTGGGATTTTTGGAAGTTTTTTTTATACTTTTTTCTTACAAGGAGACTTTTGAGCGGCGGTTGGTTCATGTGTGTTGTATACATACAAATCAAGTTTCTAAACGTTTAAGTCACAGTGAATCTGTTTATATAAGGAATAGTGAATATTTTACACTGGAGGAAAAAGGGACGTATTCTTTTTTTAAGTCGATCTTTACATGACAATTGAAGAAATGAATCTAAAATTTACTGAATTTTGTTTCTTTGTTTAATTTTTAATAAAGCTGAAACATACCTAGTTGTGTATTGTATATAGAGATAATGGCCTCTAAGTATATTAATCCAGTAGAGCGATTAAATGAACTTAATGAGGGTGTTGAAAAAATCATGCACAGAGAGAGAGAGAGAGAGAGAGAGAGAGAGAGAGAGAGAGAGAGAGAGAGAGAGAGAGAGAGAGAGAGAGAGAGATCAATTGTGCTATACAAAAAGAGCTATCTGATCGCATACCGTATACAATGTAATTTTGTTCCAAAGTCATGACGAGTCGATATTATGTGGGTATAACTCAGGATGAGCGATGCAATTCTCAGTTTTACATCTTGAAATGCAAAACGCTTGAAATAGAAATGAAACCAGTCAGAAATTTGTTCCATAGCTATTGCAATGAAAATGAAATATTTCAGGACGTTGTAGATGATGACAAATATGTCAAAGCTAACTTCTCTAATATAATGGAGGGTCTACGCCAGTTGTCTCTATGTAGCATTTGTATTAGTTGCAGAGCCAAAATATACGTCATATTACATGCTGATTTATTTCGTCTGCCAGTTCAAAATATCATGGACAGCGTCAATAATACGTAACGCTTGTGCGGTAACCGGTTCGGTGCGGCAAATGGAGTATATCTTCCAGTGGAAGGAGCTCTTATGAGTTGTTGCAAACTTTGGCCTGAGGACTGCAAGCATATTCATGCTTTTTAAACTAAAAGTCTGTAGTAGTTCCAGGTTAACCTGCGAGGTGGTTATATAATCATTTTATATAAAGAGAAAAAAAGTGTAGCTTTTTGCCTCTTCGTGCAACAAGTTCAATTGAATATCTTTATCAAGTTTGTAGATCGAAGTCTCTCTCTCTCTCTCTCTCACACACACACACACACACACACGTTACTTACTGTTAGTCAGAAATAATACATTGATTTTGACTTAATATTGTCTTTTGCTACAGCAGTTTATGCCTGAGATTTCGTCACCGTGTTGTTGTTATCAATAATGATGACTATATGTTTATTTATATCTTGCAGATACACTGTTTGAGGGTTGATATTTGGTGTCGATCAATGTGTTGAAATCAATGTCTACAGATCCCGTTGCTGAGGGTTGGTTGCGTCTTTATGGAATCTTCTCGCAAGCTCTCATACAAATGTAAGTGCCTATTTAAACAATGTTTGTGAAGTGAAACTCTCATACAATATGTAAGCTTTGTTTTAAGGGAAAACTCAGCTTTGGTCCCTTGTTACTATACTTATAAACGAACATGGTTAACTATATATGCCTCCATGATTGAATTTGTCAGGAGTACATTTGCCAAAGAAGTACAGTAGCTGGATTAGGGTTGATTTTTATCTTGCATCGTGCTACTCATAATAGGTAAGTTATTTGTTTGTTCATCGAATACTATTTGTACTAATCTTAAGGAAGGACATCGACTGAATATTCCTCCGCCCTTCTTCACACATGCGTGCCCAGTCGTGATGATGTGCAAGTTTGTTTCGACTAAAACAGGAAAAACTTAGCGAAAACAAATTGAAATCAGAATTGTCATTGGACTGCGTTGTTTGCTACATTTAAAGAAATATTGGTTATTCTTACTGCACCGGATAGAAGAAGTAGTGAGAAGCAAAATCGCAAAATCGGATTTATATATATATATATATATATATATATATATATATATATATATATATATATATATATATATATATATATTGGACAAGTGCAGCACTGTAGAGGTAGTACGCATTACTTATGACGCCATATTCTTAGTGTAATAATTATGCACTTTGCGGATCCCGTTCTCTTGTGCTGTCTGAGAATTACATTTCTGCTGTCGCTACTAGTAGTATAGAAAGGGTATGTCCTGGACAACTTGATCTATTTTATGGCTCATTTTTCCATTTGGTCGATTTTTAAAAAATGAACAAAAACAGTTTTAAAGCACTTTTTAAGAACTAAATTCTGCTTTATGCACTAAATTCTAACTTTTTGGGCCAATCTTTTTAGGTGTTTAGTCGTTTTGAAAAAATATTGACCAAAACACTTTTAGAAAACACTTTTTTCGACTAAATTCTACTTTTTACGCTAAATCCTAATTTTTTTTAGCCCATTGTAAGGCTTTTAGTCGATTTTGAATAAAGTCAAAACACTGTTTTAAAACACTTTTAGGATAAATTCTACTCTTTATATTTAAATCCAAACTTTTTGACCCATATTTGCACAAATTCATGTAGACTGACTCACCACTTTTCAACTAAAAAATAAAAGTCATAAAAGTCGACAAGCCACGCGCAGTGCTAGCAAAGACGGCAATGCCTAAGTTCTGACATCCCGTCCTACCACTGTATCCCCGATTTACATTTAGTCGTTATGAAACATTTGATTTAAATAAATCATGGAACATGTAGAGCGTCTTATCCTTGTCCTACAACCAATTTTAGTGTAAAAGATGATTGAGGAATAGCAGATCTATTTACGATATGAAAATATATTAGACAGAAAATGACTTTTTATATACAAGCCAATACAAATTTGCTAATTACACTTTAAAATTTAATCCTGATGATTCCTTGAATACATATAATGCAGGGTGCGATATGAAATTTTGGCAAAATAAAACAAATTGGTCAGTACGGTGTGCAACAGTAGGACATGAAATAAGTTATAGGAATTTATTTCTTGGAGAAGGGGTTAGTAACATCAATATATAAGTTTCACGTGTACTTTCAGATCAGAAAGATTCTATCCAAATGCTCAGTAACATTACCACATGATAGAGCATATAATTGAACAAACAACAACACAGATCTTATAAGAACTCAACTTAATTTGTAATAGCTCTTATATTTCTTTTAATAATGATGGTGATACCTAAAAGAGAAGATTTTAAGTCTTATTATTGGTCCTAGAACTTATTAAAAATACAGAGGGAAACGATAGATGATGAAATAATTAGACAGGAAACATATTAGGCGGACAAATGTTGGAATAGAGGATGATGGATAGCAGAGATACGAGATAGCAGTAGACAAACAACTGAAACAATAGCTGGTCTAAATGAGAGTAGTAGATCATATCTGATATCTATTGTATGTGCCCAGACACAAAATAGGACAACACTTACAGAGTCGGTTTCTACTGTTCAAGACATAGTAAAAAAGGTTGTTTACAGGTGAAGAAGACAATGACTCAAATGAAAACATCACACTAAGATTTCAGAATTATATTTCAGATTCAAACGTTAGATTAAACTAAGCAATTGTTGGTGATGGAATATTTGTGTTACCTAATGTTGTCGGTATAATCAAGTTTCATCCAGGAATAAATGCTCACATAAATATTGAGCTGAAAAAATGCAACTGAAAAATCTGATAAAAACTCTTAAACAGTTCTTCAAAAGCAAACAGGGTAGACGGTAAAAACAATATAAATAATTGTGGCAGTCCTAATTAAAAAAATGATGATACTAGAAAAGTGGATGATAAGAAACATGAAGGTAAAATGATAAAGTACGTACAACAAATAATAAAGAGCATGAGATAAATAAACAAACAAGCGTTTATAATTATGTCAATCTTTGCAGGAGCTGGTAACATTTACCTTTTTAATTAGCTCTTTTTTTACTTGAGTATCTTTCCAGGAATACTGTTTTCTTTCTACTCTGTTGATTACTAAAAACAGACCAAGAATTATCAAAATGGTATTATCAGCTATTAAAGAAATAACTTTCCGACTGATGTAAAATGACAGGTTATTACCTTACCGAGGAGTAACTGATATTATACAAATTGCTGTAACAACCGTAGTAACTGTTACATCTTGTCTTTGAAAATGTTTTTAAACATTTCATCTAATGGTAACTTTTCTTTATCTTTTAACTTTGTTACGGAATTATGTATCATTTATTTTAAATAATGGTCTAATTTTATTAGTTTATGACCTCCGTATAATAGTCTAATAGGTGTCGTTTAGCAGAGTACACATATACGGTAATTTCAATGTGACCCAGTACATTGACCCTGGGAAAATCAATATTATCGTTTGAAGCATTAGTCATGTCACGTAATTCAGCGCGTGGGCACTTTAGTTCTGACCTAGATTTCGCAATTCAACGGATGAATCATTTTAATAAGATGAATAATACTGAGTTGTTTATTTAAGACGGAATAAGAAATGGGTTTTATTTGTATTTCAATGACGCAGTACAGAAACTATAAAACAAGATGTATTCGTCATTCCTACATAGTGTCGTCAGCATGAGAGGTCTTTAACGAAATTGGTTCTTTATATGTGATATTCTGCTTCAGAGATATTATTATTATACAGTACATTTTGTATTTAGTACTGCTACTTAAAATTTAAGTATTATTCAGCTCCGTTGGAATTATCGTAAACATCTCTAGAACTTGTGTGATATTCCATATTCACAAGGATTATTTGGAATTAATAATATTTGGATATAACTGATTCTTGTTAGAACATCAGCACAGTGGTGTTTTCATTCGGAATATTCTTCATTCGGAATATTTGGATTAACTTCCGGATTTGTGAACATTAGAACAATTTAGGACTTTTAAGGATATTCTATACAGTAAGTTATTTTTAATTCTTTCACTTTGATTGTTTGTTGAAATATTTTAATATTTTGGGAAATTAAATATTTGTGTTTTAAATCTTGAAAGCTTGTTTGAGTCTTTTATTTTGTTACATTTACCACTAGTCGTAACAACTTAATGTTATTTATATTTTCTCAAAAAGTATTTTATAAATCTGTAAAATGCCGAACTAAATGAGCTCTTCTGCTTACATGACGTTTTAATTTGGCTGTACTTTTTGGATCCTTTGCTCTGCTATCATCATTTGTCGTGTCCTTTTTGTAGTTTTCAAACAACTTAAAATCTGATTTCATTTATACAATTTTTCATTTACTACACTCACTGCGTCTGCATAACATCTGAATTATTGCTCTTTTGAAGAAATCAACATTCTAGCAACATTTCTCTCGAGTATAAGATCTTTCTAAATCTGGTTTCTTATTTTTTAAAAATCTGTCACAAAATCAATATTTCCATCTATAAAATCATTCTGTATTTTGTTTACATCGTTTACAAGTTCTACTCGCAAATTTATTAAATCTGTTTCATGAGTATTTTATATGTTGTCTATTTGTTTCAATAGTTAGTTCTTTAATTATAACATGTTAGAGGGCATTTTACTTCTACCTTTTATGTAATAAACACATCATCTTCAAATGTAGGGTTAATAAATGTGTTTGCTTCAGATTTAATTTTAAACTTGGTTCTTTCCATTTATTTTCTTCTCTTGTCGAGCCTAAGTCTCTCGGTTGCTGACTTTCATCCATTTGTGCAGCTATACTGTTAGGTGATAACATACTATTTGATTTACCCTTTTAAGAAATTAGAATATAAATTCAACCAATTTCTTTATAATACAATGTTCTATCTCGTATGTACAGCTGATGTGTAACTAGTATATATTGAACTTCATCTATGTTGAATTCGTGCCTAATATATTCTTTATAGTCTTCAACAAAAGTCTCTTTTACAAGAGCTGAGGTTGTAAAACCTTCTGTTGAAAGATTTTCTAAATATGAATCAATATTTCCTCATTATCGAATATATTCATAATCATGTCTTGTATATTCTTTATCATAATCGACGTCAAATTCTGCAAATTCCTCTATATAACCATCTGCCATATTAGATCATATAATGGATGCAAAACAACTTGAAGAGGAATTAGGTTTCTCAGAAAATAAAATAGAAAAGGATAAACCCTATTTAAATAAAGGTAGCAAAGCTTACGTAAGTGACAAAATAGGAGAAAAATACAAACATGAATAAAAATTAGAAACGGAACATACAAGGAAATAACTGGTAAACATTTAACTGAAAACTAGTTGGATAAAATGGATTAAAAACGCATCAAGAACAAACATATGAAATTTTTATAAAAATGCCAGATCAGTTAAAATATGAAAGTCATTTTCAGATGTTGAAATACTAGGAATAACATCTTTGATCAGTAAACTTTTTCCAATTGATATTTTAAATGAATTACAGAAAGAGTTGAAAGAAGACAAGTTCACATCAGACGGAATTGAATACGTTAATAGGTTTTTGTCTTGTAGGTTAGGATGACCAATTTTAGCAATAAGTGCTAGCTTGATAACTTTTAAGCAGATTCATTTTAAGAAGGAAAGAGATCGAATCGTTAGCAAAGAGTATTTCAGGACTGCTTGGCACCTTGAGCTAGGTTAGGACATTTCCAAACATATTTTAATGGAAAAAATAAATTCATTAATTATTGGCAAGCCTAAGAGACGACATAGTTAGTACTATTTACTCTGCAGCATTAAATCCAGCTCTTACAGTAAGTTACATTATGATTTTAAAAGAATTCTAAATATTAAAATAGATTTCTACACTAAGATGGATATAGAAGAAGTCATAAGATTGTTTGATCCCATTCCTTTGGGTCAATGTATTATTGCCTATCTAGTAGTACTAGGTATATTGCCAGAAAAAAAAAAAAAACAATTTAGTAGTTACATGGAATTACCTACAGACCAGGGAATTCAATTTGAAATTGAATGAAATCATAAATGATTCAGTTAAAGAGATAGAACATTACAGAGGTGCAAGAAAAAAGTATAAAACAGCATATACATTTTGTAACCGGAGAGAGGCTTGTACGGCAAGTGTGTGCGATGGAATATGTGTAGCAGCTGTTAGTTTAGGAGCAGCAGGAATTTCTACTGGATTTATTATTCCATTAGCATTTACAGGGTTTGTCACAGTTTTACTAAGGTTTTTCGCAAACGTTTTAAAACGCAAGATAGTATACAATATAGTTTAAAACACAACGTGATTGTAACCCCTGCTGTAAGTAAATTGAATACTGTCAATGAAATGGTGATTATAGCAATAAGCGATAACCAAATTAGTCACGATGACTTTCATATGATAGTTAGTGAGTAAAACGAATGACTCAGCGCCATGGCTACAAAATATTTTCGTTACTGAAGTTAATTTAGAATTGTGTATGAAAAAGGTCGAAAAGGGAATATCGGCTAATAACGACAGAAAAGAAAGCATAGATATTGAGTGTCAGAAACGTAACTCTAACGATTCTAAAACTTACCTGATAATTTGAAACCTGGTGTGAAAAAGTTTGAAGATAGAATAACAGCTCTAAGTAATAGTCTTGCAAAATACAAATGAAGAATCACTTCAAAGAAGTCAATAGAAAGATAATGGACTTACAAAATAAGGCTAAGGAGAATGCAAGTTTGATTAGATCTATAAGAACAACCTACGATCGATCAATTATTGATTTAAGTGAAAATAAAGAATTAGTAATCAACAACTAACTGATAATATTGATGTTGTAAAATGTGGTATATATGAGTTGCATAAGAAGATAAAACTCTTAAGAAAATATTAAAATGACTTAGAATAAAGGTTAACAATAGAAGTAGATAGAAACAAATAGCATTAAGTGAAAGAAATTATACAGTTAAATCAGAGATAGACGGAAATATATAGACAAAATTAAAATAGAAATTAGGAAACGATAGAGAACAAAAGATAACAAGAAAACCAGAAAACAATGAAAGAATATCTTAAGAGTCAAGTATATAAACATACTTTAGCATTGAGTGTAAGAACTGGTATACTTAGAACATATTTAGAAGATAATAGATAAACTCAAAACTGAATGAAACACAGAAATGAGACGAAAGAATATTTCATTAAATACTACACTTGATGAAACTTAAAAAAAAGTCTCGATGACCATAGTAAAAGTTTAAATAAAGTCGATTACGTATGAAGTATATCACTATTTTAGTTTGGTAATATAAGAAAAGGTGTTTTATTTTCCCGTATAAAAAATTGATCCATCCGTTTATCCATGATATGAAACAAGTGATAGAACAAATATAGATGGCTTTTTGAATATATCTAATCCATAGATTACACCACAAACAGTAGGTACTATTTATGGATTTTAATATGCTCCATTATGTTTTGATGAACACATGATACATAGATGAGGTGACATAATACCTTACTAAGACCATTATGATTTTAACAAAATAAATCAGGTATATATTCAATGTCTTTAAACTTAAACATGCAATACTCGCATATTTTTGAATTTTATATTGGATTATTGGTATATAATTCTTGCTTACACAGTAGATATAAATAAATAAATAAATTGTAAAACAAAATAGGAGATAATAAATATGAACGATTATAAAATGATAGAATGAAAGATTTATTAATATATCATTTACAAGCAGACACTAAATTTTTGTTTTAATTTGGAAGAGTTGGAGATAATATTTCTAGTTCAATTGCGTTACATTTTGATACCGAAGATAGCACTAACTGGTATCAATAATCGTTGAAGTAATTGCTAATGCTTTAGCATTTACAGGGGGTAATAATTCGTTTATTGGACGAAGTGGAGATAATTAAAACGGAGTAATATATGCAGAACTCTTGAGGAAATAAAGACCCCCCCCCCCCGAAAATAACCTAATGTGTTCATAACAACCAGAGCAAAGTCGCTAGATTACTTCAATCAAGGATTAAGAGAAGAAGGTTTGGTTACTAATTAATTTGGTTTAAGCATTTTCTGTACATTATTCTAATATTCATAGTGTTAGTTCTACTTGCAATAAACCTAAGAAGCATACACTTGATGATTTTTACAAGCCTTCTGGCATACTTATCAATATTTTTTTATTACACTTGTAACTGGCGCTAGTATTTTTGTGGGATATAAATTTTTCAGCCTTTATGAACTTTAACTAAATAAATCGGATGTCAAAATATGTAAAAATACATAACTCCTTACAAAGAAAAAAAGACACCACAGGATGTTAAACATCTTAATCAAACGTATCATTATATTACACACACTACAAGTAGTATAAAGCCAGAACAACATTTACAAGTTGTAATATCTAAGCTAGGACTTAATGTATTGATTGTACGTGATAATATTTTCATTATCATTCATCAAATGGTTAATGGAGAAGCAAATAATTCAGATGTGAGTAATATTGGAACAGTACTGATCAAAGATATAAGTATTAATTACGATAGTGATAATACTTTCAGACTCAATGATTACAACAGTTTCATGACGTTTAAAGATTGTGGTTACCATCGTCTCTGAGAACAAAGATAATAGAGCAAGGTATAATGAATGAAAACACCAGAAAATTAAGATCCGGAGCTGGTAATTCACAAACCACTGGCACAGAAGCTATTCAATTTATTGTATACCCCAAAAAATTCAGAATTCCATTAGATGTTCAGATACTGTTCATTGTATCCTTTTATCCTTCCCCAGGGCGTGATATTTATAAATGTACTAGAGAAAGTATCTGAAGCGATATATGGTACAAACCAAGAAAATGAATTGGAGAATATTTGTCTCCAGTACAATAAAACTACATCTAAACTAATGGCTAATTCTTTAAACGATATGTACAGAAATGAAATTGCTTTCTTTTATGATATTATCACAAGAGATATAATTATTGATATACCTACTAATACGACCTTGACAAAGGTCATACTTGATACGCCAAGAATTAGTCTAAAAGGAGACTTAATATAGTGTAAGAAAGATGGAAAACTAATGCTGAGAAGTATCTCAATCCAGGAATAGAAAAAGTACAAGGATTACCAAACATGTTTTATTCACTAGGATACTAATTAGATCAATAATTTGGAGAAGCAACTAAATATTCATTTGATTAAAAACAAAAACATATGAAAATTAGTAATATTAGTGTAAACAATATTTATACTGAACACCATTGTGTATGGTTGGACTTAAAAGGAACAAACGTTAACATATTGAATGGAACAGGACATAAAATACCTAATGTACAGCAGGGAATACACCTACAGATAAACAGATAAGAAAACGTAGATGCCAAAAAAAGTATATTTATTTTGTTTCTGATACACAGCTAAATATTTGGAATAACCAGATAAAATCTATTCTGTTTGAGTAATTAAATGTAGTTAAACGAACAGCATACTATGATTATATGTGATGTTACATTCTGTGGAAAAACAAAGTTTGCAATCGATTTGATTGAAACAGCATATAATTTGTTTTTTTTTATAAATATTTTCTTATTATCACTATTTGCCAACACTTATGTACAGTTAGACTTACAACAGAAATGGATTTTTTTCAAGCCAGTTAAGGTATAATAGATCATGGTGTTAACTTAGATAAATGGAGTACTTATTATCATATACTAGGAAACTAGTACTTTGTTTTCGATACACGATTGTGCAAAAGTAACTGACGTAAAAAAGAAAGCTACCAATCTATGTTAGCATTCAGCTGAAGGTATTATTATGGACTATATATATATATATATATATATATATATATATATATATATATATATATATATATATATGCGCGTGTGTGTGTTGGTGATAGTGTCAAAAAATAATGCATTTGTACGCAACTTCTGCAGATAGCTACAATGATTGCTATGTTTTACAGTCGAGACAAAATAGCTGTAGAGGGTATTGTTTTGAAATCACATAATGCCAGATTGAAATAACAGGAGATATTCTTGACAAATTAAAACTGAGCAAATATATGACGTTATTAATGCATCTCGAGCATTCCCTTGATCACAAACTGTTCACTCATTAGGAGTCATGACCTGCTGATTAAGAGTCCTAGAGAAGACGTCCAGTCCTGTCCTAGCAATAAGCAGTCTGTTATTTTTAACATCAATAGAACGTACATTTCTTTGCTGATTTTATTAGCAAGTCCATATGTAGAGTTGTAGAGATAGAGATAGGTAGATATATAAAACGCGTGGAAATATGGTGCATATGAGTTACTTTCCTTGATTAAGCCTATTTATAGCATCAGTATAATATATGCACTTTGCTACAGCTTAAACCTGACAAAGTAGTATAGTAATTATGTATGTAAGTGTCGATGTGTATGTATAAAAAGCTACGGAAAAGTCTGGTGTCTGATTAGGTAGGCTAGTTTCTCTTGGCATTAGCCTCGAGGTCCATCCGGGACCCTGAAACAGTACCGGCATAACTTTAAAGGTTTTAACTAAAACATTTAGAATAAACTTTTTAAATTAAATTACACATCGAATCCCACTATCCAAAAAAAGTATTCAATTTATATATATATATATACACATATGTGTGTGTGTACAAAAATTGATAACGGCGCTAATACAAAACAGTTGCTAAACAAACTCTTCGTCAGATGAAGAAACAATTTACACCAACAAAACAAACACTGTATATATATATATATATATATATATATATATATATATATATATATATATATATATATATATATATATATATATATATATATGGTGATGGGACTGATGGTCACAGAGCATTTGGTCATAGAACGTATGGTCATAGCCATATGGTCATATGGACTTTTGGTCATAAGAACTTTTGGTCATAAGGACTATTGGTCATAGTACTATCGGTCATAGGATCCCAAATACAAAAACTATTATTATATTAGTTTCGTGTGACTGCTTTTCTGCAAGACGATTCAAAACAAGTATTGGTTTCGTTTTCTGTCTAAATCACTATAAAATAATGACCATGCTAATTAAAAACAAGTGTTAGTTTTGTTTGACATGTTTCTGTCTTAATCACGGTAAAACTATTATTATTTTGGTTTCGTATGACTGATTTTCTGCAAGATCATTCAAAACAAGTATTGGTTTCGTTTTAGTTCTTAATCACTGTAATAACTGACTCTGCTTGAGTTAATTAAAAACAAGTCTTGATTTGTTTGACTCTGTTTCTGTCTAAATCACAGTAAAATATTGAAATTTTGGACCATGTATAAAAAGGAATGACTTTTTCTCAGATGTGATTAGTTTTGAAAATGGAGTACAAGATATATATATATATATATATATATATATATATATATATATATATATATATATATATATGGAACTTCTACTCGTGGAAAAAAGTCCTTTTATACTTAACGGTTACGAGTACTGTAGGCATAAAGAAAATGGACAGGGACCTTTTATCTGGAAATGTCGTATGGCACGAATACTTAAATCTAAAACTAATGCAGTTTCTGATGGTTTTGATGAAATGTTCGACAAGGTATTAAATATCACAATCATGAAGGCAACGTTGCAAGAGCGCTCGCTCGGAAAGCTGCTGGTGAGATGAAGGAGAAGACGACATACTCACTTGCTGGATCGAGTGCAATATAAGGATCTGTATCAGCAACGCTTGCTCCACACGTTCTCATGGCGCTGCCAAAATCTGGTGATGGTGAGACAACACTTCAGCCATGTCCTACAGATTGGGAATTTGACATCTCACCCCGATACCGGTATCAACCCTGTTGCTGTGCACTGCTTGCTACCGAATAAAATTCGCGAAAGATACAACCGTGTACTGGAAGAAGTGAAACGGTTAATTCCAGATGCTGCACCGAATATCATCTTGACCGATTTTGAAGTAAGCGCAATGTCCACATTCAGAGATGCATTTCCGAGTGCTAGAGTAACAGGATGTTACTTCAATCTGTCACAAAGTGTTCACCGCAAAGTTAACGAAATTATAATGAAATTCGAGTATGAAACCAATGATGAACTTCGTGACTCAGTTAGATGTCTCGCCCATGTTCCAGCTAACGACGTGGCTGAGGCATTTGATATTCTGACAGATGTTGAACACATATAGGAACTATTGAGCTATTTCGAGCACACGTACGTGCGGGGTCGACGTCAGCGTGGTAGAGGTAAACAATATGGTCTGGTGCTGTTTCCTATCAACGTCTAAATTCAGCTAGACTCTGCAGTAGAAGGTCAAGCACGAAAAAGGAATACAGTAGAAGGCTGGCATTATGGCATGCAAGCTTTGTGTCAGTGTAATGTTATGTATATTTAATTTGTGATGTGTGTTTAAATCTCGTCCATGAAGGTAAGTTGCACTTTAGAATCTGGTCACTAGTAAACATAATGTTTACTTAGCATTTGAGATCAAGGCCAGTAATGTTGACAGTTACACTGGTTTTTTTCCCATTTTATTGCTTCACATCCTCTTGATATAGGTCAAGTGAAAATGTGTATAAATAGAGATTTGGTAAACAAATAATCCATTCCTGATTTTAGATCAGTCAGTGGGAATCCATTTGAGATATGATTTTATAGTTTGTGCCGTTGAAATCAGATATAATTTGAGAGGAATTATTTATTTAATATATATTCATTGAAATTACTAAAGTGCTCATTGACTTTTGAATTAATATATTACTTCGGACTTTTGTGAACTCATTCAAAGACATTCTGGATTGTATCATTGTGCTACATCAGGATATTCAAGACTACTGGAACTGATTCTGAACATTCTTAATTTTTGGACTTGTTATTAGGATATTTAGGATTATTTGGAGTTTGATTCACAATATTGTAAGTATCTCTTGAACTTCACTTTATATTATAGGGCAATAAATTGCTTATTGATATAACCTACATGGTTGGTTTCACTTTCTTTATGTTAGATATTTGTGTAAGACCTAGAGTCGTAACAGTAGTCACTCAACTGTGTGGAGATTTCAAGATGTACTGAGAAACGACTGCATCAAGCAAAAAACTGCTTTTCTGCAAGGGGTTTTCGGAGTCGAACAACATGCTCTAAAGCCCAGTTGCTTGTACAAATATTAAATCAGTTGCAGGTGTAAATTAAACTCGATATGAATAATAAAGGAAAAAGATCTATAATATATTTAGAAGTCATAGATTGGTCGACTAAACAGTCTTCACACAAATTGCGAAGGAAAGTAGAAATAAAATTGCTGTAATAATGTCACGAAATTTGCTCAGCGTAGAAACGCAAAAATTTCCTAAAGAAGTACATTAGAACTTTTGTGAAGGTCAGCGGTATTCGTAGAACCAGTATTCCAATCGAAGGAGAATTTAAAGGATTAGCGAAAGAAACTGAAACTGAAATAATTATTACATATAAACTACAAGACGCTTTTAAGAAACATTTAAATGAATATAGATTTGTGCCTGTAAAAATAGAAAGTCAAAATGAATCTTTGCTACAGTTGATTTTGCTTTTGTTAAATAAGATAAGTTGAACTAAACTTTAAAAAAAAAACAAAAAAAAAAACAAAAAAAAAAAAACATAACTGAAAAAAGTACAGACTTAGGCTCAGTAGAAATCAAACTTTATTTATCTCTTAAGCTCAGGAAAATAGATGATAGTTACAAATCATTTCATGTAATTTATTGAGATTAGTACTACAAACCAAAATCAAGAAACATAATGAACATAAAAGAAATAGAAGGTGAATTTGAAAAAAATGTTTGATGGGTTAAAAACAAAATTTGAAAATCAAATAATTGAATATACAAAATGGTTTCTTGCTGACATAAATTATATAACTGTACATATTGATATATTTAGCCCATTAGGACAATGACATAATAGCAGCTAGAATGGCAAAAATAGAAAAGAAAAAGAGAGTCACGTATATATATATATATATATATATATATATATATATATATATATATATATATATATAATATATATATATATATATATATATATATATATATATATATATATATATATATATATATATATATATATATATATAATTATTATTATTATTGTGGAATAAAAGATTTATCAGGATTGGCTTCATCTAAAAAATAAATAATAAATAAATAAAATAATGCCTTTGCAAGAAGTGCTTCAAATTTGTCTATTCTGAATTAAAGTTAAAAAGACCACAATAGATTATGCAAGCAAATGATTGACTCAGTAGAGATAATGACAAAATAAAAATTATAGTGATAAATTAAAAAAACTCACCCCCTCCAAATAAATAAAAAAACCAACAACTAAGTGTTTTTTTTCTTCTATATTGTTATTTTGAAAGCATTATTGAACCGAATAGTAATTGTAAACAGGACTCAAACACATCATGGGCAACAAAGACGGCAAAATACACACCAACTTGATTTCGCCTGTATTCTGTATCCATTAACAAAGAATATGAGCCTAAAGTTTGAACAGCAGAAGACTGTATAGCTAAATTCCACGAACTATCACACTCAAGTTCGAAAACTCTTTATGTTAAACTAAGGACAAGAAACGCTAAAACAATGATATTCTCTCAAAAAGACAAGGATCATTATAACTCAACCAGTATATGTCATATATGTGAAACGAATATAACTAAAAGTGGTGAAGAATAACAAAGAAAATAATAGACCATAATCTGTGAACTGGAAAATCTATAAGTTATGCTCACAATGGGTGCAATTTAAATTACAAACATCCAAGACATACTCAGCTCTATTATCATAATTTATCTGGATACAATTTTCTCATCTTATTGTCAAGAATTTAGTAAACAATTATCCTAATAAAGAATTATCAATAATATAAATTATGATGAAAAATATATTTTGTTTGATTAGGATGCGATAGTTGATAGAGTTGAAAAGAATGAAAGAGGTACTCAGAAAAAAGAACTATACGGTTTCTAGATAGTTCTCGGTTTAGGAACCAATCACGAGGTCAACTTGCTAACAATCTAAACAATGATAAATTCTTAAAAGCTTTTAAATATTTTGAGTAAATCGTCAGCAAAGCGAGCAGATGCTCTAAATATTTGATAAAAATATTTGTCCACATGAATACATGGATTCATTTGTAGTGTTTAATGAAACCGAATTGTCATCAATAGATATATTTTATCAATGCCAACTGAATCACCAATTAACGAAGAGGATTACCAGTCTGTAATAGATGTTCTGAAACATTTTAAATTGGATTTTCTCTGTGATCTTCATCACTACTACTTAAAAGAGTGATACATTATTTAACTGGTTTGGAAATAACCAAGGTAGAATTATAATTTATTACAGATTATGATATATATATATATATATATATATATATATATATATATATATATATATATATATATATATATATATATATATTAACAGTTTACTTTGGTATAAGAGGAGGAATAAGCGCGATCCCGAACAGATATGCTAACGCAAATCGTCAGTATTATGGTGACGGTGAAGGTAATATAAAAGATGATGGAGAAAATGATAAATCAAAGGCAATGTCCTTCAACATGCAACTAATGTTTCCATTACTTTATATGGCTCGACCATGTGTCAATCAATACCAGCTATAAACTTTAAGTGAGCAAATGACGAGGAAATAAAACGAATTGAAGACTATTTAATGACTTCGAGTAATGGCTCTAAAACTGGTCGAATTTTAGATGTAGATTTAGAAATACCAGCAACTTTACATGACTATTTTAAAGATTATCCTTTGGCGCCTAAAAAGCGATTCCTAATCAAGATGAGCTGTTACCATTACAAAAGAAATTAATCTAAGATAAAAAATGGTACAAAACCGTCTGTAGCCAAATTATTATGCTCGTGAAAAAAAAAGCAAAAAAGAAAAAAAAAAAAAACAAAAAAAAAAAAACAACAACGAAAGATATCTTATCCACTATCGTAGTTTATAGTGGTGTGTTCAATTAGAAATAAAGTTAAAAAGATGGATAGGGCAGTTTTATTCGGTTAAGAGCAATGGTTAAAACCATACATTAAACTTAACACATCTTTGAGGCAAAAAGGAACCGATGAATTTGAAAAAGATTTCTTTAAACTAATGAATAATTACGTCCCCGGAAATCAGATGGAAAACGTAAGAAATGGAACAAATGTGAAAATATGCACTGATGGAAGTACCTTAAACTTCAAAATGGATATCTGATTTTCAAGGAGAAGAATATTAGATAGAACATGGTATTAATTAGCTGAACCAACATAAACATCCACGTAAACAAGTTAATTTATGGAGGGTTTACTGTGGTTAAAGTAAGTAAGTTACTTATGTACGACTTCTATTACAACAATCTAAAGAACAAATATGTTGATAAAATGAAACTTCAAATGATCCATGCAGATTCTCTGGGCATTAATATTGAAACAAATATACATTTTAATGACATGAAACAAAAAAATTCAGTTTTATCACACAAGTGTTTACAAAAGTGATACGCTATATTCAAAGACATTAGCTAACACGAAAGTTGTTGGAATCTTTAAAAAATTGAGATGAATGGCATTCCAATGCAATATATGTTGTGGTCTTAAAAGTAAGCAATACACTTTTAGGACTGACATAAGTGATAAAAGTATGTAAGGGTATTCAGAAACTATAAATTATCAAGAGATAAATTTAATTAACTCCTACAACCACGTGAATATAATATCGCGAATAAAATAAGGTTGCTCTTTTAGAATCTCTGGATAACAATAATACTTTGTCTTACGGTCTCTAATCTCTAATAACTTATCTAGTTAATCTATTACAATTAGTGGTAATGAAGAAAGAAACAATCCGCTGAGGTCCATGATTTAGTTATATAAAAATGTTTATAAGAACTAAATGTACCAATAAAATCATGAATACATGGGTACTCGTCGGTTTCTTATTATTAAATAATTCAAGGTGAAAAAGTAAGTCTATATGGCGTAGTGTTTTTCATAAATATTTCAAGGCCACCACAGTACCTTTAGCCAAAACTTTCAAATCTAGAACAAAGCGAAAATAGGTAAAATATTATAATTTGAGTTAAAAGAGTAAAATTTAACCTAAAAGTGTTTCAAATGAGTGTTTTGGCTAAAAAGAAAAATAATTCAAAAATGGACCAGTAACCAAACAAAATATCGCACATAGCTAGGATTTAGTGTAAAAATTAGAACTTAGGTTAAAAGTTTTTTGAACAGTATTTTAAACTTCATTTGTTTTCAAAATCAACTTTATACCAAAACAAAATGGGTCAAAAAGATAGGGCTTAGTTAGAAAAGTAGAGTTTAGGTTTTAAAAAGGTCTGTTAAACAGTGTTTTTGATCAATTATATTTTCTTCAGATTGACCATAAATCCCAAAAATGAGATAAAATAAATCAAAAGGTCCAGGACATACTGCTACTCGCCATTCTTAAAACGAAAGATCAATTTACGAGGGTAAAAGTCCAGAGTTGGGTTATTTGGAGCGTCTGTGATGATTAGGTTACAAGGCTGTGTGATGAGTGAATAAGGAACTTCTGTATAGAGTGGGTGGGGGTCAATTATGTATTTCGTTGAAAATAATCTAGTCTGGTATCAATATATCGATCGATATATATCTGTCTGCCTGTCTTTTACTGAGTGTCTGTCCTTGATCCTGGGAAGTATGCGAAACATCTCTAGATAGGTGGATCCACTTGCTTTCCTAAAAATAGCTGCTGACAGGTTACATAAAGGTGACAGCAAAGATTAAGACAACTACAACTGAATTTTGTACACTTCATACATAATAATATTTTAAGAAACGCGACAGAAACAGGTAAATGTAACATTACGAAAAGAGCCAACGGGAATAGAGCATATATTCTCATCCAAAATTGTCGGGATTGAGCTTGTTGTACTTTGTGTCAGACAAAAAACCCATGTTGTTTAAAGAAAAAAAAGGAAAAAATACAAACGCATAAAGAGTTAGATTGCATTTTTCTAGGTGCATGATGGATCGATAGACAGATAGAGAGAGAGATCTATGTGCCAAAAAATAGAATTTATATAAAATATAAAAAAAAAAAGATACTTGATACTGGATAAACGTGTAACTATGCACTTTTGCAACCAGCTCCAGTGATTTTCCAAAGTTGCAAATATTCCATCTTTGTAAGTGGAGGTGAGATTTGCTGCGTTAAAAATGGACGCAATTGGTTTTCTGTTTCTCTCTCCTTTCACCCCCTAGTCGCGGAATTTAATTAGCCTAACAACAATGTATATTCACAAATGAATTGGGTCCCAAATAATTTAAGACCGAGTGGAAAGGGGTATGTTGGTATGTAACAGTTTGCCTCACATGCCGAAAATAAACAGTTAATGCGTTTTGTGAGGAACGGCGAGTGACACACACACACACACACACACACACACACACACACACACACACACACAAACACACACACACAGATAGAACAAAATATAAATTAATATTGCTAGTTTAAAAACCGAAAATAAAGCTTCTACAATCAGTCAACTGACTCGAGAGGAAGTGAGAAAAAATACAAGCCCGTTTTTAATACGTTTATAAACTAGAAAGGAATTGACACGTATGAATGAGCATAATTTTAAAGAATTATCACTAAAACACATAGGTTAATTTAATAGAAACGTAAGTGAGTGTAGATATTACGTCGTTAATACTGAATATGCGTACGAGTTTTCAATGACATTGAACCGTATCTGAAGTACCAAAAAACGTATAATAAAGTACCAAACAAAATCAATAATTGTATTCTGTTAAAATACATCCTGCTAGATTTGATCAGACTTATGATATGGATTACTCAAACGTAGAAATAATTGAATATAGAAATTTCTACCATAGAAGAAAACATCTTGCTTTTTAAACTTTCTTTGAAAGGCACTAAAGGCTGAAAGAATCAATAAGTAATTTAATTTTCAAAAGTTTTGCTTTTTGAGAACTAGTACGATAACTACTTGTTGACAAGAACTGGAAGGATGACAGATATTTGCCATTATCCGGTTGTGGGATTTGAGCAATTGGTCCCGATTTAATGGTATTGTATACTGCAATCACATATTTTCGAGTTTGTAGTCTTCGTTTACTCCCTTTATAACTACAGAGGATTTTGCAGTATTGTATATTAGATCCGAAATCACGACAAGGAGTAGAATGATCAAGAGGACAATAATCAGTTAGCATCTTATTTAAAGTGGTATTCTAGTTAGTTTTCTTACCATACAGCACAAACTGTATACATTCGGAACCAGTATTTTTTGCATTACCCGCTTCTGATCGTGACTTACTGAGATTTGTTTACTCATTGTACCTTGCCCAATCCAGTTTGCTCTAACTGAATCATGTGACTTGTTATCCAACGACAATGGCACAGCAATAGTTTGCGTGTGCAAAACGTTCATTGAGTAACACTTTTATCAGGTTAAAATCCATATGCTATTGGGTTGTCGCTTGTAAATTTGGCGAGGATGAAATAATCGGCTGTACACTTTCTTCCTTGATCGTGGGTCGATTTATAAACTTTAAACAATTTCTTTAAATCAACAGCAGTACAAAATATGGAAACCAGGAATGATATTATTTTATAATGGAGGTGGGGGTGGGGGTGGGGGAAGGAGTCTCGCTCGACATCTTATTTTTAATTATCTAAAACTAACAAGAGGCTGTTCTAAATATTACCTGAAAAGTTAAGACATCTATAGTATTGAGTTGAAAGATACTGACACGATGTTATCTTGTTGTCATTTTATTGATTGTTCCTTGTTAACTTCAACACCTGTTACAACTGGATGTTGAATACTTTTCAAAGAAACAGATTTTACTTTGGATCAAATGAGAACTATGCAGCTATTTAAGTTGCTATCAAATAATAGATTGTGCTGTTTGAACGTTGTAGATCAAATAATTCCAACTTGTTTCATTTCTTGCTGGTATTATATTATCAGCATCTTGTGATTTTATAAACTATTGTTCTTTCTTTGCAAGTACAGCTTTGGTTTGTCTGAATTCTTGTGAATGTTTTCCCCAGTTTCCTTTCTAGTTTAACTCCACTCACATCTTTTGGTTTGTGTAAAGTTCCCTCTTCAGATTGTTTCATAAAATTAGATTCATCTTCCTTTATGTCGTCTTCACCATCCATTTATTTAACAAGTAAATTTGGAAAGTTAACTAAACATCATTTCATTTTTTTTAAAAAAAGGTTTGTCGTAATTCCTCTTTTAAATTTTACTTTGAATAGGTAAGAATAATGCAAAATTTATTTGAGTAAATACAAAGATGAATTTCAGAATATGTTTGAAATGTAGAATAAAAAAAGATAATAGAGACTAATGGCGAAATACGCAAGTTGATTTACCAGTACGATGATACAAAAGTTTTAGCACCTAATTCAACAGAGACAAAACTAGTAGGATCAAATTTAATTACGGACTTAAAGATGAGGATGTAGAAATCGGAATCTAGAAACTACTTCTTCCATAACAGACAAATTTCATGATAAATTAAATTGACTTAGGAACATATTAAAAACGCAACCTAAATACCCAATTGAACTTACTGTTGTAGAAAGATAACGAATTCATGTATATACGGAAATAGCGTTGCAAGATTTTGTTAGTGCAAATCAGCACTTTACAATTGACGAAAGTCAAATGGACTTCAAATTGATTATGGATATTAAAAGAGCAGAGCATTTACCTGCATTCCAAGAATAATTTTTGAAAACAATAATAACTCATAAAGAAAAGGAAAGATGAGAGGATATAAAGAAGCTGTTGAAATTGCTGCCAAAACATAGAAGCTTTCAAAATGAACTCTAACACTATGACAAGCACATAAAAAGACTTCGAAGATCCAAAGTTGGAAGAGACAGATGGTCGTGAAATAAAAAAATATAAAATGATCTAGAGAAAAAAAAATTATGACGGTGGAACTATTTGGAAAGATCGAAAGGTTGACAAAATTTACAATTTAATCATGTAAACAAATTGAACAATATATTAAAGATAAAACAAACTCTCGGGGAAGGCCATGAAGGAAAAAATAGGTGTAACAGTAGCTGCTATGGCTACAGCAATAGCAATGACTGTATTATCAATTGCTTGTAAAATTTCGTAAAAGGTACTGTTTTTCCTACCTCTGTTCCATCTCAATCTACAAGCGAATCTTGTTTGACAAAATCAAAAATGGCTTAATAAATATTGGTAATTATTTCCTTCAAGTTAGCCAAGGAAGTATTACTAGCAATGCCTAAAATTATTTGTGATGTCATTAGCTGCTTGCTTATGAATGATGGATAAATTGTTTCTTTGGTTCCTGATGATGGTATTGTACCTCTTTTGGCATTGGTAGTGTTGTTTCTTCCGTTTTTGTTATCCAAGGTGTAAACAAAGCAAAAGAGTTACAGGTTCATAACCTATTTCAAAAACTATAGCAGCTCCTGCATACACTAGTTTAAATATAAATTATTGCTTGTTTATTTCATGGTCAATATTGCCTTTTGGCTTTTCTAAATTTTCATGTGACCTTTGAACGTCTGAGGACTGGATAGCATTGGCAGGTCTGACAGTAGGAACATCATCATTTCGATTCTTCTTCTCTGTATAATTCTCTTTCTCTTCTACAATGTTTTGTCGTCCTGTCACAGGTGGTGTATCAGTCTTTTGAATGCCGTTCTCTACTACATCGGTATTGCTGGTAGAATTTAGTCACTGAACTCATTTAAATTGTTGTTGTATCCTACGATATTACCCATTCTCATCACCATCTTACGAGGTAACAGATAGATACTGTCCCCACAAATGATACATTCCAATTTTATTTTTGAATCTGTTATTTATTGTTGGAAAATTCTCGTAATATCATCAAATGAGATTTAAAATTTACTTCGGTCGTCTCCAATAGAGAGGTGTGTCTTTGGTCCATCCTATATTTTAATGGCATGATGTTTTCATCTGGTACCCAACTGCTTATAGATTCATCATTTGAATTTAGTGTTGAGAATACATACCTTTGACCTTTCAATCATCTGGCATTCAATATATTTTTCAATTCTGTGTATCTCACATTGTTTGTCGTATATATATATATATATATATATATATATATATATATATATATATTCTCTTAGATTTTGTGTTTAGTGTTTGTTTTGTATATGTAAGCTGTTTATTCCCCTGACGAAGATCTTGTATAGCTTGAAAAGTTATGATACCGTTTTTAATTTGCGCCGTTATCAATTATTGTGTCAATATATATATATATATATATATATATATATATATATATATATATATATATATAATATCTTGTTCGTAAAACATGCCCTTTATATCCTCTTGTTTAAGTCTTCCAGTTTTTAACTACCAGATCAACTAAAATTACTTGCCTGAGTTAAATGTCTCCTTGATAAAGTTAGGAAGGAACCCCTTTAAAAAAAATTGTTTCGTATTTTAAAATTATTTTTCGTCGATTTACAAATGTATCAGTTGTCAAACAATCGACGTAAGATATTGGTCTATACTTTTGATGTGTTTTCGTACTTCCTTCATACGATTGGAGTCATGTCTACTGATGTGTGATAAATGTTAATGGATCCCTTAACTAGCTTTCGTAAGACATAATCCCTTTTCTGGGTTCATTATGAGTGAATTTTTTCCACATCCTATTCCCTAGGATTCTTTTGAGCCTTTCGACTACAAATGCGTTATTGCCTGTGGAAGTTGAAAAGTATTCGACGTCTTCTTTTTGTGAAAAAGATAATTTATTGTGGTAACATTATTTTACTGTATTAATCTGTATTTTGTCACGGTTAAAGATGTATCTAAAAGCGTCATAAATCTGTATTATGTCACGCTTTTGTTTCCTAAATATATATCTAAAAGCATCATGTATATTATCTCTCTTTTTCATTTTTACTTTTCAGTCTATTCGAATTTTGAGAAGAATATATATATATATATATATATATATATATATATATATATATATATATATATATATATATATATATCACTTGTAAAATCTATTTATATCCACTGATATCTTTTTTTCGTTTCAATGCATGTTAACAGGAGTTTTTGCATAAATAGCCAGTAGTCGAATATATTGAACTATTTTTACATAAATAGTTGAAGCTGAACACGGATGGAATTAATTGGATACTTGATATGCTGATATAAGAGACCGTGAAAAAAATGGTGAGTTCATCACTAATTCGTCCAACAAGGAAATTAAGAGATATGAACAGACAAAATTTAAACAGAATTATACCGCAAAGACTTAGATAAGCAATTGCAATTGAGTAGAGAACTTACGGTGGTAATAATTAGTATTTTTATGATTATTTAATGGCGTTGAGCCTTACTGAGAAGCTCAGCGGAAGAAATATTCAACAATGTATGTCTTTGAAAGTACAACTAGACATAGCAGTAAGAATTATGAAGGGGACTAAATACTGAACAAAACTAGTGCAAGCTGAGTATATATTGTATTACCGCAAAATCAGGCATGTTAATATTATGAATACACGTATTATACATGAAGCAATAACATATAGTACGTAGCGTAGCAAATAAATAGGTATCAGCCACTTAGACGGAGATCATACATACGTTTGCTGAAATGGATTAAGAATCAAACAACTTGTGTTAACGTTAAAAATAAGGATCTTAAATGTTTCTTTTTATGCAGTGGAATCTTCGTCCAACACACCAAATGACTATGTAGATAGTTCATCGAAATACAGTTTAGATATATATATAGTTATCAGCTTGATTGAAGTCCGCTAAAAGTAGAGGATATTGCAACATTTGAAATGAATTTAACATATCTGTAAGCGGTTCTGAAATAACAAAACCATTTTACATCAGACCTATTAAAGAAACTAAAATGAAAGCAGAAAGACACGTTGAGATGTTAATATATTTCAATAAGGTAGTTTTAATGACCATAAGGATTGAGTGTATCATTACGATATATATATATATATATATATATATATATATATATATATATATATATATATATATATATATATATATATATATATATATATACAGTTCACTGAGGTGCAGGTTTTATTTGAATATTTTACCATGCTTTGAGTGACAATGTATGAAGAATTAAACCAACAAATAAACTATGGATTTGAAATATGAAGTTAAGATACATTTTAATCCACTTATTATATCATACTTTAATATCATATCTGTAGGTGAGGAATAACAGACCACAAGGAACATGATCACGAAAAATAATTGATAAACATAGAGGTCCAGCACATAACAACTGCAATCTGAATCACAAATACCCAAAATAGTACCATTATTCATTCATAATTTGTGTTGTTTTCAAAGTCTTATATTCATCAAAGCACTTGAAAAATGATCTGGATAAAGAGGTAAAAGTCATACCATACAGCGATGAAAAAGTACATTTCATTCAGGAAGGTTTTCATAGTTGATAGGTTCATAAAAGACTGTAACATGAAACGACATTTGAAAGAACAAATATGATGTATATAGCCTTAGTTTCGTAGAGCAAGCTAAAAAGCTGCTAGGTAAAACTCATGTGATGTAAAACAGATAGAAACACTAACACATCGTGTAGAATCCATTGTGTATCAGAGATACGATGCCATCTAAATATTTGAGAATAGACATATTCATATACATAATATGGATATGTTTGAACGATTTGATGAAACATTGATAGAAACGTTCTATTCAAGTCTGAATGAGTCAAACCTATCAAATGATGATTATCAGCATGATAAGGAGATCGTAAAGTACTTTGACCTTCAAAGCCTTGGGAATTTAAATGACTATCATATGAAATACGACGCGTTGATGCTGTGTGACATTTTTAAAGAATTGAGGAATGTATGTATAAAATGCTATAAACTAGTTACAGCTCATTACGGCAGTGCTCCTGGATTAATATCACTGATGCATGATTAAATATAGCAGGTGTAGAATCTGAATTTTAACAGACCATGACATGTTCTTGATGAATACTAGGTGGAATCGCCACAATACCTCATATTTGTGGTGAAGCAAATCATGAATACTACTTGATCGAAGAGGACAAATAAAATCTGATGGTGAATATGTAATGTCAGGTCAAAATAATTAATTATGTACCAAAGGTAAAACAACCTCTAAGTATGGGCTATGAGCCAATACATACGGATCGAAATATTTCTGTAAGCAACTGATCATAAAGGGTAAATTAAAGAAGTGAAGTAATATTTACTGAATTGGCATGATGACTATCATACTGATTCCATTGTTAAAATGGATTTGAAGGTTTCATTACATCTGCATGAATATTTCAAAAATTACCGGTTAACTCGTGGGAAAACAATAACTAATTCCGGATGAAAATTGTT
This sequence comes from Margaritifera margaritifera, assembly GCA_029931535.1. Classification (NCBI taxonomy): domain Eukaryota; kingdom Metazoa; phylum Mollusca; class Bivalvia; order Unionida; family Margaritiferidae; genus Margaritifera; species Margaritifera margaritifera. The sequence goes on along the minus strand of JAQPZY010001425.1, from coordinate 858,220 downwards.
CAACCCCCTTGAATAAGAAATTGATAAATGATTACAAAGGTACAAAACCAACTGCGCCAAAACCATTGTGTATATTGAAAAACAAAAACAAAACATATCTGATTCTATAATAAATTCTGAAGTTTTCCATAAAGTTGGGTTTAAAACTCAACAAGATAGACGAAGATATCTTCTATTATAAAAAAAGAACTAGCTAAAGCTTACTTTTAATTGAATTCTTGTCTGAGGCAAGACCTAACAATGATTTTGAGATAGACTTTATCAAATCAGTGAGCAATTCTGTGGAAAATATCATCAAATGGGTAAGACTAAAAATATTTGCGGATCATTGTTTTTTCATGTCAGAAAGATTTATCATTTACGTGGAGAAATATTCTTGACGATAAGTTAGAGTTAGTCAATCTGAAGAAGAAGAAGAAAATCAAACGAATAAAGGCAATTTAAGGAGGCTTTACAGTCTTGAAATTATCCACATATATTTATTTTTTTACTTGTATCATACTTAAAAGTAAATATGGTGATAGAATGAGAATACTTATGGCTGATGCTAATTGATCATGCATTTATGTTGGGACAGAAAATGTGTGCATTGACATATCTAGATTAGCACAAATGTCATAGAAAGTTTCTGTTTACTGAAAGTTTCAATGATGAGGTGATTGGTGTTCCGATACAAGGGTTGTGTTTATTATGACATAAATGTATTCATTCACAATGTATAACTATGAAAAAAATGTATGTAAGGTTATAAAGAAATGCATGATTAAAGCGAATTGAAAAATCCAGATGTGTCAGGATTGTCAATCAACCAAACTGAACATTATGAAGATATGGATTTAATAAGACTATAAAATCATGAGATCTAGAGCACCAAAATGAATACAGTTGGATTGTCTATGTATGACGAGAAGCGTTATGCTTGATAACGTAAATCCATTTCGCTATGAATATATTAATACAGCTTCGATTACGACGTAGACGTGGGCACCGTAAAAATGTATTTCATTTGTATCTAAGAGTATCTACTTTTTATATCATCCGTGATGAAATTATTTTCAGTGAAGATTGTTTCCATTGCTATCTTGTCCATACTTTAAAATATCTCCCCCCCCCCATAAAGTGTGTTCTGTCTTAAATCCTTGATTACAGAGTTGTCCTTTTCTACAGTCATCCATATTGATATGTCTAAACTAGCTTAGATGGGTTAATTGCTTTTATTTACATCGTCAGGATTGCCACTATATTCAATCAGAGACAAAAAACCTGTGCTTTGACAAACATAAAACAGTAACTGAAACCCATATTCTAACTTAACTTTAGGATCAACCACAATAACCTTTTCATTCTAGAGTAAACATTTCCTGTCGTAAGACCAGTTGAATAAGTACGTTGGACATATGATAGCTTTCAAAAAAAGGTTTATATGTCTAGTCTAAATCAGATTTTGTGCAACCATTGTTTTGCCACATTCTGTAACACCACCAACTATCATGCTATCAGGCTTTTGGGTACGTTTATTGATGCCTGAAATACAAATGGTTGGTCTGATTGTTTTTTCTTAATCATCTGAAACAAAACAAAATATACATTTATGAGCATCTACGTTTTCTTTTATGTTGTTGCTCATTAGATAATTACTAACTATTAGCATGCAGTCTGTTACAATGTGCACTTATCCGATCAAACCATATACACTAGTTGGTTAAATTAAAATTTCTTACATTTGGTGTTCATGAAATAAATACGTTGTGGCTTCTGGATAATTGTTGCTAATATTTTAAACTGTGACAAAACCGTATATGTCAGATCTCATGTAGTTACTAAGCTTTTTCTATTGCTGGATTGAAAACAAATTCTGGACCATTTTCTCCACTTTGTTTGCACAGTAGCAAAACACCCCTATAAACTTATTCTGGGAGAATAAAGTGTGAGGCTTGTTAACACTGCAACTACTATGCAGATAGTTCTCTCTGGAGTGATGTAATAGTAAAAGAAAGCGATTTAATTTCTGTATTATTCATTATCTGATTGAGCAATTGTTTGCGAGGTAAGTGCATCGTAATATTGCTTACTAACTTCAATGACTTTGGAAGCTTTTGCAAGTGTTTTGTTATATCTGAAATCATGTTGTAGTGCACGTGGATACAGCGGACAATGGCCTGTTAGTATCTGAATGTCTAATGGTATTCTAAAATGTTTCTATAGACTGGGAATTCGATAGAAATTTTACATGTATTTTGTTCATTACCTGCCACTGATCGCAACTTCTTTATGTTTTCATTCTAAATGCCCTTTAAAATCCTATTTGTTCTAATTGAATCAGGAAAAAATGAATGCTTTTTATGTCATGTTGATGTCATAATCAATTATTTTTTTTAAAAAATCTTCACTGCTATATGATATGGGGATGTCTTTTACGACCATTCTACATAAATTGATTAGCACTGGGTTGATAGCACCTCCTATCTTTACCTTTATATCAACGATACGAAAAAATATACGGTACACTCAAAACATTGGTCTTAGCTACGGAAATGCTATCTGTAAAGTTTTTTCGGGTTTAATGTTGTTTGATTTGTATTTAATACCATGATGTTGCGGGTCAAGGTACCTAACGCTTTTTGGCATTTTTGTGCTGCCTTTGAGGAGTTATATATTTTAGGTACGGTGCCACTCAGTGATACAAGTTACGATATGTATATGTTACAAAATACCCGTAAGCAACATAGAGCACTAGCAAGTATTCCAAGTGTAATGAATATTTTACTTGATCATTATATGATTGCTAAAAATCATTTAATTTAGGTTGCTTTGGAGTTCCAGATTTTATCTTACATTCAGGATTTTGTAATGCGCACAAACCTGAGTGACAAAAGAACGTGCGTCTGCAGTACTGTGAGTAGATGTGTACGAAGCACAAGCATCATTCAGGTTGTTTAGATACTGAACCACTAAACCTTGTTCTCTCAATTCATCAATAGAGCAGTCAAATGACTTTATCTCTGCTGTTATTGAAATTTGCAGTATTTCGTTGTAATTCTTCCATGATGATATTGTGACATTCTTTCTTCATCGGTTTCTACAAGATTAACTACTTTAAATAGATGGTGAATGTAAATGGCCAATTATATTGTTACAGTTGTTATTCTATTCAGAAGTCACAGATTTTGATACTACTGCCAGTCTTGATTTTATCAGTTGTGAAAATATATGGACTGCATAGACAAACTTTAATGGTGAAAAGTATTTACTAATCATTCTCTAAATAAAACTAGGCGAGTCTATGCATCTGTATTGTTGTCGAAAACTTTTCAAAAGGTACATTAAGCAAAATATTGCCATCAACAGTTGGCAGTTAGATATAAAATAAACATTATTTCCTCTTTTTCTTTAACGAACAAATTTACAATATTGTATCAATATATACATTATATTGATTTTGAATTTGGTATCTTACTTAGCAAAATCTGGTAAAGTTCTCCTTTCAAAATCAACGAAATCTGACAACAACAAAAATAAAAAAAATCGAATTTAAAAAATTAGACAACAGCACGAAAAAAAAAACAAAAAAAACAACAACAACAACAACAACAACAGAAAACAACTATATTATAGTATTGTGAACAATTGTGACAACAATTATGGTAAGATGTTAATGTCGTCTACACTTTGAATTACATTCAGACAAATTTGTTGTCATAAGTATGTGTATTTTTTAAGTCATCAATACTACCATGTAACACATTAACATTACAGGTTTGTCCTCGATTAACAGATTCTTTTGCATCAAGCTATGAAGATGTAGTTTATTGTACAATTCAGAACGTATACTATCTTTTAGAGTTGTAATCCTACAATTTGAATTTGCAATAGATAAATCCTAAATTGTTTTCCTAGCTCCTATATTGCCTTCATAAACAATTATTTGATCTTTGTTGTCGTATATGTATTAAGGTTTTTTGTTTCTATTAAATCAATAATTTTGCATCTCTGACACCCTATGAGTTTTTGTTTTGTCTTTCTGTTCAAGTCAGTAATTTTGTGCTAAAATCATTCGTTATTTTTGCTCCATGATTTAAGGATTTTTGTAACTGTTTCATTTCAAATTGCAATGTGCCATAGTATTCAAGATATTTTGTGTATCTTACACATTTAACTCTCCATCTATTGCTGAGTTTAGTGTAAAAACTGTTGGTTAATAATAAATATTGTTGCATCTGCACATTCACTTACTGTATGTAGGATCTTTAAGCTATAGACGGGGTATAAAGATCTCTTTCATCTTGTTTATCTAAAATCTTTCTTCTGTTGTAATCTGCTAGATTAGTAATACAGGTTGATCTCGAGGTTGAAGTTATCTTTAATTGACTTACTTACTATTGCATCTTTCTGTCTTTTTTCCTATAGTATTAAGCACAACTCACAATTCCTTCTTAGATATATTTCTGTCAAATAATTTACATGAAACACATATATTACAGACAACACCTGAAAATCTATGATCGTTTTTATCTTCTCGTTTATGCTGATATTTAATTTGTTATGATGCCTCTTTATAATTGCCTGTAATGACCCTCACAATGTTATCAAATAATGTTACAATAAACAAATTCGAACAGCAAAGATTTTAACAAATTTGAAAAAAACGAGTTTGTGATTATATCGATTTATTCTCGGATCGTTGTGATTGTTTTGTCGGTAATAGAGCATATATTACTGATAGCAAATAATAATACTTAGCTTTAAATGCGCTTGCTACAAAACATATTAGTGTTGCATCAAACCCACGAAAGGTCACTTAATAATAAAAGAAGTTCATATTCTTGCAACACATAATCCAGTTACACACATTATACCTTAAACTTATGCTATACAAATATCCACCCAATTCGAAACTTGATATGCTACTTTATATATTTTTCCGAACATCTCTATAGTATTCATTTTTTAACTGAATTATTTGTATCGTGTTAAGTTCTTATAACCTGTAAATAAGACCGTTGACACATATTATAGATGCAGCCTGGTATATCAGCAGTGTGGAGTATTACGGTGGAGCACTTTGTACCTTTTTGCTAATTTATATATATCATGTACGAAATAGAGAGCTTAGATTTTTCCAGAACCACGTGTGCAGAGCGCGCAATATATGAGACGCAACAGGTTCTGTTGACTCTGTACATGTCTCAGACTGCACTATTTATGTTTGATTTTAACATTTTACTTTCACTTCCTTTCGAAAATAGAAATATAATGCTTTGGTCCATTAGTACTCAGTTGATGGGTAACATTATGCCTGGTAGTGTCCAGTTACGAATCCGGTAGTCAAATGTTAACTGGCTTAAACCATACTGAAATAATCAGTTTAGCAACTACTTCATTATCACTGAATGATTGTGAACCTATTGTAAACTTAATACCCTTTTAAGTTCAGTTTGTATGCAACAGTACGAGTAGAGTTTAATATTGCATAAATGGTGCTGATGCTATTTTTTGACACTCAAAATGCATTCGTAGGTAAAAGCTATTTATTAGCCAATTAGGTTAAATTCATTTTAGCAATGTAAATTTAATTTTACGTTTTGTTTGTACAAAATTAGCAATTTTGTTTCGTAAACGTACATGTGCTAGTAGGCAGTCATTTGTTACCTGATTTAGTGAAAATAGAATAACAACTTTTGCTGAAAATTTATTGACAATATAAATAGGTTTTCCCAGGCATGTATTATGCAGCTATAATATAAAATTTAAATGCTGCATAGTTAATACTAGTTTTTGTTTCGCTCTTCGTTTGCCTGTAGTTAAAGCCACGATACTTATTAACTGAAAAAATATGAAGAAAAAATAATTAAAGCATCACTGATATAGATTGCATTTAGACACAGTCTTGTAATGTAGTATTTCATACGGGCGTTGCCATTGTTCCTCAGTGGAGTTCATGTTCGGGATCGTTAGGTTTGTGGTTTTGCAGGTTTTCTATTTTCATTACAAACAGAAACAACTTTTGATAGCTATACCACCACCTATGAAATAATGCATTTGTTTGAGCTGTGTGAACTTATATATTTTATTTCTCAGAGTTTTAGAATTTTTGTCCTCTTTCTTTAACCTCTGAGCTTCTACATTTTTGAGTTGTTGTTCAGAGTAAGTCACATATAAAATAGAATTTTAACTGCTTTGGAACAAAACATGAAAACAAAGACTAAGTTAAAAATTCTTGGTGTTCCATCAATGCCATATTGGTACACACTTGCAATCTACTGTACCTGAGGATGCTAGTGCAGATGATGTAGAAATGTATCATGTTGTTAATTATTTGTTCCATCCGATCTAGACCGATTACGAAAATAATTTAATTAATCAGGCACTAGATACACAAAATCCATTTAAAACAGATCCAAAAATGCAAAGACGATAATCAGGGATGGAGACAGAATAACAGAAGAAAAGAATAAAAACAAATCCTTTAAATCGGCAAACATTATTATTAAAGAGATTATTAATAACATTTGTCAATTTCTGTATTTCGTCTTTCCACAGAGTGGAAAATTTAATCTTTGTCATCTGTTGACGTTTTGAACTTGACATGTTTCAAAGTTATTAAAGAAGCACCAAATGTAGCTAGGGGTTTAATTTAACTGATTAAAAGCCAGTCAAGTATCTCATACAAATTAAGGTCTTGTAATCAATCATTTAGTTCATTCTGTAAACCAATTTGTCAATCTCAAATTTCTTAATCAATGATATATAGCAAATATGAAAACATCTTACAATAAGTTCAAAATTGTAGCAATTGAAGCATCGTGAATAGTTTCATATGTTGTATTGATTTTGATTTTGGTTCATTTTCCAACTTTTATCAGATAAATGTTCACAAGGACATCTCTTTGCGTCTTCCATTTGCAATATCTATTTTCAGTTTATGTTTATATTCCTCAGATTCTACATATAATTGATTTTGTTGCATTTTCATTTCATAATCACAGATGTGTTCAATTTTACCCTCGTCCATTTATCAATGATAAAATCTTCGCTAGTTAAAGAGCAGAAAAAATAGCAGAAGACGATGAAGATATTAATCTCACTATATTACTATATTAAAATGAGGATCATAATGAATACCTCCAATTAGTACAAAATATTGAATCATACTTGCATAAATATCACCTATCAACCGATAGTTTTGCAACTGCTCATCGAAATCTTGAAAGAGAAATAATCAATAAATCCAGAGAAGAAATGACAAGGGGTTTAAAAATAAGTGAACCAGAATACCATTTGACGAGACATTATATTATATCTGAAGACAATAAGTTATATATTTAGACTTAGTAATAGATTATTTTATACTTTTTTTATTGACCTAATTGTTGGTTTGAAAGAAATTTGCAGACAAACTTTTGTTAACCCTACATTTGTAGGAGATGGTATTGTTCCTACTTCATCGACAACAGATGAATTTCAGGATATATTAGATAGACTTAGAGGAAACACTGAATAAAAGACAGAACGTAAATATTAAGTTGAACATATGGTTAGCATTACACAGCAAATACAAATACCTAAAGACATTTAGAAGAATGATGAAATCAGCAAATAAGTAAATCAAAACCGAAAAGGTATATAGTAATAATAGTTGAAAAGTGTTAAAAGCATATGATCACAATTGGTTAACATTTAGCATAGCAGGAGAAAAGATGTGGCGAAACTATTGAAAAGAACAGTGGTAGAATTATAAGAAAAAATTAAGTTAAAGTTTGGAAACATTATTTAAATAACATACAAATGTTAAACAAGTGCCTCTATTGCAGCTATTTGTGCAATTATGTCAACAGTTGCTAAGTCAATAGGAAATTAGGTAACACATATTATGGGGTTTTTACTAAAACACTTCTTATACTGTCTAGTTTGTCCTAACACATATTATTTGTTTCCTACTCTACTCTACCTCAAGCTGAACTTACTCCTGATCTATGACTTCAACCTACTAAATGTCATCTACACCTACCTCATACGGTCAAATTCCGAGCTGTCCACGTCATGTTACTTGTTTCATCATTTGTTGGTTTCTTATTAGCATTTTTGATCAAGTTGTTCACAAAGCAATGGACAGGATTACAAAACCGTAATCGGACGTTATCCTTTTTTTATAAACTACTTTTACAAAAGCAGTTCCTGCATCCATTAACGTAAATTATTGTTTGTTTATTTCATGGTCGTTATGGATATTTTAATTTTTTAAATTGTCTTGAGTCACTTTAATACCCAAGTATCGGTTGTGATCAGCTGAGCTGACAGTATCACTATCATTATCATAATTCCTCTCTATATACTTGTTTCTGTCTTTTCCTCTTATGTGTAATTAATTGTCAGTCTCACTGTCATACATTGTTTATAGATTTTTGGAATAATGTTCGTTACTACGTCAGTTTTGATGACAAGTTTTAATCCATGTTTAAAGGACTCACTGGATTTCTTTACATTATGGATGTAGCCAACAACACTACCATTTTCATAACCAGTCCCTCGGTACAAATTAGATAACATCGCTACCAACAGTATCAATTTTTTTACACTTAAGTCTTTTGTTATGTATGATGTTTATATAATATTATAGATATTTAAGTAAATTATAAATGTTTCTTGACTTTAATATTTGCTTAAATATGTTTAACTAGTGTCCTTGAATTAGGTTGTTTACTTCAGATTGGAGCTAAAGGTTAGTTTTGATAAACAAATTGTTTATTGAATTTGAGGTCAAGGTTGATTTTGTTTACAGATAAAACTGGAAAATCCTTAGAGTTATGTGTAAAAAGTCATGTCCGTACAAGTAAACTTCCATTAAGATGACACATATTCTAGAACATTCTGTCATGTGACCAATCTTTATATATACCATGTTTAGTGGACAGTTTTTCAGTTTCGACATTACTATCAGTCTTGTAAAGAGCTATTACAGTTGTGGAAAGTCATTCCAAATTCTAAGAGAGGAATTATTTTAAATATTCATTTGATTATAAAAGTGCTCATAGACTTTTGGATTTTGGATTTTTAATTGATGATTTTGGAATTTATGTGAACTTATTCAGAGATATTTTGGAGTACTTCATTTTGACATCAGCACATTAAAGACTACTAGTACATCAGGACTTTGAAGACCATTGGCACATCATAACATTCAAGGATACAGCCGCGAATTCGTAATATTCTATATTTAGGACTTGTGATTAGAACACTAATTCTTATTATATTATTTGGATTTTAATGCACATTACTGTAAGTGTCTTTTTGATTTTTCATTTTAATTATCAAGAAATAAATTGCTTGTTGATTTTTACTTGATTTGTTGGTTTCACTTTCTTTCTGTTACATTTTTCTTAGACCATAGAGTCGTAACACTCTTATGTATTTATTTTATGTATTGTACAAATCTTACCATAATACTTTCCTCTGTGTCATAACCTTGATCACCAAGTATTAGTTTCTCAAATAGCATTTCAGTAGTGTCCTATATGGCTGAATCTGTTTGTGCAATACTTGTTTCACTTTGAATTTGTGCACCTAAAATGCAGATTAGGTTCCTCCTTATTCTTAGGTTTAGTCTTGCTATTACCTCTTCTGTGAGTCCTTACTATATGATAAAAAGCACAAACTAAACTTGTTTAGTCATCTATTGATCAACGAATAACTGTGTGTATTTTGGGTATTTGTAATTCAGATTGACTTTTTATTTTATAGACCTCTATATGTACAATTGAAGTGATCGTGATTAGAATTACACTTTCAATATCACTGCATATAACAGTTTCATTGGTGTTGATAGTTTCTTAATTTTATATCTGGACCCTCTTCAGGTATTATATTTATCGAGTTGTCTACGTTGTTGTTTAATCTTCTGTGTTCTAATCATTCGTAGTGTGTATTGAAAACATTCACACATTTTTTACAAAAATTATTTCTTTTTTCATATCTGTTTTATCTATGATGATGCTAATACTTTTAAATCTTGTATTCCAACGTTATGGTACCTTCCATTTTTACAGTAATTAGGGCAACCATATTAAAATATGATTAACATTACATGACTTTCTCTTTTGATGAAAAATGGTTCAGCTATTGCATTAACATAAATCTTTTCTTTTTCATAACTTTCCAGTATCTTTGTATTATACAGGATAGCAATCAAACCAGTGAATGTACCTATCTAAATTGCAATTTAGTGACCTATCAAAATGATCACTTGACTTGTCTGACACAGTTTCAACAGTATTAAAGAAACATTTATTATCTATATTTTTAACATTAGGCCAAAGTTTTATTCGTAACCCATTTTGGCAAATTTATGTATGATCTTCCTTTAAGTCGTTGACACATATCTAGGTCCGATGTTAAGTACTCTATGCTGATAACCATCCATCTAGTACTCTCAAGTATGTGCTGTCCAAAGTTTGTTCGGAATATTTAAAAATGTTTATCTTAATGTTTGTATTTCACCTCTGTCCATAATGTTGATAATATTAAGAGTCCTGGTTTTGTGATAAAATGATCCATACTTAACTTGTTTTCAGTGCTCAACATTTGGTCGTTTCATAAATCTGATTGTTAAGTCCATTTTTACTATTACATCAAATTGTCTCTTTTATACTGATGATATTCTTCATGTAATGTTCAATGTCATTAACACAAATTCATACAATACTTGATTATCACCACCGTAAAATTTATTTTTTCATTATGATTCTGCCTTTTCATACGTTTTAATTCTATACTAAATGAAAGGAGTATAAAAGGAATCTAAAATTTCTTCTCACGTTTTTGGTATAAAGTATCATAATGTTTCGCTCCGTGCCCATTTTAATTTATTTAAATAAAAATATTTTAATATATTTAACTACAACTTTTTAATGCATACAATTCTCATCATTCAACCACGGTGACCTTTAACAGTTGCGTTTTGACCATTGTCATACATTTTGACCGAATCCAAGGTCCAGTGATTGGGTGTTTGGCATTGATAATGATTTTGCTTCTCCAACAATCCAAGGAAGACCTACTCCTCCTCCATACTGTTTTTAGCTCTACTGGTCATAGATCAGAATAGCTTATGGGATGGTCTGTCGTCCAACCGTCCGTCAGTCAGAACAAGTTTGTTATCGCTACTCCTCCTAAACAACTTGGAGGATTGTTTTAAAACTTTATACACACGTTCATTCCATGGTTTAGTTGATCCTAAATGAAAATGCTGCCGATTTGAAGTCCAGTATGGCCGCCACAGCAGTCATCTTGAAATCTTATTATCGCGACACCTCCTGAATGAAAAGTTGCATCAACATGGATATTTTACTAAAAGACTTCTTATGCTGTCTAGTTTGTCCTTATTGAAAATTGTGCCGCTCAGACATACAGTATGGCCGCCACAGCGGCCATCTTGAAAATCTTGTCATCAGTACTTCTCCTGAATGAAAGCTCATATCAGCATTGGGTTTCATTTAACAAATTCTTATAACGTCTAGTTGGTCGTAAATGAAAATGGTGTCAATCTGACCTCTAATATGGCCGCCACAATGGCCATCTTGAAAATATTGGTATGTTTGCTTCTTCTAGATGGCTGGTCATATCGACATTGTGTTTTCACCAGAAGACTTCTTATGATGTCTAGTTGGTCCTAAATGGAAATAGTGGACATCTGATATCCAATATGGCCAACATAGGAGCCATTTTGAAAATCTTGTTATTGTTACTCCTTCAAAACGGAAAGTCATATCAACATGAGATTTTGCTAGAAGACTTATTAGAATGGTGCTGATCTGACGTCCAATATGGCCACCATGGTAGCCATCTTGAAATTCATTCTATTACTATTCCTCTTACATGGTCATATTGACTTGGGGTTTTCATCAGAAGAGTTCTTATGGTGTTTGGCCCGAAATAAAAATGATGCAAACTGACCCTCAATATGACCACGATTGTGGCCATCTTGAAAATATTATTATCTCTACTCGTTCCAAATGGATGACTATATCAACATGTGGTTTTCTTGCTGTCGCTACTCGCCCTGAATGGATTGTCATATTGACATGGGGATTTCACGAAAAGGCTTCTAATGATGTATAGTTGGTTCTAATGAAAATGGTGAAAATTTGACTTCCAATATGTCCACCACAGCAGCTAATCTGAAAATCTTGTTATCGCTGAAGAATATCAGAGATGGTTTCAACACTAGGCAAAAATGATCGGATCTTTAATTCCTGGATTCGTTTTTCGTCCATAGACGGTTAGACCCTTTGAGGGACTCCTGTGTAGTTTATCACCAATAAGGAACTTGCGCCCAGTCACTGGTGTCGCCAGTCCAAGGCTACAGCGACAATGATGGTTATGTCCGCAGACCTCGTATCAACTATATTAGCGGATGGTTGCTCCCATTCAATTAGCCAATGCTTCCTAATGGCTAATTACATACATCTGCCATTTAAATCTCAACTATTTCCATGTCACCCATTATGGTTATGGTGTTTAAAAATGTGCCTATATTGTACTTATGCCATAAACAACTGTAATAAAGGGAAATAACTATTCATGGCATGATCAACCAACTACAGATTTGTCTACCTCTGAACATTTCGCTCGCGGTATTTTAAAAATATAGGGGTATACCTAAGATAAACCCGAGTGTAAATATTCATTTTATGTTTCGATCCGTTTTGATGCACTTCGAATCGCTCAAAGCTCAGTACCTTCCCCCGTAAATATCAATTTAAAATGCCACTAGTGCGACTGGTCTAGTACGTTTTAGAGTAGTTTGAAAATGAATATACCTGCTGGTGGATAATTTTGTACTGAGTACATATTGAATTAACATTGCTTTAATGCAGTAATGCCGCAGGTGGAATTGTAATATTAAGTAATAGTTACAATTTGATAGTTTATTGCTTGGACCAGATTCACCCATGCATATACTAATACGAATACCTATACTATATATATATATATATATATATATATATATATATATATATATATATATATATATATATATACAAAATAGATGGACAGTCAGTGAGAGAGAGAGAGAGAGAGAGAGAAAGAGACACACACTAAGGTTTCAAATTAATATCTAGTGAAGTAGAGTATTAGTTGTTAGACATAACTCCTTTAAACTACTACACAATTTATATACAATTAGATAGACGCAAAAGTGTTAGGACTTCAGCGTCTGCACCCCCTCCCCCTCATTGCCTAATGGATCATAATTTTTTACAATCAATGTGCACATCTACCTTTTATATACCATCCCCAATCTTATTCCTGGATTTCAGGTCTTTACAAATCACCTTCTATCATACATTGTACTTACCTACTGTCACGCCCTTCCACTGGGGACCTATACCGATCAAGAAATCAGGCTTCCATACATCCTTCCGTCCTTCCCCCAATCCATTTCCCTCTATCCGCCTATCCGTTAAGTTGGTCATGCAGCCAATCATAAATATACAATTATACATGTATCATAGTATTCGTGCATGATTTTCTTACGCTTTCCATCATTTCAATTGGATTGGGAATCATCTTCTAAAGTTTTCTTTTGTAAAGTTTTGCATTATATCGATCCTCTATTTCTCATGTTTTGTACAGTGTGCAAGATTTGAGAGAAAGGACCAGGCCGAACTTAATAAACATCTGTCCCAAAAGAGGCCAGTTATATGTCCCCAAAAATCTTGAGGGTAGTTTCATTTTTCTGTGTGTGTGAGGGTATTTTTTGCATAAATTGCTTCTGAATTTTTTTTAACACTCCTAAACTTAATGGGGCAGCTTCAGTCTAACTCAAATAAGGCACCAACTAGGTCATTTTGTTGTAGTTTCATTTTTCTGCGTGTATTAGGGTAATTTTTGCATACATTTCTTCTGAATTTTTTTAACACTCCTAAACGTAATGGGGAAGCTTCAGTTTAACTCAAATAAGGCACCAAGTCGGTCATTTTGTTGTAGTTTCATTTTTATGCGTGTGTGGGAACTGACACCAAGTTCAAAGTATTGTATAGCATAAAGCGCCAGCAAATATCTGCACATGTTTTGCTCCAAATAATTTTATAATAAAAGCATATTTATTTTAAAGATAAACTTTGGAGGTACTCAGCTATACTGTACCCGTAAAATATACCTTTTAAGCAAAATAAAAAAGAAAATCCGGTTTGAAACTTACTTTATTCTATGATAATTTATCAAATTTTCCAAATTGTATGTTCATATTAACTCAGTGGATAAAGTGAATGTACAATGTTAGAGGTATTGAGTTCGAATCTCATACGGTCTCGTTTTATCTTTCTTACATTGAAACTATTACAATAAACGTTTTCTTGAAGAAGAAAAAGAGCATCACCTGTATTTTTGGTATAATGCTTTTTTATCTGAACAAAATTACACAGATAAAATTTAAATTAGTACAGTAACCGTTTATTTTAAATGTCTGAAGATGCTATAAACAAACAAAAGATTATGGACTTGTGTAAACAGAACTGTAATTATACGATGCACCTGGTATATTGGTTTGTCTCACCCGATAAGTTTATGTGAAGACGTGCGTCATGGATGAATCCTGGTTTACTCTGCCATCTTATTTATATATTTTTGTAGGCTGGAAATAATTCCTATGTCCAGATAATTATCACTATTTACGAGTTGTAAGCGTATATGAATGCCCTTTTAAAACATACAATAGTAAATATCAGTTTCTTTGCCCGGTTTTATTTTTATTTTGTTTGTTTTGGAAGAATATGTCATCAAAGATGAATACGGTCCTTGTGGCTGCAATTGACCTCGGAACAAACTACAGTGGATGTGCCTACTCCTTCAAGCATGACTATAAAAAGGACCCAACTATAGTCAGCGCAACCACAGCATGGAATTCTGGAAGTCATTTAAATCTCAAACAACCAACATTTGTCCTGTGTAAACCAAACGGTGAATTCCACAGTTTTGGGTATGAGGCTGAAAATATGTATGCAGACTTGACTGAAGAAAATCAACATCAAAAATGGTATTTCTTCCGATTATTAGACTTGTTGCATCATGTTGAGCAGGTAATAAAATACTGCAGCTAAAGACTTTACAATTTCAATTGACATATGTGAATTGTTTAATATCAAATTTCTTCCCAAAGTGTGAAAGATGAAACCAAAGTGAAATGAACTGATTATGACAAACTGTAATTTATAAAGTTGACGAGTGTTGTACATGTCAAAGATTCTGAAAAGAATATAAAATTATAGACCCTACAATTATGAAAAATAACTGAATTGTGTCACCGTTGTGTATTCATATAGTCTTAACAATGGTATGGTTTGTAAGGTCTGTGATACCATATGTCACAAACAATTGGTATAGCAGCTTTGCTGCACTAAAATGGATATTTTTGCATCAGCATTTCATTCAGCTGATGTTTTCTCAAAAAAGAACAACGAAATATCCTGCGTTCATTAAAGCTTTATTAATAAATGTAGACTGATTCAGCTTTGTCCCTCTTATTTAAAAAGAAGTGTAAACATCTATGATATTTTCATGAGAATGACAGATTTTGTCCATATTTTTAGAGATTTTCAGGTATAGTACAGTATTTACATTTTTGTGTTCCTGCAAACACCTTTCTTACACAAAGTGATAATAGAAAGTAATGTTACTCCCTCTAACTATAAATACATAGTTCAAACATTGTCATTACCTAACCCCCTAACCCAACATGAAAGTCCTTGTTTGATGCCCTATTTTAGTTTATAACCGATACATTACATTATATTTAAATAAATTACATTTATTGGTTCTTTTCTACACCGGAAAAAGAAGGGATCGATATAACAGATGACAAGGGACTCAAGATGCCAGCCAAAAAAGTTTTTGGAATGGCAATCCGTCATCTTAAGGATCATTTGCTACATACATTGGAAATGCATGGAACAGGTGTAAAAATGGACGATATTCATTGGGTCCTTCCTGTACCTACCACCTGGACTGACTCTGCCAAGAAGTTTATGAGAGAGGCAGCAATTGAGGTTATTTATTTATTTATTTATTTATTTATTTATTATTAAATGAATCTGCGTTATTCTTCAATTTTTAAAAACTATTGTGTGTAATTTAATAAAAAGCACATTAACTTTTCTATGAAAGTTTACAATTGTCTAAAATTATATCGTACATTTTGTATAATTGTGATAATGTTTTCACTAAATCGCAAAACGCCATTAATTATGAAGTTACAAGCTTTAAATAATAAAGATATGTAAGACAGGCTGTTGCATCTGATGTACCATGTGTGATAAACAATTTTATCTCATCTAGCCATAATGACCATTTAGCTTTTGGTATGTTCTCGCGTCTGGCGTGCATCGTCGTCTTTCGTCGTCCGTCATGTGTTAACATTTGGTATTTTAATCTTGTTCTCAACCAACATGAACCTATATATATATATATATATATATATATATATATATATATATATATATATATATATATATATATATATATATAACATTCACAAGACTGCTCAAAAGCTGCTGAAAAGAATTGGACAGCTTAACACAAAGTATCCTGGCACAGAAGGGTTTCAAATTTATATAAATAATGCCCATACGCCATCCAATATAACCGAGGTTACTAAAAATATAACATTTTTAAATGACTTATTTTTTTTAAAAAATGACATTGAACATAGTGTGACTAAGTTTCATAATAAGGTTTCTGGCATGAAGGTATTTAAATTTCTACGAACAATGCCAATCCGCCATCAATTAGGTCTGCAGCTGCAAAACTATAAAACCATGAAACAACTTTTTTTTTTCTTAAAATCTACGAAAAGGAATGCAACTAAATTTGACAGAAAACGTCCTTGTATAAAGGGTTTCCAAGTTTTCCCAATGATGTCGATACGCCATCAAATCCGTTAGTTATTGCAAAGATTATAAAACAAAATGAATTGACTTGTTCTGAAAACAGTTGAAGAAAATCTGACCAAATGTGACTGAAAACATCCTGGTATAGATCTTCGATCAAATCAGGCCGCTGTTATTAACAATATAACATTTTTACACAATTTCTTTTCAAAAACCATTGAACAGAATTAGACCAAATTTGAAGAAGCAAACAACATAAATAAAACCAACTCTAACATGACGGAGTTTCAAAGTTAAACAAATGATGTCCATGCGACTTCAAATGTGGTCGCCGTTATTAAAAATAGAAATGACTTTCAACGACTTGTTTTCAAAAACCGCTGGAGAAAATTGACTATATCAATCTGTCATCAAATATAGTTGCCTTTGCTAAAAGTGGAATATTCTTGGAACAAATCTTTGAGAAAAACCGCTGCAAAGAATTCTAATAAATGTCATAGAATTCACTTTGGATGAGTTTTTAATTGTTACAAATTATGCCAATCCGCGATTAAATATCGCTGCCATTACTAAAAATAGAAAAACCCTAACATTTAAACGAATTATTCTAAGAAACCACAGAATAGAGTTTGAACGGCACATCATGTACATAACTGTCTAGCAGACTTTGACTTTACTTGAGCACAAGCATCTTCATAGAAAATCCTTTAAAGTTTATACAAATAATGCTAATCTGCCATCACGTTCAGTTGTCATTGCTCAAAAAAGAAAATCTTTATTAATGTCATTTTACAAAATATAGTAGTAATACTAAAATAAGAAAAGAAATCTCACAATAAATCACCTCTTGCCAACAACTCTCTTAACTCAGCTATCAATTATGACAATTCTTATTGACATGTTTCAGGATAAATGGTTTCTAATTTTGTAGAAAGGAGAGTAACGTTTCATCAAATTTGGCCTCTATTTGTTAAAATAGAAATAGCGCAACATATTTTTGATCAATAAGACACAAGCGTAAACAAGCTCTGTAAAATGCTGTTTATACAATGATACGATAATAAATTTAGGTTTAAAACATGTCAGACCTTTTAGAGGATTTACTTTTATATGGTTTGTATTCAGCGCTTTTAAATTTGTACTCGAAACTGCATCTCCGAATTCAAATATATAAAGATGATCTTTGTTAGTTTGTGTGTGTTGTCTTTTAAGTGTACTTATATGTTTGGTCTTTTGGTTTTCGATAAGTCGTTCTTTATCAGATCAGTGAGTCTGGTCCGACTGTCATTGTGTTGTATCTTGTATATCTATCTTGCATCTTGTTGTAAATTAAACCAGGGTTTGTGGCATGAGGGTGGGAAGCTTGTTTCTTCCATATGTTACCGGTCTCTCTCTCTCTCTCTCTCAAATTTGAATATTTTTTGTTTATGAAACGATTCCTATTTGGCTATATTGATTCATCCTTTTCTGTTGCTAGGGGCCTTGCAAGGAATGTATTCTCTTTTGCTTGTTTGAATCTCTCATATCAAAGCTGCTGGATTTTAGCATAGCTATACTACTAGCTTTTTTCTTTCTCAAAATTTTGAATATTGTTTCTTTACCATTCTTTAAGGCTTACATGTTTTAAAATTCAATCTAGAATTAGTTTTTGTTGTTCATGATAAAATCTTTCACTCTCTAGACAGTCGCTGATGCGAGTACAGTATTAATGTAACACCAGTAAAGTAAAGTTATATATCTAAAATATAATATAAGGAATGAGTGGTACCTATTATTTAAACAGGAAGTTACTTGCAAGTTCCTAACATCTACAATTATTGTTTATCATTTAGTTTTGTATCAAGAAACAAATCGACTGTTCCATCAATGCAGGATGTTGCCATATTTGCAAGTTATTCACCAGTGAAAGAAGTAATTGTCCGCAAAGATTTTTAGTCCACTCAAGTTTTGCAGCAAGATAACAGTCTGTTGAAATTAACTAAAGTTGTTTAAAAGTTTGAATTTAATTTGGATATAATTTGATATAATAATATAAAGTACACGTGTTTACAGTATCTGGCAGTCTGTTGATAATATATTGTGATTACTGTTGAATCATTTATCATTTATACTTATCTTCCTTAATATACAGCGCTAGGTTCAAAACGTAGGCGGCACAAATCTGACCAGCTTTAATAAACTATTTCCTCGTGTATCTCCATAATCTGAATCGTGGTGATCTTCACTATATACTATATAGTTTAGCATCGTTGTTCTGTGTGATATCTTAATAGTTTAGCATCGTTGTTTTGTGTGATATCTTCGTAGTTTATCATCGTTGTTCTGTGTGATATCTTAATAGTTTAGCATCGTTTTTCTGTGTGAAATCTTAATAGTATAGCATCGTTGTTCTGTGTGATTTCTTAATAGTTTAGCATCGATTTTCTGTGTAATATCTTAATAGTTTAGCATCGTTGCTCTGTGTGATTTCTTTCTAGTTTAGTATCGTTGTTCTGTGTGATATCTTAATAGTTTAACATCGTTGTTCTGTGTGATATCTTAATAATTTAGCATCATTGTTCTGTGTGATATCTTTAACAGTTCCTAAACCGACTTTATTGCAGCAATTAATAGGTAAATAAATGTATCGGCAATAGACTGGATGCGACTTAGTGATGTGACAACTATATTCATCATGGCGACTTTCGTAGCCCAGACTAAGAACGCGAATGGTTGAAAGCAATTAAACATATCTTTGATACTGCCCAGTGGATTTGAATACAGTTTTATTGCACATTTACATTTACTTAGTATATTCATTAGAAGCATAAGAGTTTGTTTTCCATTAATCATATTTCGTTAATAGAAAAATGAACTTTGGTTGGTATGTTGCTATTGATCAGTTAACTAGTTTTTCGTGGCATTTATAACAATTGCCATTTGTTTCTCATTTTTTACCACATGTTGAACTTAGACTGTTTTCGTAACACCGTTTTAAGCAGAATTAAACAAAAATTACTTACTCTTGGCAAATTAACTTTTGTAGGTATGTTTATATACATTTGAAGATGAACAGATAAGCTGTGAAGACCATTTGCTTGTATTAAGCAATTTGTCTGCTTTTTCTTAACGTTTTTTACTCGAATTTCGCTTGCGGGTGTGCAGTAAACATAAAGATACAGAATGTTTAGAGTTAAGAAATTGCCGATATATATAGACGTCGAAATATGCCTAAACGTTGAACTCGTATACCACCGTATCTGGCTATATTTCTTCGACTAGTTCACTTATGGCTATAAAACTTGTTTTGCATATTGCATAATACTACCTGAAATTTGTGTATGGTAATTAAAAAAAAAATCTTCATGAAGGCTGGAAAAACCATAAGACCGTCTACTTGCCAGGAGTTAAGATTTTCACAAAATGGCCCTAAACTATAGATTTTTCCTTATTATTGTATATAAAATTCAGGCAAGTGAAAGAAAAGTTTACTTGTCTAGCAAATCGGTCTACTTGTCGCAGAGTATCAGACGATATTTTTTCCTTCAACTGCTTCATATGATAATGTTTGCATTAATAGTCAAGAGTTTTCAATGGATGCTATTACTTTAACGTTAGCTATTTTATATCGTTGCTTCAATCATCTTTTAGTCCGAAAAAATGATAATTAGAATAAACGAATTGGGATTTGATGACTCATTCTTCTCTTTCTGATGGTATTTCATACAAACATTTCAAAATTGTAGAATCAAATGAGTTTTCTATAAATTCTATTTTTGTAATAGAGGAATCATTGCTAAAATATTAAGATTAATTTACAACTCTAAAATTAAATTAAAATTAAATTACCTATATGTCTCAAATTCAAAACTGTTACCTTTTTCATACTTTATAGTTTCTAAGATATGTTCTAAAAAACTCATTAACTGTTCTGGTAATTTCGGTGCAATTTAAAAAAAAAACCTAATTGCTATTTTTCAGAATGTTTAAAACAACGAATTATGTTTTTCGTTATATCCCTAACTGAAAATACACTATTTGTTCCTATTTTGTATGGCTCTGTATTACTATTTTAGACCGTACCCTTATACCATTTAAGTCTGGATAGAAGCATATATTAGTTTCTTATATTACAATAATTGCCTTTTCACAGAAGTCAACAAATATACTAATAAATTCATCAAATAGTTTCGATTTCAGTACGATAAATAGCTCTCCAGCCATATATAAATATACATAGTAATATTTATAAGTAAATGGACCAGAGATGGCAAAGAAAAAGAATCAAAGCGAGCACGCCGCTAGTTCTAGTGAGCAAAACTCGAAGGGGTTAGATAGCTATTTAAGTTTCTGTATTATGAGTTTGAGATCACAACAAACTAATTGGTAAATATATGCGTCCAGTTCATAACGACTGTAATTTAAATTACAAATATCCTAAATATATTCCTCTTTTTATTGCTAATTTCTAGTCATTTGGATTTGTTGGTAGTCTTCGTTTTATAGTTTATTTTTATGAGGGACTTGAAAAGGAAAAACAACTAATCGATCAAAAATTCATAGAAAGTTCTATGTGACAAAACTTGTAGTGTAAAGTCAAAACATATAAGACAATAAATCTATCTATATGAATATATGGATCGATTTGACAGGTTTGAAGAGATTAAACTACCTAAAATTGAAAAAAATACATGTCATTCATATTTGTCAGGATCTGATTTAGCGAATCGTATTACCAATAAGTAAAAGATTAACTATTTCCATTACAAACGACATTGGTAGAAGATAAGAAGCGTACAAAACCTTCAATAGTTAAATTAAGCTGGTTGTTTGTTCAGTTAGACATAGAATAAAGAAGATACATAGAGTTACATTATTTGATGAACAACATATATACAGAATTATATACAGATTTGGGGCAAAGAGCAACCAATGACTTTTTAAACAATCTTTAAATGAATATATAATGCAATCTTCGGACAACAAACGAAAAATTTTACAAAGCGAGTTCAAGTAAGAATATATATCTATATATCTATCTATCTATCTATATATATATATATATATATATATATATATATATATATATATATATATATATATATATATACAAATAAAGATAAATACTTAAAACTACAAAAAGATATTTCTTTTGATAAAGATAAGGTACTCGTTATTATACAAAAACAAAAACAAAAAAACCCGAAAAAAATGACCAACAAGACCAATTTACAATATCAGAAGTAAGTAAATGGTTGATATACGACTACTATTACGTCAAACCTATGCATGGTGATAAATGAAACTTAATTTTACGGACACAGATTCCTTGTGCATAAGTGTTGAAACTGTTAACTTCTACAGTGACATGAAAAAAATATATAGTTTTTGACACCAATGAATGTAAAAAAGATAACATATTGGCAATCCCACAGATAAATAAAAATGCCAGTACTCTTCAAAGAAGAATTAAATGGCATTCCATGGAATGAAGACGTAAACTATATTCTTTCAGAACAAATGTAGAAGAAAAGAAAGTGTACAAGGCTATTAAGAAATGTACTGTTAAAAAAAAATATATATTTTGATATGTACAAAGATTGTCTATTTAACCAAAAATAGATCATACCATCACCGGGTATACAATATTACGTTGAACAAGGTTGCTCTTTGATCTTACGATGATGAACATTATTTACTGGATAGCTTAAGCTCAACTACATATGGTTACTTTCGGTCAAAGGCAGTAGTGACCAATTGAACAAGGGAGAGAATTGAGTAGGTAAGAGAACAAGTCAAACGAATGTTCCAACTGAATTGACTGCTTACTCTACTTGTTCTTTCTAATTTGTTCAACTATTTCGTCTTTCATAACAGAAGGAACAACATTATTTTCTTCAAAAGTATTTTCCATAGACTTTTTATAATTTAAGCGAACTGCCACTATCAAGTTAACATTTTCACATTTTCTCTCAAATTTTTGATTACATATTTGAATTTTTGAGCTATTATCCACACATATATTCCGTAGTGTCTACCGTGAAAAACCTTGTTTAAATAAGTTTGTTGCCTTCTGTTCACATCATCTAACTTTTTGCAGTCATTGAACAGAAACAAGAGTTTTGTTCATTGATAAACTCCTATTAGTAACACTAACCATATATCTAATTTTTCACAATTATTTATTATTAACACATCATTGACTTTATCTATCCATTTTCTATTAGAAGTCTTGTTGTAAATACATACTGAACAGATAATGATAGTTAAAGAAAAGAATCCTTTATATTCGGTTACCATCAAACCTAATGCGGACTTCGTTTGTTTTCCGGAAAAAAAGTTATACTATACATTATCATATTGTGCGGATCTATTAAAACATTGCTATACTATTTAAATACCATTTGAAAGTTCTATCTTGTCATCAAAGACATGTGAAGAATAACTGCTTGATAAATCAAAATTACTTCCAGTTTTATTATTGGCTAACAAATAAAGATTTGGCTTCCAGATTAATTGCTAGTGATTTCATTTTCGATGGTTTATCATACTTAACTTCAACATTTCCTAAGTCATATAGTAAGAATACTTAATCTAAACAAATGAATATTTCATCGATCGTGAACCTAACTTGCTCTCATTATCTTATATGTAAACAATTCGTTGATATTTTAAATACATCTACAACCAGGTTACAAGAACTTCATATAAAGCTATTTTCCTTGCAACACTTATGGTTTTAAGTATATTAATTTACCAGTTATAATAGTTTCTTTTATTTACTATTTTACTTCATATGCACATATTATACATTCATCATTATTTAGTCTATTTCTATTACATATTAGAAGTACAGTTGTATTTACAATTTCTTGTTCTCGAGTTTACGAAATTGCTCCATTTGCTGTCTTCGATTCTCTCCCTCGATACCTCCTTGAACTTTTTTCTCTCTGGGGCAAGTTGTTCGAGAATTAGCTGCTTGATCGTATTGCTTCCTTTTTCCTTGCTCTCTCTCTCTCCCGCTAGAACATTAATGCTTCATTGTATGGTTTGAATATTTGCTTGTGTATCAGAAGCAAAATATACATACATCTTGTGCGCTTCTGTGTTTTTTTTTCTTTTCTGTTTTTCTGCATGTGTGTTCCTAGTTGAACATTAGCTAATATTTGTCCTTTTCCGTGAAATCTCTGATCATGGTGATCATTGTTAAAAGTATCCACAATGACATTGCTAATCTCCGTGTTCTTTTATTATTCATGAAAGAAATATTTCTTTGCTTCATTCAACTGTTGATTTAGTTTATATCACTTTGCATACAACATATTTGATAATCGCTCCAAAGTACTCATTAGTTTATCTGTTGCTGAATTGAAATGCTTTTCATGATCAATATCTGCCTTTATTTCTAGATTATATCAATAGTCCTTTAAAGCTCGTTCTCTGTGAATCGAGTATGACATTGGATCAGGTTGCATTAGAAGCTACATGAATAATTCTCTATCTTGTGATGTAGCCATGAAAGAAAGGAAGGCCATTTCTATTTTTCGTTGATGGAGTTAGTCATTATAACGAAAATAATTGCGTCGTACAGGTTACAAATAGTCTCCAATTCATAATCCTGGTCAGCAGCATGTATCACATCAGATGCATTCTGTAATGAAATCATAAATCTAAGACTTTCAGGAAGAACAAAAGGATACAATGGACAATAATCTGTTAATATCTGAAAATCAAGTGGTATTCTAAAATTCTTTCTGTATATGATAATCTATACAGCTTCAGTACCAGTGCTCTACATGCCAGCCGTTTACTTTTCTGGGTTGTTTTTGCTTATATTGCACTGCTCTATTCGATTTCTTCTCGCAGACGTTGGTAATCATAAATCTTGAAATATGAAACTATTATAATCATTTAGTTTCAAAATATCATCGGTACCGTAAGAAATTGTTATATATCTAATAAATTCACTTCCTATATTGTTTAAAGCTAAATTGTTAGAATCTTCTTTATATCATATGTAACACACACAAAAAACCCCAAACAAACCAACCAAAAAAACCAAACCTACAACAAACAAATAAACAAACAACAAATACAGCACAATACAATACAATAACATGTACGATCAATATATTAGCTCCTAAACTAGATATCACCATCTGCAGATATATTTTCAGATTTTATGCTACTAGGATTGTTTATAATGCAATAATGAGTTGGTTAGAGATGTTTAACACGTTGTGCTATTTTTCTTGTTTGTGAGGATTCATATATTTTCCTTATATTGCAATTTAATTAATCAGATAATCGAACAAATTCTTAGTTTGCTTTCTAGGGATAGTTTCTGCTGCTGCATTATATATATATATATATATATATATATATATATATGTATATATATATATATATATATATATATATATATATATATTACCCTCTTCAAGATCAAATATTTTTGTTTCTTGTTTGAGATTTTAATATAGTTACTTATTTTCAGGTACTCTAGTAATATTGTATCTGTAAAAACTATTTTTACCAACCGTAAGTAACATAACATATAATTCAACACAAATTTGCAATTCAAAGCATACGTTAAAAATATAACCCACATTTATGTTATTTAAATGACATAAAACTGTACATCATACTCATTATGTAACTTGTCATTAGTAAAAATTGAATAAGTAGTATGTATTTTTTGTGGAGTTGTGTAACTAGAACATAATCAAACAAACCGTATTTATCTATTGTTAAATATTCTTTACATCCAGCACAAGAACATCTTTATAACCTTTTATGACTACTAGAGAGGTAACAGCACTAAAATCTTTTATATTTCAAAAACTATAGAGCTATACAAAAACAGATATTATCTATTATCCTTCACATTTCACCTTTTCTATTTCAAGAACTTGTTCTCTTTTGTTATCTTGTTTTCTAATATTGTATCTGTTGCAATACTCCGTATTCTAGTTTATGTGTTTAAATAAGTTTTGAATGTCTCGAGATCTCCTACTGTTTCCGATTTAACTGAATCTGTTCTTTTACTTAATGCTAAGGTTTTCTTATCTATTTGAGTATTATTTTGTATGTTTCTGTGTCAAACCTTTTCTCCTTATATCTTATTTTCTCCTGAGTAGTTGTATCTTTTAGTCCAATTCTTTTATACCACCTCGTACCATACCTGCATTAAAAGCTATGTCATTCTTAGCGTACTTATGAGCCTTTTGTATTTTTAATTTAACAAAGTTTTGAAAGTTAACATTATATGACTATTTAAGACTTTGATTCTGTTGTTGATACCTAGGCTACTAGATAATACATTAGTGTCATAGATGTAATAGCGTTTTTGTCCATATTAAACACATTCATCAGGTATATTATATTTCTATTAACTTCTTCAAAGTTATTTGTCCTCTGTAATTGCGAAAGGCTATTGATATATAAATTTCAGTGAAAAAAGATTTTGACTGGTTGAGACTTTAATAGAAAAAAGTAACTGCCAATAAATTAATTATTGTGCTATTGATTTAGTCAAGGAACATATATTTAATTTTAAGTTTCAAAAATCCACAAACAGTATCAGATTCAACATTTGTTTGTATACATTTCTAACTATTAAATCCAAGTAATTCTGACTTGTAGTTGGCTGTGTATTTATTTATATGAGAAACTCAAACTTTTAAATTATGTTTCACACATTCAATATTAATACTGTCTTCACTATTGTTACTAGCAGTCATTTCATCTTTTACTTTATTCATTTCCATTTCAAGAATACGTCTGGAATTAAAACAATTTTTATTTCATTCTCATCATTAAAGTGATAGAATATATTGTTGTTATCATTTGAAGTATTATTTAAAGAAACAACAATAAAGTCTAATTTATGTAATCAAATTGAAATTTAACATCTATTGTATCAATTGGATCAGATCATGTTTTACCTCTTCTTCTGCATAATATTTAACTATATATGTTATGGAGAAACTATTGTAACAGTTATACCGGCATTTGTTAGTGTTCGCATCTGACTCTAACTTGTTCAAGAGTTTGTTCGATTCCTCCTTCTTTGCCCACGTGCTCACTCTTTTGAAAAATGTTTCATTGTTGTGGAACTTGCACTCTATGCAGACAGAGATCATCTAAATCAAAAATTATTATTTGGAAGATATTTACTAATCAGAGATGTTTTTATCCTTTTAAATTGTAAGAAGAGCTAGAGCAAAGCGAACAAGTCTCAAGTTGTTAGAAAATTACAGATACTTTAGAGTGGAAGATGATTATCCTCTTTTTGATGAAAATTATAATTTTTATGCAAGTGATAAAGATGCAGTAATCAGAAAGCCTTATACTGATAATTTAACAGATGACGGATTTCATGATATTACATAATCATCAGTATATACAGACGCAGTTAATTTATACAAATAATTTAATAAGCGTGATTTGGATATATATACAAATCAGCATAAATTAATTCAACCTCATTTAATAATTGAGGAAAAATATTGATGTATGATTAAATATATGAAGATAAACTGTACATTTTTGAATAAGAGTAATCCAAGAAAAACATTATGACATAAGTCTATAGCTGGGAATAAAGGTGGAATAAAGGAATTATTTGGGAAGGAAATAATTCGAAAACACTGAAAGAAAATGAAGCAGATGAACTTGTACGAGTATATGCAGATTCTCTTAATTTAGTGTAAAAGCAAGAATTAGAGACTATAATATGCGAGAACAAGTTAGAAGAACCTAGTAAGCTGAAGAAAGGAAAGTAAGATGTTGTTTTGTTGATGATATTAAAGTGATGGAATCCAAATTAGTTACTGAGTATTGACTTACAAATATATGAGATAATATATGAGATACAAAACATGATAATGTAGCTGAACAAAAGAATTCACAAGAGTAAAATCAGAAGAACTACCACGTAATACTGAAAGATAAAGAGGACAAATAGTTGGACATTTAACAGATTTATAATGTTTTTTAGAGAAAGCAAAATTACATTAACAAAACAGTTAAAGAAAAAATACCATTTGGACAAATATTTAAAGAGTTATTTAATGATAAAGGCGTAACAATTGCTACAATTTTTGCAGCAATATGTATTATTGCAACAGCTCCTGTTTTATCCATATCAAACTTTGTAAGAAGCTTAACAGTAAAACTGGAGGAGGCGGTGGTGGTGGAACAAGTCCTGGAGGCCGAAGTACTTTAAATAAATTCCTTGATACATTAAAATCAGGATTAAATAATATTGCAAACTATTTATTTGATATAAAAATCAGCACCAGCATTGCCTGGTATTATTGTCAGTGTAGTAAACTGACCGTTATAATCAGCTGGACAAAATATTTGTGTGATATCTGATTATGCTAGTTTTATGTTTCTGTTGCAGTTTGTATAGAACAGAACAGAATGTTTATTCAGTATTGGGCCTCCGGCCCATAATACATATTGAAGTGAACAGAGTAAGATACACAGTGCGCCATAAACAATATTATAAAATACACTTATTTCGGTGTTGCGATTGATACTTTCCAACAATTCAGCTCTTAGTTTAAAAGCAAAATACAGAAATTTTGATATATTCGTAATAAGGCTTATTTTCTGAGTGGACATTAGACATAATAATGTATCTACAGACGGGTTCATATAATACATTTCGTCGAAATATTTTCGTCTTAACTCGGTATATGAATTACATATACATACGAAGTGGTACTCATCTTCTACAACCTTGTTATTATCTTTAAGACATAATTTGCAAACTCTTAGGTCTCTTCCAATTTTTGAGTGTCTTCCGAGTTTGATCATTAAATTATGTTTAGAGCATCGGAAAGATGCCAATGCTTTTCTGAAAATGAAAGGTAAATCTAATGTTAAATATTTCTCAATATCCAATAATGACTTGTACTGGTTTAAATAAACATTTTTTTGTAGATTCGCTTATTTTACTTGACCAGATCTGAAACGATGAATCAAATAAGCGTTGTCTGAACATAGATAGGAAAATGTTTCTGTCACCTATTTCATGTGCTAGCCATGCGTAACCAAAACCATGAGAGAATAAGAAGTTTAACTTTACCAGCCCATGTGCCTTTGCCTTTTTTAACATATTATAACATTGGGAGGGATATCGGTTTGTCGGCATGTGTATATTTTAATCCAGTACTTTACACATCTGAACATATAAGTTGTACTTAGAGGGTATCGCCAACATTCACCAAGACTAACATAGTTATTCACTGTAATTGGTACGTTAAGATATCTTTTGCAAAATTTGTGCTGAATTGCTTCGATTTCTGGTGAATATTCATACCCCCATATTTCAGAACCGTAACACAATACTGGTTTCACCATAGCATCAAATATTTTGAATATATCATGTACATGTAATCTTCCAAATTTTTGTTGATATCTAAAAATTCTAGATACAGTTTTCAGCGCTTGTGATGCCAACGTATTGTTTGCCTTAGTCCAGCTCAACCTTGTTGTGAAGAGCAACCACATGTATTTATAGACAGACACCGTTTCGATAGGATTGCCCCTATAATGCCAACGCTCATAGTTTCTCAGATAGCCTCCATTTCGGAAGGCTATTATTTTTGTTTTTGCTAGATTAATTTCCATTCCTGTTTCAATGCATAAGTCATCTGTGATATTGATTTGTTATTGCAATAACCGTACAGTTTCTGCACAATTAGCCACATCATCTGCATACAACAAGGCAAAGATTCCTGATATATTCTCTGTGATGAAGGTACCCTTATTACACTTTGATCGCAACATTTTAACTAGATCATCAATAAAAAGACTAAAAAGAATTGGGCTTAGAACACATCCCTGTCTTGTTCCCACATTGCAGTTAAAATATCTAGTTAGTCCATTTGGTGTTCGTACACAGCTTTTTAAGCAACAATACATATTTTTTAAAACTTGTAAGATATTTCCATCAATACCTTTTTGTACAAGAGAAAACCATAGTTTATTATGTTGTACACGATCAAAAGCTTTTGTAAAATCAATGAATAAACAGTAAAATCTACCGCCAGATTTACATATATACTTCTGAACAATTGCTTGCAAACTGAATATATTATCACAGGTACTGTAGTGTTTTGTAAAACCAGCCTGAGATTCGTCTATTAGATTATTACTTTCTGTCCATCTATACAACCGTTTGTTCAATATATATGTGAATATTTTGCACAGTACATTTAAACATCTACTTTTTGACCACTCCTTTGGGAACTCCCCTGTTTCAAGGATCTTATTAAAGAGCACATTAAGAAATGTAACAATGCATGGTAAAGTTAACGGGTAACAAATGACCGGAATCTTGTTACGACCAGGAGTTTTATTTTTTAAAGAGCGAACGCTATCAATTATTTCTTGATTTGTAATTGGCTAATTCAATTCAAAACTGTTAAGCTCATTTATTGGGGCTCCTTCCTCATCATTAATATTTTCATCACTGTTCGACGTTAGTAAAGAATGAAAATAAACAAACCAGTCATTCTTTGTTACTTTAAATTCGCTTACATTTACCTTATTATTGTATTTTCCTTTTAATACTTGCCAGAATTTTTTGGGGTCATTTCTTGATGTACAAGTTTATCTCTATTTGATTTTTCATATAATGATTTTTTCACTTGGCTCAAGCTTTTGAAAACTTTTCTGCTGTGAACGTATGCGTCTAGATGAGTAATTTGGTTTGTGAATCTGTATTTTCTTAAGAGTTGAAATTTTTCCTTTCTTGCCTTATCGCATTCTTGATCCCACCATAGTGGTTGTAATCTCTGCCGTGAAGCTTGGAACTTAGTTGTCTACATTTCAACACAAATTTCCTTATATAAAGACCCTAACTTTTTTACACATTCGTTGTTTTTAAAATGTAATAAATCAATTATATCTTGTACATGTTCATTAAATTTCTGCTCAAAACGTTGCAGAAAAGCTTCTCTATTTGTGTCCTTCATCCGAAAGAATTGCCCATTATTATCGTCGTCATCGCTCTCCAAGTGATCCTGTGATCACTGACAAATTGATTATATGCATAATCACTTGAGGTCTGATTAATTTTGCTACAGTTATTTAATTTATCCGAAATTTTCAGGTTACAGTAGATTGGAAAATGGGACAATTCGTCTCTGTCATCGATACCAAAGTTTGTTATAAAGGGAAACAACTCTGTAGATGCTACAACATAATCAAATATGCTGAAGCCATTGTTCGCAATGCATGTTACATTCCCATCCTTGTCATTGAAAAGCCTACCATTAAGTACATGTATCTTGAACATTTTACACATTTTTACAAAAGACAAAGCAAAATTGTTGTAAGTTTCCCTGTCTTTTGTATCACGTGGCAGTGAACAATTATTGCTATCGTACATGTCGCCTTTATTTAAAATATTTTCCAAAGTATCATCAGGTATAAAGTCAAGAAAATCCTTGATCCGCGCATTAAAATCTCCAGCAAGGATCAAAGTGGCTTCTTGATATATATATATAATTCTTTCTAATTTCTCAATAAATAAATCGATTCCATTTTCATTAGGATCGTCATAAAGTGATGATCTCTCCGGAGAGATATATACAAATATGAGGATTATCTCTCGAATATTATTTGATAAATTTGAGGAAATATGTAACACAGCACAATCTTGCATATCAGTACATATTCTTGACACTATACCTTCCTCTATTAGATATGTTTTGACAAATACAGTTACTCCCTCTGAGTTCCTACCAGTCTTTTTCTTTTTACGTATGAAATTAAAATGTTTATAACCCTCTAAACAATTATGAAACTCTTCATCCGACATACCCCATGTTTCATAGAAACCTACTATATCAAAACGCATACAATAAGAGGTAAATTCAAATACATACTTATACTTTTTAAGTCCTTCGATGTTCCAGCACAGGAAAGAAATGCATTTTTTTTACACAAATCAGTGTCATTATTTACATTAGAGTGGCCTTGACCTACTCCCTAGTCCTGTTCTTCGTTGTTTGTTTTAGCTCCATCCAAATCGTGCCTGGCTTGTCGGTTTACCGTATGCGTGGTATTCAGTGGTAAGGTTCTCCGTTCTGAAGTTCACGCATTTCCAACCGAGCATACATCCTCTTTCTCCCAGTCATACATATAAACCTGCCCTTCAAGAATTAGTTTATTATATCTGATATTTGCGTATTCATCCTCCTTCTTTTCTTTCGTCATAAAATTGTAGAGAAATTCCCTCTCATCTCTTATACGTTGAGTGTAGTCTTCTGTTACACGATAACCACTCTGTTTACTGGTTGCCGTTCTTGCAGCATGAAGGATACGGTCTTTGTCTTTGTACATTGTGAACTTCACTATGATTGGGGAATAAGTCTGTATGCTCTGCATGCTTTGCTTTCCCTGGGATTTAGACGTCAGCCTATGTGCCCTCTCGATTGGGATAGTTTGCGCGTCGTCTATATGAAAGGTGTCCTGTAGGAAAGTTTTGATTTTCTTTTCGCATATATCCCACCTTTCGTTTGTTGTGCCAGATAAACCATGAAAAATAAGGTTGTTTCTTCTCGACTGAGCATCAATTATGTCCATCTGTTTTTCCATTTGTTTAACCCGATTGCCTAATTTCCGATTTTGCTCTCGAAGCACCTTATTCTCCTGCCTTAGATCCTGAGAAAGATCATAAACTTTTTGGTTAAGTTCTGCGTAATTTTTGTTCATAGTTTTCAGTTACGCTAAAATATTTGTCAGGGCCTCGTTAAGATCGATTGCTGCTGATGATGCTGTTGACTGCTTTGAGGCTGTAGTATTCTTGATCCTGATTGTTCCTGACTCTGCTGCTGATTGTCTAGTTTGTATCGTCCCAGCTCCTTTATTGGGCTCCGGTCGAGGGTTTTGCTCTACCGAACCGTTCACTACTAACAACAACTCAATTGCCAGCAAAAGTCTCAAAGTTACGGAGATACATGACTTTCCCAACCTCAATGCCGACATCCTCGCTTTCACCCTACTCTGTTGCACAAACATGCCAATTCTGGCTCGCCACAGTTCGATATTTATACCCATTCTTTCGATCATTTGAGCGAGTCCAATGTCACGTCTCTATTTCAACTTGTGCAAGATGGAGCCTCCCAGTTTGTATAAAAACAACAGCAAAATGGATAAACAGAGATGGAGAGTGAGGGTGGGAGAATTGAACTAGTTCATGAAAAGATTCCAAGTTCGAGCTTTATTTTCAAAAGTAACTCATATGCACCATCAGATTTCCACTGGTTACATGAATGGATCTTTCCCAGTATATATCCTTTACTGCTCTTCGATTGATGGGTTCAACCAAACATTTGAATAGTTACTCTCCAGAATGTAAACATTCAGACTTGTCGTCTAACCTTTCGTTACCAACTTCACACTTGTATGATGTTTCTCCTGAATGTATCATGTCATACTTATTTATAAGAGAGATGTCATCAAATATTGTATAGCAAACTTTGCATTTAAATGGGTTTCTCAGGAATGTTTCCTTATATGCGTCTTTATACAATACCTGTGAACAAATATTTTTATTGCAAACGTCACATTTGAGTGTTTTTCTCTGTTTATAGAGAACTTGAGAATTGTTCCCGAGCTTAATCTGAACTATTAAAGCGTCACTGTCTGGGCTTTTTCCTCTAATATTTCTTGGTGAATTCACACTATCTTTTTGAATAATATAAAGAGAACCTTTCACAAATTGTCGGTGATAACATTACGCGCTCTATTGATACAAATTAAACCTTGACATGGTTGAGTGAAATTACGTGCTTATTAACATTAATAACCTATGGTTGCTGCTAATTAAACTACCTTGGTTTGCTTGCCACCGTCGTGCTCAACTATTTGCATGTTTGTAAATCCCAAAATAGATTGAAGAAATTGAGAAATATTAAATTTTGTGAGAATACTTCAGCTTGAAACTCTTTAATTTGTTAACCAATGTTACTGGAGATTTGTGAAAAAGACTAATCCATGCTAGTCAAGTAGACTGTATCTCCTTCAGTCAGTTCTAAACTTAAAAAAATCGAGACATTGCAGCTTTAATGTCATCTTTTTCACCGAATAATAATTACTTATTTCATGTGTATATAACATTTCAATAAGATTCTTTGGTGTGAATGTGGTTAGCAGCCAGATTTGGTAAGCCAGTTTATTTTTTCCACGAAAGATTAAAAAGGCGGAGCGTCATATGTTGCCAGCTTTTATTGGAAAAAAAATAAAGGTAGTAATCATACATTTTTTAAAATGGTGGTGAACAATCTTTGTTCAACAAGTTTAAAAGTAGTGGTCATAGACGAATGTTTTTGAATTTGTTTAAAAAATTATGGCGAACCAGCAAAAAACAAAAAGAAAACACGAGCAACAACAACAACAAAAATACAAAACAAATGATGGATGATCATGTCTGATCCAGACACGTCAGCCTTTTTTTTTTCTTCAAAAAATAATCATGGTGGAGGATCAAACAGTGAGCAGCCTTTTGAAAAGGTAAAAATAGTAAAAAAAATTGAAAAGGGTGGACGATCACATTGATAAGCAATTTTGTCTCCCAAATTTTGAAACCGGTTTAAAGTGGATGACTGAGTCAGCACCTGCGTTTGCTATCGATCTATAGTCTTGCATAAGAATGATGACCATCAGCTTTTTAGAAGATATTTTGATGACGAAAACATATAGAGTTTGACATCCGATGAAAATATACCTACCATCAGAAACGTGTCCTCAGAGTAGAGTTTCCTCTAAGACCAGCAGCTGCCAAGACTATCCATAAATCCCAAAGTCGTACATCAAAGTAGTGGTACATATGTCCTCTGAAATAACAATACCAAATATTATCCACGTTACCTTAGGTCATGCCGGAAGTAAGTAAGATCTTCAGGCTGTGAGAAAGTAACACGCTGTCACTCTGCTATACGCCATTATACATCATTCACCCAGAAAGAATAAAGGTTACTTTTATGATCACCTAGTCTTTACACAGTCCTATTGAGGACGTGCGAGGAAATACACACCTGAGGTCAGCTGACATTCTTGCAAATACTGATTCATGATTATTGATATCTTCATTGAGTGAAACGTTTGGCATGACAAATTTCCAGATTATTCGGAATGGTCAAAATCTAATGACTCTCAAACCCATCCACCTCTTGGTCTCATTGTTTTGCTCATAGATGTTTCTGATAATTTTTTATCTTCAATGTTTATTAATGATGTAGAGTAAACTTTTATTGAAAAGGGTATATACAATATTTACATTGGTATTATGTAAATGTTCTTAACATTGTATGCTGTCCATGCTGTAATTTTTTCAACAAGTAGTGATGCTTTACAAAAGAAATTAGATGTATTGAAAGACTATTGTTTGAAATGGAAATTAATAATAAACGCATCTAAAAGGTGGTAGAATCACAATTTACAAAAGATTTTATTCTGATGGAAATGGAATTGAAATTATTAGTAAATTTTATATTTAGAAATTGTTTTTACGATGGGTGCAGAAGCTGAAAAGTTTGGCATGACAAGCAACGAAATCTTTGTTTCCAGTGAATAAGTACTTGTACAACTTTCTGATATACCACCAGAACTTTTATGAAATTTATTTGATATTATTATTGCTATAGTTCTATCATAAGGTACAGGAGTGTGGGGATTTATACAAGACAATGCTGTTGAAAGAGTGCCTTTGCACTTTTGTAAAAATATTTTAGGTGTTGTACAGTCAACACAGAATGACATTTTGTATATGGTAAATTGGGGAGAATTCCTATGAGAGTACATCGAATCTTTAGAATTATTAAATATTGGTTACATTCTAGATATAGGAGATATATAAAAATTGTGTGTGACATTTTATATGCAGAATTTATAGTGAACCCAAACAAAACTTTCATGCGTAGTAACAAATAAAGAACTTTTGAAAACACTTGGTTTTTGGACACATATGGTTGCAACACGGTGTAGGTATTGTCACAATATGTGTTTGGCATTACTTCTCTTTGGTATTAAATAATATTGTATACTGCTACTACTACTACTAATAATAATAATAATAATTTTTAAAATGAGGACTTTGTACAGCGCCTAATCTTTAGAAGCTCTAAACGCTTTACAATATTAGATAACACATACAAACATATATTAAGACATGATTAAAAAAACAAGCACCATGAAATTAGATAACAAAAACATGATGAAAATAATTAGGGTAAAGAAACATTATTGAGTCTTTAAGTCTGTTATCGCAGTCGAAATAGGTTAGTTTTTAGAGCACTTTTGAATGAGATCACAGTGTACTTGTGTCTAAGTTCAATGGGCAATTCATTCCACATAGCTGGGCCCTGGTATGCAAAAGAACGTTGTCCGTATGACTTCGCTTTGATTGTAGGAATAATGAGAATACGAGTGTCGGAAGAGGAGCGTAAGTATCTTGCTGGGGTGTACACGTGGGTGAGGTCAGAAAGGTATTTTGGACTGGAACCTGTCAACGAAATGTAGCAAATTTTGTGTTTGATTCTGGATCGAATGGGTAGCCAGTGTATGATACAGAGCAGGGGGAAGATGTACTCGGTTCTTGGTACTCTAAGGATGATCCGAGCAGCATTGTTTTCAACTTTTTGAAGTTACTGTAGTAGATACTGAGACGAAACAGATAGAAGTAAATTACAATAATTCAGTCTTGAAAGTATTAAGGAACACACAAGTATTTTAGTAGCATCAACTGAAAGAAAACTGTAAATGAAGCTGATGCGTCTTAGCTCCAGATATGCAGCCTTGGATATGTTCATGACATGTTGGTGTAATGAGAGAGTACTGTAGAGAGTAACACCTAGATTTCGCACTGACTGTGTGAATTTTATGTTGGTGTTGCTGATACTTATTGTTTGAGGTAAAGGATGTGAATGAGAAAGTCTTTGCGTTGTGATCAGAATGGCTTCAGTTTTATCATAATTCATCTGCAGCTTGTTACATGTCATCCATGATTTCAAATAGGAAATGCACCTCACTACGCCTTGGATGGTAGTATCAACTTCAGTTGGGTGGCTAGATTTGTATATTTGGGTGTCATCAGCTTACAATTGGTGAGACACCAGATGACGCTCTATGACACATGAGAGCAACTGAGTGTATAGAATGAAGAGAACGGGTCCAAGAACACAACCCTGTGGAAAATCCAAAACATAGATCAATTGGGCTGGAATGTTTTCCATTTACGAGGGCGATATGCAGACTGTACATTGCTAAAAATACTATTTGAATTCAGATGAGATACAAGTTGATATAGATCAACTTTTTCTAAGATTTTTGACATGAATGGGAGTTTAGAAACTGGCGGTAGTTCTTTAAATCGTTATGGTTATGCGTCAGCTTCTTCAACAGAGGCTTTAGAATGGCAGTTTTGAAAAATGATGGGAATTCCCAGGATGAGAGAGAAGTATTAATAACATCTGTTAGTGAAGACAATATTGAATCTAAGCACTCAAGCAGCAGTGATGTCGGAATCGGATCAAGTTCGCGTGACTTTGGGGCACTCTTCATCACGATTGTACGTACTAAATCCATAGAGACATGCTCAAATGCTGTTAAAGGTTGCCTTTGAAATTCTGTGTCACAACTGTATGGTGACGATGAGTCAATTGAAATTGTGGGTCAAGCTTATCTAATGGTTTGTACTTTGTCGTGGAAACAATTTGCAAACAGGTCCTGAAGTCAACCGGAGGGATTTTCGTTTGAAGTGGTGTACATTTGTTCCTTGACATTAGCTTGTTAGTAATCTCGAAGAGCTCTTTGCAGCTGGAACTTTCAGTGATCTTAATACTGTAGTAGGCCGATTTCGCTGCATGGACTATATTTGTGACATTATTCTTAGAGGCTTTATAGATTTGTTTATGAATAGTGATGCTGGTGGAAAGCTAAAGCTTCTCAGCATAACGGCGTTCTCTTTGAGGAGCGCGAAGCTGGTCCCTAACACTACTACGCCATGAAGAACATTTTTGAATTAATACTCTGCACTTGGTTGCTGGCGCATGTTTGTCAGGCAATGAACGCAAGCAGTTATCAAGTTGTTCTGCTGTAGGAGGTAACGAAGTTTTTAGGTTTGGTTGGATGTCATGCATTAGTTGGGTTCTATTTATCATATGGAGGTTTCTCTTAGTAGCAAACAAAGATGGAGGGTTTGTTTCCAAAACAAGCAAATGAAGAAACACATTCCAACAGAACAGCCAATGCATGGTGAACACAATAACGTAGACGAAGACAGACAAACACCTATATCATGGAAAATGGCACAAAAATCTAGAATAGCTGACTCAAGCCTGTTAAGCGATAGCGGCCATCTTTCGTATATATATATATATATATATATATATATATGTTTGCATAAAGCCGATAGGCTAATATGCAACAAAGATTCATCTGTATTATAATAATGAGTACTTGGACATTCTGTTTGCCCAGACCTGGATAGACATACCTACATCTGACAATAGACCAACAAACCATTCATTTTCTTGTAGTGTACAAAGCTCTTTCATTAAGTCTATATATGTTTGAGACATTATCCTCGTACTCTGGTTCACTGTCAAAACTTTGTTATAAGAAATAACACCAATTTTGACCCGCAACACAGAATTAGTTGCTGTCCTACATACGTGGAGATTTATTCCGTTTAAAGTAGATTATCTATTAAGAAATTTTCAGGAAGATAAACCCTTCCAAATAAATGTATACATGATGGACGGTTTAATATAAACTGTAAAGATGTTTAAATTCTGTAAACTGTATATAAAATACAATATAGACATATGGTCTAATTTGTTTTATATAAACCGCATTCCCTCAAAAAAAGCCCAATATTTTCTGGAGTGGTGCATCATCATACAGTTTATTCATCTAGTTCACGTCAAAATACTTGACTCAAAGGGTGGAAGTTGACACACTCGACAAGAATATGTGCCACTGTCAGTGAACACTGGCATGTATGCACTCTGGTCGAAGTTTACTCTTCAGGAGGTATGCATGAGCAGGTGTCCAATACACAATCGGCACAATACCACGTCATCTATACGAGGGATGCCAATCACCAATAGTGAGTTTTCATTGCACATATTATGTTGAGCATGACGAACATGCTGAATTATACAATATTTAAAGTCAGTGTATGGAAACTTCCATTCGGAAACGGGTGACTGCAAGTTAGTACTACTGGTTAGCCCATTAAACAGTATTCAGATCATACAAATTACAAACAGATTATACAGAGTATGCAAGGCCTATTGTTTAAAATTACAATTGCCAATCACAGCATTTTGCTACTCAAAACGTTCTGCGCAGCATGTACATTATGTATTAGCTACTTGACTTTTATTACAGTAATTTCATTTATACCATGTTCCTATTTCAGAATACTTTTTACTGAGAACAGTAAACTTCGCTTGCTTTCATCTGTGTTGAATGTCAGATCGTACGTGTACCAATTTTAATGTTTATAACTAGTAGCAGGTTTTACGTATTTACACCATGGGTTTCTCATGCTTTGTTGATATATATGCATTAGTATCTTCAGTCTAGGTTTATCGACCTTAACAATACAGATTTGTTCTTAGACCACCCAATGTTCCACTTGCACATGTGATTGACTATATGTATACATTGGTTACATTCATAAATGCATGTATCAACTTAAGTTATCATCATCAAGTTGTAAACATTCCACGTATCTTGTCAATTAAAATTCAATGATCATTGTCTCACGTCACACCGAACATTAGCTCGTTACTTAAAGATTATGTGTACGGAAAAACACACACACATGCATCATCTATATTAAAATGACCTCGACATACCCAACGACCAAGGTTTGTAAAGGCGCAGGATTCCCAAAATATGCAGACCAACATCACATAGCATTACACAATGACACAAGAGTCGTGGTAAAAAGAAACAAGTTTCCCTACTTTTCGAACTTAAGAAGACTTTAAGCTTACAGCCGAACTAACTATCTGTGTTCATCTTCGACATTGATACCAGGTCCGTTTTTAGACATGTACTTAATTCTTCTTTTATTTTGTACTGCTTCTTTGTTTTGACCCTTATTGTTTTCTTCTTTCTGACAAATTGTAAATATTGTTTTACTCCAGTCACTCTGTGTGTGAGTCTGTGTGCATGATTTTAGTTTTCACCCAAGGTATACGTTGTTAATGTTAGAAAGTAGGGAAGTTTATTTACTCTGTGTATTCCAAATTTCATGTGTGTGTGTCTATATATATATATATATATATATATATATATATATATATATATATATATATATGAAAATAAATGTTACATGCAGTCCAGTGTCACTGAAAGTTTCGAATAAAAGTGAAGGAAATTCGATACAAGCAAAACTATTTTCTCTATGGAGCTAATTTCAAATACTATATCGCGCTAAATCTATTTAGTTCATTGGCATACTCTGTGTCTGGCATAGACGTAAATGTCTCATATATAATGCAGTTATTTCATTCTGGAAGGTAAACTAGACAAAACGCACAAGTAATCGATTTTAAAATATAAAGAAATACCTTGATCCCTAGGACATCTCAGTCACTAGAATAATCGACTTGATTATCACTTGAGCCTTTTCCGTGGTCAAATTGGTCTCGAAAACATGAATACCTAAAACCTCGAACAAAAAACCTACTCGCAGTGCTTTTACAGTTTCAGAGTTCTACTGTATTTCGAAACAACAGTTTTAAATCTGATTAAAATAAATACTTGTAATTTTTATGCTTTTTTTCATATGTGCAAACAAAAAGTCTTCGTTCTGATAAACAGGCTGGTATAGACGGGGGACTCCTGACGATAGTCTCGGATTCCGATGCTGCCGCCATGTACTGTCAGATGTTAGTGTCCCATCAACTTTCTAGCGAGGACAAATTCAATGACACCAAGTATATTGTCATACATCTAGGAGGTAAAACGTTATGCTGTCTATTTTCAGTGTTGAGCATATAATCTTGAATCAATGATTGTTTCGGAAAAACCTAATAAACATTTTAGGTATGGACAGTTTGCAGTTTGCTACTCATATTGCACAATTGACGGGTTCGTCAATCAACGTTTGTTTGAGCTCAACTTTGCATTGCTGCTTAACGATAACACTATGTAACACAATTTTTGTTCCTGGGTAGTAAGTGTTATTTCGTAATTGCTTATGCCTAAAAAGTATAGAAAATGGCTATTATTCCCCACAAACTTTGCTTTTGTGACCAGGACAGTGATATTTTGAAATTTACCTATTTCCAGAAAGTCAGAAAAAAACGACATATGAATCCAAATTAACATGTATTTATACTAAAGTAATACAATAATGACTACAAAAGATTTAGAAGTGAGTAGTTTTTCGAGATTTACGATAATACTGTAAATCACTTTCACGAATCAGCCCCAAAATGTAGTCTCCGATCATGTTCTCGTTATACTGTCCTTGGTAGCGGGGTTCAAAGTCCAGTATATCCTGGTGGAAGCGCTCGCCTTGCTCCTCCGAGTACGCTCCCATGTTCTCCTTGAATTTATCAAAATGAGCATCAAGGATATGGACTTTGAGGGACATCCTACAGCCCATTGTGCCGTTGTTCTTCACCAGAGTCTCAACCAGCTCCACATAGTTTTCGGCCTTGTGATTGCCCAGGAAGCCCGGAACCACTGCGACAAAGCTGTTCCAAGCCTCTTTCTCCTTACTAGTGAGCTTCTTGGGGAATTCATTGCACTCCATGATCTTCTTTATATGTGGTCCGACGAAGACACCGGCTTTGACCTTTGCCTCAGACAGCTTAGGGAAGAAGTCTTGAAGGTACTTGAAGGCTGCCGACTCCTTATCTAGAGCTCTGACAAATTGTTTCATAAGGCCCAATTTGATGTGCAGTGGTGGCATCAGCACCTTCCGGGGGTCCACCAGTGGCTCCCACTTGACGTTGTTCCTCCCCACATAGAACTCGGTCCGCTGTGGCCAGTCCCGCCTGTGGTAGTGCGCCTTGGTGTCCCTGCTGTCCCAAAGGCAAAGATAGCAGGGAAACTTGGTAAAACCGCCTTGGAGACCCATCAGGAATGCCACCATTTTGAAGTCTCCTATGACCTCCCAGCCGTACTCATCATACTTCAAGGCGTCAGCAAGGTCTTGATGCTGTTGCCATCCTCTTTGAGGTACACCAAGTGAGCCAGGGGAAGAGATTGGTACTTGTTACCATTATGGAGCAGCACGGCTTTGAGGCTCCTGGATGAGCTGTCAATGAAGAGGCGTCACTCATTCTGGTCACAGGCGATTCCGATTGCCTCGAACAGACTGGTCACATTGTGGCAGAAGCAGAGCCCATCTTGACGGGTGAAGAAGCTTGAAAAAGGTTGGTGACGCTTCCTCTGATCTGCGACTTGCACACTTTCATCCAACAAGTTCCACTGCTTGAGCCTAGACGTCAAAAGCTCGGCATTGGAATTGGTGAGATCAACATCTCTAATCAAGTCGTTGAGGTCATTTTGGTTGGGGTAGTATGGGTTTCTCTCCTCAG
Source organism: Margaritifera margaritifera (assembly GCA_029931535.1). Classification (NCBI taxonomy): domain Eukaryota; kingdom Metazoa; phylum Mollusca; class Bivalvia; order Unionida; family Margaritiferidae; genus Margaritifera; species Margaritifera margaritifera. The sequence continues at coordinate 815,763 of JAQPZY010001425.1, read as the reverse complement.
CTCCACCTCTGAAATTGTCATCTGGATCTACAACGTCTTCCTCGCTCTCTGACTTGCTGCTCTCTTCTAAAGACGGCTGCTCTCTCTCCGTATGAGCGGGTACGCTGAGCTCATAGCAGTGTCGCACCGGAGCGATGGATGAAGGAAGGTCCAGATACGTGATAGCAGGTGCATTCTTGCCAGTCCGACGTTTTAAAGGGTCCACTATGCACAAGTAGCAGTTGCTTGAGTGGTTAGTGGGTTCCCGCCAAATTCTTGGGATAGCGAACTTCATGGCTCTCTTTTCCCCTCTGTACCATCCTACAAAAATACATTTATTTCACCCATGACTAATGTGTAAAAGATTCTAGCAACATTTTTCATATATGATATATTTTTTCAATAACATTGAAAAGTGTAAAACATTTTAAAATTAAAAACTTTTAAAATTTTAAAAATTTTAAAAATTTTTATAACATAAAATTCCGAGCAACAATTGTCCATCTTACCTTCCAGAGTTTTTTTGCAGTGCTCGCAGGTGAAATGAGATGCCCAGGGTTTGTCTTGATCCCCGACAGGCATGCCGAAATTTGTCTTGTAGGCCTCACACATCTTAGCAGATGCTTCCACGGAGTACTTTTTCGCTCTTGTCTTGATAAATTGGCCGCAGACATAGCAAAATTCATCTGCCGGATGCTTGCAGCCTCTTGATGCCTTCTCAGAAAAATGCAGATATGTATCCACTTAGGCAGCTGGAACTAAACTGAACTGGTGGGCTTAAGGCCCCTGAATTTATACTACTATTTATATTCCTGGAAAGTTCTAAAAAGTTCTAGAAGCTACTCCAAGTTTACTCAGCACTGAATCTATCTGGAATGTTCTGGAAAATAGGTAAATTTCAAAATATCACTGTCCTGGTCACAAAAGCAAAGTTTGTGGGGAATAATAGACATTTTCTATACCTTTGAGGCATAAGCAATTAGGAAATAACACTTACTACCCAGGAACAAAAACAAAATTTGTTACATTCGATCAAGTAATTGATGTGCATTAGTAATTTACAATCGTATTCAAATGAAATAAATCAGATCTATAGATTCTGTTATTTGTACTTCTTTTCTTCATAACAGGGCTTCTGTTGAGTTTTGTCAGCTTTTAAAAATTAGGTTTGATCACTGTTTTTACCAACACAGTTTGTATTTTTCCCAGATGAACGGGTAAACATTACTGCCTACGATAACGAATCAGATGGAACCATCAAAGTGGTCTATACAATCAGCAATAGATCTATGGGTGGCACTAAAGTGAATGAGGCATTTAACCAAATGTTAATTAAAATTTTCGGAGCCAAAGTGTTCTTCAAGTTTTGTAATGAAGACAAGATTGACTTCATGGAAATGCACAGAGAGTTCAACTGTAAGAAAAGATGGATTTGTACGGACACGAAAGACATGAATACCATAAAGATACCGATTGCTCTTAAAGACAAATATGAAAAAACAAGCTTAGAGAGCATCAAAGATGCGATAGATCAAACTCCGTATAGAGGAAATATTCAATTAAGAGCGGATAAGATGAGAACTCACCCTGACCTGCTTAGGGGCCTTTTCCAGGACACTATAAACAAAATCACTAAACATCTTGCAGATGTTCTTGAAAACCCAGGTGTAAAGGGAACCTCAACTTTCCTAATGGTTGGCGAGTTCTCTGAATGCCAGCTTATGCAAGAAGCAATGAAGAAGGCTTTCCCTTATATCAAGATCCTCTGTCCCCATGACGCAGGTGTAGCTGTTCTGAGAGGCGCTGTTATGTTTGGTCACAGACCACTAGGAGCATGTGAGTAAAACCGATTCTAATCCAACGTTTGTTAAGTCCAACTTACTATATAAAACGAAAACAATTATCCACCGAAATGCAGTCCAACTCTCAATTAAGACCACTTCTCCCAAATATGTATATATATATATATATATATATATATATATATATATATATATATATATATATATATATATATATATATATATGTGTGTGTGTGTGTGTGTATGTGGAGAGAGAGAGAGAGAGAGAGAGAGAGAGAGCATTACTTGCACATAATTGCATGTAAATATTTAAATAAAGTTCTGCATGAGCGAAACCGTCGTTCTTTACCAAAACTAGGAATTTATATTTCATTATTTTTTCTCTGTCTCGAAGACAAAGTGAAGTTTGTTGTTATTTTTTATAAGTGCAAACATGTAAACAGTGTCAATTTCGGGCATTCACAGCAAGTACGCTTTCGTCGGGCCAATACAAAAAAAAAAAAAAAAAAATAGAAACTGTAGAAAAAATATTATGGCTACCCTAATTACATTCACAATGTTTATTATTTTGCAATTGTACGTCGCTGACCGTATGTCGAATTTATCTGCTTTCTTAACAACTTGTGTCATGAAAGCAATGTTAAATTACATATACACTAATTTCCAACATATTTGCGATATACATTTATAACTGAGCCCAAATTAGATTATTGGATGGAAGCTAGGTATTTGTTCAGAGGGTCGCCATGTTGACACACACCTTGACTTCAAGTTCAGTAAATAGTAAACGTGACACTTGTATATGCTCCAATGGAATGCGTACGCCTAAAAATGTTGGTAACGACTTCAGTGTACGTCGTTTGTGGTAAGTTGTAACTCAAAACAAGGGAAGTGTGTGTGCATTTGTTCAGTATCTTCAGAAATCGAACTTTTTTTAAAGAGAAAAGTCTAAAGATAAGTCGTTTAAATAAGAATGTGTAATTTGAACTTTTTTCAATATCGATTCGTTTATGTATTTTGAGAACAATTCAGTAAATATTTTCTCCTTCACCTGTTATTAGCCACAACACTTGAAGTATTAGAAATTTCTTCATTTTCTTTGGAATTGACAAATTCACGTTTGAATATACAAACAATTAATTGTAGTAAGTGTTATACACTTACTAGTGTATGCCGTTTGCAGATTAGTCAATTAAGGGGTTTTGGAAGCTTTGCGTTCACTCTCTTACAATTGTCATCATTTAAAGGCAGAGAACGTATCTTGGAGTCGAGTGAAGTTCTTGATATTGATTCTGCGCCCTCAATTAACGACATGCCTCAAACATCCAACACTGATTATCTGATTGAATGCACTTTCAGTGTCCTTTGCTCCTTTTTTTAATCTTGTTTGACGCATTACGTTTGAGAGCAGTCTCTTAGATCAGCATCCTACCATTTAGGTCAGAGATGCGAAATAAACGAGGCGCCCCAATGTAACTGTAATCCCTTTAAATAAGTTGAAGAAAAGAACACAAGATCTGGCGATAAACGATGTGATTTTGAATTACTCCATCTTTGAGAATTATATAAACATATTATTTGTCAGGCCTGATAATCATACCTGAATATTGTTTTGCCGATTAAAAATTACTATTGCCTAGATTAATATATCTTACTTCAGGAGTAAATAGATCACGATCACTCATTGGTATTTGTTACCGAACTTCACCGACATTGATACTATTCAATGAATATCACATTGACGACATATTTATGACGGTTCTGCAGCAAATCATTCGCCATGTGTTCACCAATCTGCCAAATTCTGTAGGTTTGTGCGCTAAATAAAAGATTATTATTGTCGAGGAATATAACGTTCCCCGTGTTTTTATGGGCTACATGTACCCCATTTCTCTACGGCGACTGAGTACAGCCAGTGAAATATACAAACTTTCTCTTACAATGTTATTCAAATTACTGAAAAACTTTTGTTTTCTTTTTACGCGCTATTTATTTGCTGCGACAAAATCGCATTTGCAAAACTAAATCGGTTACATGTACATATTTGTAATTAATTAGATATGTCATCAGTGGCATATCTACAAAATTTGATCGGATCAAACAGGTTTGACATCGGGAAATCATAAAATGTGGTAGCCGCATGAAAGCTTATAGTATTAATGAAGACAACATTATTCATTATGTTAACAAAATCTTTTTTTAAACTCATTAGTTGCCTTTGTTCTTAAAGATATATGCAGGTCTATGAATGGTTTTAGCCATGGCTCTTGATTGAATGTAACTACCCGTTGTATCCCTTTTAGTGTTATTTCCAATTGAATATACAAGTTGAAATTACGATAGTAAAGTAAATATCTTTCTTTCTTTCTTTACGCGCATAATAAGTTTGCTACCGAAAATTATTTTGTACCCCCCTTTATTGTTTATTAATTTCGTTTGTAATGGTGATAAATCATTATGATTAAGGAATTAGCCTTTCTGGTGTAGGGGATTCTAATTCTACCTTTGTTATTATTAAACTAGCATAATGAGCTAGTCTTTGTGCACTAAGATAATATGCTGGATCAAGTTTATAATTATTCATGCACACAGATTGGAATTCTTCAAAAATGTCACTTAACGTTAAATTATCTTTGTTTATGTAGTTGTCGTAAAGATTACCAAATAAATTCAATTTCAAATGTTTCATAACATCTTTAACATACTGGTAATCATTTTCATTAATTCCTGATTCATTTAGCTTTGAATAGCATTCTTTTGCGATTGATGATACTTCAGCTTTATTAAATCTTTCAAATGAATTCCCATATATGTATGAATAAATATAGTTTACCAAGCTTCTGTCTTCGGATAAGCTAAAAATTGATCTAGCGGTTTACCCATAAAACGATAACTATCCGGAAATGTTATTGTTCTTTTTATGAACAATTTATGTATAAATGTTTTGGTCTTTTTAAAAAGCCGTTTTTTGTTTTAATTTAAGACTAAACCACCCTTGATAAATCACGTATTCCACAACAATGATAATTATCTTCATTATATTTGTTTAGACGATCAACGTGACTGCATCATTTTCTTTCTGTTATTCTAAATGGCCTTATACATTTTTAGAGTACAGTCGTCATCTATTGGATCATATGCATTTAAAGATATATTACATTAATTTTCAAAGGTTTTTATATTGTGTATATTGATTGGAGATTTATTAAATCAATGTTGATATTTATCAAGGTTATATTTTTCTGGCCAATATGATCCATAGGCGGGTTTATAATTGAATTGCATAAAGAAAACATCTATTGTCTTTAGTTTCTATATTAATGTCTCTTTTAAATTTGTCAAAGAACGAATATATGGGACTGCTGGTGCTAGCGCTGATACCTACACCAGTTAGACGACGAAATAAATGTTATGCCGTTTATATAGTAGTACATTATATCAATTTAAACAATGTTATCTTTTTACAACTAGTTTTCATTAATAAAACTAGTGTGAAATTTACTATTTTATGATCGAACATCGAGGCTCTTGTTACAGTTTTACCACATTTACAGGTAAATTCTTGTTTGGTTATATTGTTTGATTTTGTTATCTACTCCACAATGATACCAGTACGACTGCATTAATTTTCACAATCTTTACATCGTTTGTATTTTTTATTTTGGCGTTTCAATTTATCAATATACTCAGTTTTATAACACATATTACATGTAATTAGTTCATGTTATATACATATGAATACAATGTTTTAAATTAACTTATGACTACTTTCACCACTGCTGTTTCACAGGACTCTTCAGTATGTCTGTTTTAGGGATAAAATGTTTACTTTCGGCTTCCAACACTTAAAATACATCTCCGTTACATTATATGCCAACACGTTTTGTACCTTTCGTTTTTTGAGTTTTTAAAATTGTTTCCACCTTGAAGACGTCATGTTGTTTATCGTATGGAGATAACTCCTCATAAAATATTCCATCAATAATCTGTCCATTTAAGTCTTCCAATTTATATATTATGGGGTTTCCTAAAATTACCTGTCTGAATTTTAAAATATCTTCTATGAAAATATGAAGAGAGTCTTTGTCAAAAATAGATTTATATTTTGAGATCCTAATTATTCCACCTATTTTATATTTTGGCGTTCCATATCAGTCGGTTGCTAGATAACCAGGTAAGTTTATCCCAACTTTAGAGACGCTTTCTTACTCGCTTGCTTCAACTGGCGATATGTTTATAGACCTGTGAGATGATGTATCATACACATCAATGATATTTTGTAATAGATTTACCCATTTTCTCGTTGTAATTTTCAGTAAAACACTTTACATTCTATTCATAAGAGTTCGATTAAACCTGTTCATTACCGACGTTTTTTGTGAGCAAGTGGAAAAGTATTTGATATTTTCTATCTCTAATAATTCCTTGACACTTCTGTTATGAAATTGCCTTACCTTGATCGAACTGTATTTTGTTTTCTTCTGTTTTTCGCTCGTTTCTCTATAAAAGCGTCGCATACAACGTCTCTCTTTTTTATTTTTAATTTCCTAGCCGAGGTTTATTTTGAGAATACACCTATAACTGTCAAATTATATTTATTACCACTATATCTGCATGGTAATGGTCATGTGCGTGGCATGCATATACACTTCTAAACGGAAATCTTTTCTGGTCTGCTTATGTAATGAGTAAGTAGTCTGTTTAGTCATCAAGTCTTTAAGTTCATAATATTATATAAGTCTTTCCCATTATTCTTCTTATCCAGTTTAATTTGCCACCACAGATGATTATTATTTGTGAAAGAAATTGGGTTTTTGGTGTCTTAGTATGAATATCTTAAATATTGTTTTTGATATGTGTCCGTGCGAATGGACGTCGACGTCAATACAGATTCGTTCAGAGTTGCTTTGTTTGGGATCTCTGTCATTTTAATTAAATAATTAATGCTATTTATTTACTATTATAATAATGAAAAAAAAATTGAAAATGCTCACCTTAGTGCCTATAATGTCTCCTCCCGAGGGCAGTACTCAGGAATAGACCACTTTACCATCTACATGAGAATGTCGCATTTTTCCCTACAGACCCTTTTACTACTCTACGCTATTGAAATCTGTGTTCTGTTTTTATATTAACCGATTGGTTAATGGGATTCAATGTGTTGCATACACGAGGTCCTGTGTCATAATTTTTAATACGTCAGCCATATTATTTTTAGTTTATTTCGTTTTGAATACATAGATTCTGTGTTATACTTTGAATACGTTGGTCGTATTACTTTTATTTATTTATTTCGCATACACTCTTTGTCGTGTACTTTATTTTATTTTACCTGGATCTCTTTCCTATGCGCAGATTTATTGATCTGGTTTGTATGCGGCTTGCTTTCATGTAGTATGGTGAGTCTCAGTTTTAGTACCGACCCATTGACCTTTTGGTTTACAAACCCAGTGATCATACCAATTCTGCCATTCAGATGACTTACGATCAGTATACTTTATAGCCCACATAAAGAAGTGATTTTCATTTTCCTTTGTTGATTCATATAAACTAATATCACAATAATTTTATATTCACCGAATGGTTAATTGAACGAATTTTATATCAGCTACATATTTTAATAGAATATGGATATTTCTCGCCACTAAATATATTAACCATCCGGTAAATACGTGTATATATTATTAGTGAGTCCAATTATCTATTATAGACTTTGTGGGGATACAATGCGTGTCACGTGTCTTCACGATCTAAATGTACTCACCGCATAGTTGTGAACAAGTTAGAGGCCATTTAGCTATTGTTTGGACAATAAATGGAATATAGTTTCCTTCGCCTGGTAATGTGATGGTTTCTGAACACAGAGTCATTATTTCTTGCAAGTTCTGAATGCTAGAAACAAAATCAAAGATAATACGATATAAAGGCGCTTTTCGTTATATTTAACTGGATGTAATAAACCGATCGATGATTATATCTGAATGATGCATACTGGCACAGTTTCGATCGATAACACTGTAGTACACTGTGTGCATTTTACCGTATCTAAGTTTGTGTATATCTGATACCGTAATTCACTGATGGGCTAACTGTATACACATAAATTTGAATTGATAAAGTAGTGGATATTATTATAGTGTTTTATTAATTAAAACATAGTGAAGACTTAGACGTTTTCTTGTGTATTAAAACTTAAAAACTCGACTGCAAGACTTTTAAAGATTTTAATGAAATTACATACACATACAAATAGATTGCACAACTTCACACAAGTGTAAATTATATTTCTTCATATGGTATGTGTGGTACTAATTTTTAGTGCTGTCTATCTCACTCTGGTCTAAAACTGTATTTGAATAGAACTGGTCTAAGGATAAGTACGCACAACTCATAGGTTACCTGAGACACTGTATACTGGAATGATTCCGTGTATGTAGACCTTATCCTAGCAAATGACAGAACTGTATTTAAATAGTGGATGTCCTTCACATTAGGACTGAGAAGTGAATTGCAGACAGTTTGTGCTAAAATTAGTTTGTCATATTAAGGGTTTTATGTTATATTCTGATATCTTATTACCGCTGAAAGTATACATCTCTGCTATCGTTAGGCGTAACATATAAAGCGTTTATTTTATGCATCCAATCTAATTTATATGCATTCAAGTCAATATGATTTTTGAGGTGTCGAGAATCACTGTTAACTGAAGCCATATTTTTAATTGAATTGGACGCATTATCGTCTCTGGTCAATAAATTCTTCAGTATTACAATCTGATTGAGATACTGGTCTTGAGTGAGTGGGGAAAACGACACCGCAATTGGCGCCAAGGTACTAAGTCGACATTGATTACATGCACATAAGCCGTCATGTGTGTACCTAATACCCTGAGGGATGACCAAAATGCATATGTTCAATTACTTCAGGACTATTCTATAATTTTCAGTTTGCCTAGGTACTAAAGTACTCAATGGTGTTGAATTCAACCATGTGTAATTGTAATCAATGGAGGTGACATTCCAGCTGATTTAGTTGAGGATCCCTTGAGTCAACAACTCGATCAATTGACAGTAGTAAAGTAGTAAAGTGAAAGAAACATGTCCGGGGAGTCAGCGTACATTACTCAAGGGATGGATCCCTTAATGACTGAGAGACTAGAGATAGGTATATACGCTTTTGCAACATTTAACAGTTGAAATGGAGTAAAGAAATGAAAGTTAATATTAGCTAAGTTAATATTATATACAAGCTTTAAAATTGCATGCAACGTACAAATTATTTAATTTGCCCAAGCAAAATGTTTCTGTTTCACCTCCTAATTCCTGTATTTGCTTCAGCTGTCATTCCATCTCTTCCAAATTTTCCTCTTGTATGTACCTAATAGATCGCAGCATGTAAACTCTTCTTCTTCTAATTTTTCTGATTTCTTGCCTACTGCATACAATGTGTTGTCTATTACATCTAATTTTTCTGATTTCTTGTCTAATGCATAAAATGTGTTGTCTATTACATCTAATTTTTCTGATTTCTTGTCTAATGCATAAAATGTGTTGTCTATTACATCTAATTTTTCTGATTTCTTGTCTAATGCATAAAATGTGTTGTCTATTACATCTAATTTTTCTGATTTCTTGTCTAATCCATAAAATGTGTTGTCTATTACATCTAATTTTTCTGATTTCTTGTCTAATGCATAAAATGTGTTGTCTATTACATCTAATTTTGTCTGTGTATCTGTAATTCGTTAGCCAAGAGATTATATGTTTTCTCAGTTGTCATCCTTTAATTATGTGTTGCCAAACTCCCTCTGACTACACCTTTACCTCTTGTTCTTGTATTTCTTGATTGCCACAGCAGGCAGACTATGTTCAGTTTCCGAATTATTATTTAAAGATGCAATGAAATTGTTGAATTGTTTTAGGTACATCCTTCATATTGACAACGTGAACAATACCTTGTAGGCATTGTTTTCTGAGTAGGCATTTATGTTTCCTTGATTAGGTGGAATGGGTATTTAGGCAGCCTATAATAGGCATCTAATTGCCTATAATATACACCTAATTGTCTTTACTTGGCAGAATAGTTATATCGATTGCCTTAACAGGCAGAACATGCATCTAGACTACCTTTAATCGACATTTAGGTTGTATCTAGGTTCTTTGTAAATGCAGTGTAGATGATAATTTGTAACATATTGTGAAGTACACTATTTTAAGGTCAAGATATTTTAAAAGTCACTTGTAACAACTTGGTTTTATTTTGAATTTTATTTAATCAATTTAACAAATTCACTCAAAATTAATTTTTAAATTATATTGAGAGGAAAACAAATAGATCCAAGTTGTGGTTGAATGTATTTGGACTGCATTTCGTCTTATTTTATTAAGATCTTCAAAAGACAGAGCAGCTAAACTCCGAAGTCGTGGAAGCCTGGGCTTAACCCATTGTTATTTTTTTTTTTGTTCTTTTTTCTAGAGACCTTTGCATCGCTACTCCGCTATTTCTACCGTAAAAGAAACCTATGCATTGTTATTGTTTTAACTAGTTTAAATACATCCAAATTCGATATAAAACAGCAGACAGTAACTTTAACAGAGTCAACTATAGGAATGTCCAAATTTGAGATAAATCTGAAATTTTGTATACGTCTGAAAAGACGGAAAAGTTGCAAATTGTTTAAAATAATACAAGTGTCTTTTTTTGAACGGTCATCCTTTGGATTACCTTATAACTCCTAAAGATAATTTATCACACACAAAGTTTTATCGTGATCTTTTTATACCAGGCATGTCGGTTGCTTACACAAATATCAATCAACTGCGGAAACATATAAAATAACAGGCAAAGAAGATACAATACAGCAAATTAATAGAATGGATGACTGACCAATCTACTTACGCATTAAATATACAAGGCTTTATGTTAGCCACATGGATGATCAGTGACACGCAGATATAGCTGACATGCAAGCATGAGAAATACCATACAAAATACAGCGAAAGATACAACGGTTGACATAAATAGATTCTTACAGTGATAGATATATTTTCGAAATGCACTTGGGCTGAGAAAGTTATAAAGCAAGAAGATACAACATAAGCAATGCTTTGAGAAAAATATTCAAATAGAGATTGCGCACACGTGGAAAGTTACAGGTGAGTTGCTTTCCGCGTTTTTGCGTGTTGTGAAAAAACATCTTTTATTTTTTTGTGGTAATTCCCTTAAGTTTTGGGGGTGAGACACTTTCATGATATTCTGCTCCACACTATGGGACTTGTGAGTTTAAAGAAGATACGTTTATGAGAAACATATTATTCGGGCTGTTGAAATTGGTGCTTACTGATGCTAACTTCAAGTAGCATGGATGCCAACAGGCGCCTGAGGCGTGTATGGTTGTTGAGCGCAAATCTTTATTCATATTAGAGAACCAGTTATGCGAAAACGAGAGACCTATCAAGGAACAATGGTTGTCAAGGGTGGAGATGTTCATAACTGTGGTTTGAGTAACATATTGCAAACACCATAAGTATCAGGGTTATGTTATGACGCATATGTGTAAGAAAGGATGAGGACAAAGTCTATATATTTGCTTAGAGGCTAGCTTTCCATGGAAAAATCCGTAACGCTTCGTTAGTAAGCCACCGCCTCAAAAATATGCGCGATGAGGTCTGTATCTTTGTGTCAGATATCACAATAGCAGCAGATGATTTAATTAATTTGAGATGTGTCAAGTGATGTGTGGCGAAGTAGTTAACAGTTATAGAGAAAGCTTGAGTGTGGCTGGTAGATTGACCAATTGTGAAACAAGAAATCTTATCTTATTTTTGACGAATATTAAGCTACGGATCCCAAAAAAGTCACGGAAAGGGAAATATTTACTTAACATTCTACATGCAAAATGTCTTACGAATAAGGGCAATAATAGTTAATGCGCAAATGAAGTGGTGTATGCTGTTTTTATAAATATTGGACATAAACAGATGGACTGCTCGAACTTTGATGATCGAAACGATATCACCCTTGTTGAAAACAACGGGGACACTGAAATTTCACAGAATTAAGACAATATGCACGGAGAAAGTGGAAAAACATTTACCTCACATTGTAAACACACCCCAAAGAAAACTTTCCCTAACAGCCCCACAATTTCAATACAAAAACGGAACAAAGAAAACTCAAAATAAATAAATAAATAAATAAATAAATAAATAAATAAATAAATAAATAAATAAATAAATAAATAAATAAATAAATAAATAAATAAATAAATAAATAAAAATAACAATAAAAACATAAGCACGATTATAATCTTGAGACTGTCTATACGAGTAATCACTTTAAATGAGCGCTATCTCGAGTGCCGAGGTCACCTAGATATGTATTAGAAGGCGAGGAAAATAGTAAACGACACAGACAACAAAATGAATTACATCCCGGTGAACCTAACGAAATTGTTGAGAACCACTGAGAACTAGTTTGAATTATTTAATCTGATCAATGCGAACAATACAATAATTAAGTGTTTAATTGTGACATGCGTTTACATTGTTTAAGCAATAATATTCTTGAATGTCAGATGGATTAGATGTACGAAGAATAGAAACAATATATTTAACTATTAGCGGAAACTTATTGCAAAATGGGCTTGATTTCCACACCAGTCATACAGGAAACTAATTGCAGTGGAATCGTATATTTTGCAAAACAGCCTTGATTTATGAAGTAAGTGATAAACTCGGAACACGAAAACGGAGGGGACTTTTGATAAATCCTAAATTTCATAGGATATTGTTTCAATATTTGGGGTTTATATACATCAAATCATATCAGAGAGAAGGGGATTTCTTCATAGGAACGAAACATTGGATAAATCAAAATGCTTTAATAGTAAATTAATGATAGCTGGGGATATAAACTGCAGTTTGTTTAAAGGCGATATAATGTAAAGAGAAGGATACAATAATATTACAGTAGAAACAGAGAATTTCCTGAATACCCTCCTCCCCCATCACCACCACCACCAGAAAAATGTGTTGTTTGGGAAGCTATTAACGGAGCCAAATATGGCCTTACATGATTTTATCCTAACTAAAAATTTAAATGTATGCTAGATTACTTTTGAATATGTAACGGTCTTGACAGGAGAGATATTAAAATGACAATTTTGCCTACTGTTCATACTGACCATAAAGCAAATGAATTTGATGTAAATGAGGAAAAGAATTGTGGAAAATGAATACCCGAATAACAAAGTCTATGAATTAAGTGATTATAATTAATCACAAATGTCCTTACACAAATTGTATCAGAGAATATCTCTCTCTCTCTTTCTCTCTCTCTCTTTTTATATATATGTATAAATATATATATATATATATATATATATATATATATATATATATATATATATAAAGTGAATATGTCCATGTGCCGGTTCATGTCTAGAAATAAATAAATTTGTAAATTCAACAGAATATCAGTTATGTTGATCTTTTATTCCTTCAAGCTCTTCGAATCATCAGCATGGATGCTCTTCAGGTATATACATTATACCTTCAAAGTATTTTTGCAAATAATCAGTTTGTTGTTACTGTTATGTCAATTACGTCATTATTTATAGGGCGAGATATAAACAGCTACTTAACATCTATATCCAACACTTGTATACAAAAACATATTTATAAGACTGAATAAATCACTAAACACCATTCAAAGTCCCTAGCCAATATTTAAAATAAAAATGACAGAAACGCACTCAATATAGGCCCTGTGCAGTATGTTATCAAAGTGCATCAATGTATTGATACAAAGTATAAAGTATTCCACACAAATTAAAACAACCAATATAGCTTTCCTATGTCATGTTATGAAAATGTACCCGTGTATTGATACAATGTACAAACACTCCGTTTTAATGAATCTCGAATAATTATGAGCGAGTATGAAATAAAGTTCCTTTTATTCTCTGACATACTCATCATCAGTAAATAATTTATATAAGGGAAGGACATTGAAGTTTCCTCCTGAACAGTTATGTAGATGTTTATTAAATTTTACTAATCTGAGATCTTCTGTTCTTGTCTGCTCTCTATGTACTGTCATTCTCTTTCTTAGTTCACTTTTCGTCTGATCTATGTAAAAGGCTTCACATTTCACACATATCAATGCATAAATCACAGGGTGTTTAATGACTTCTTCAGTCTTATAAATGTGTTTTTCTATACAAGTATTGCATATAGATGTTAAGAATTTGTTTATATACTTAATTGACATAACAATTACGTCAAATTGTTCATTTACAAAAATACTTTTAAAGTATAATGTATCTACCTGAAAAACATCCATGCTAATGATGCAAGCCGCTTGAAGGAATTAAAGATGAACATAACAGGTATCCTGTTGAATTTACATATATATATATATATATATATATATATATATATCTATATATATATATATATATATATATATATATATATATTGTTACGGAATTATGTATCATCATTTAAATTATACAATAGTTTTCATTTGGGTTTATTACCTATGTATTATAATTCCTTAATTCAGTAGCCTACGCTATTGTAAAGTACAAGTGTATGTCAACAATGAGTCATTGTTTATGTCCAGGGAAAATCAATAGTTATGTCGGTCAATTCAACATAACATTGTGATCACGCGATTGACTCAATGGTATCATGTGTGACCTGGTTTCTGATTGGTTAGAATAACGTGTTTACTTGACAGTGCTAGAACGTAGTACTAGGGTTTTAATATTCTTTTACGCATGTCTATGTGTTCATGGAATAAGCACAGTTGTTCCTGTAGCCTTTAAAGTGGGTTCGATGTAACTTTGCTACGATTTATTTGCATTAAACATTCGAGGAAAAATTTATATAGAGTTTGAAACTATGATACAATAATGACGTATGCTCTTCGCAAATTGGGCAATTTGGCGGCATGACAAGCAAAGCTATCAGTGATAATTAGATCAAGCTCGGGACGTTTGATATGATCCTTAACGAGTACAGCAGATACAAGAAAATGAATCATGAAAAAAAAAAACAATACAAAGAGTTAAGAGATGAAGGAATTGAAAGGACGTTTATTAGAGGTAGGATAACATTGAAAGAAAAAGAGGTTTTGGAAAAGAAACTGTCAAAGCAAAGCATATGTGAAGTAAAACAAAAGATCTGTAATCGTTACATGTACAAAATGAAAGAGGTAATAATTGCAAATGGTGACAACAAAGAAAGTGTTGAATGTCTGAAATCCAACTCAAAGGTTATATTCACTGCATGGAATAACTATACCGAATACGTCACAAACTACAATGTTAAATTGTTAGCATGTATCAGCCAGAGATCAATACAAATCACAACAATACAAGATTAATTTTATGCTTTTCTGAATCCCCATACTTGTATATTTTTTCTTTAATTATGCATAACACAAAACTGTTTAAATTGGAACTACTCATGTTGCCTAGACTCTTTTCTGTTCAATTTTCTTTTATGAAGACTTTGTTTCTTACCATATTAATAGTCATTATAAACAATAACAGAGATGTCTAGTTAATATTTGATTATCATCATATAAATAATATACTGAATATCATCGTAAACTATCAAAATGTAAGAGTGAGAAGATTTTCAATATTTATGTAAGATACGTTTCTCATGCAGCTTTATTGTTTTCCATGTAAAGTAAATATTATAATGAAAGCAATATCTTAAAGACAACCTAGCGAGATTCGTTGTCCAGAAAGAGCACATAAGAAAAAGATGTAACACTAGGTCAATCAATTAGCAATTACTTGAACTTGAATGACAACCACATTACAAATGTTAGTGATACTCTTAACTCAACTAATGCAGCTTTTAAATAAATTGTACAACGTTGTGTTGATACCAAAATACGTAAGACGTTATATGTTCATAATTTGAAAGATGGCAAAAGATGCAGAGAGAAAAACATAGACTAGACTAACATATATTAAACTGAATGATAGTGGACTAGTTCGGATAAGTCACTCTAGCTTTATACTTATCACTGATAGCCAGAGGGATAGTAATTCTTGCAAAGTATGCACCGATGACATGAGTCTTCTGCCTAAAATACTCAAGGAGAGAACAGTTTATTATTAGTCATGCTCAGAGATAGTCATACAAGAAGAAGTAGAATCCGATGAATAGTTCAGGGCCAGAATATCCAAAATGTTGGGCATCTTCTTTTGCATGAAACTGCTATATGCCTTTTAACTTTTTCGAGATACAAATCATTTGCTCTTTATCCTTTTTTTTTAATTATGTGCCCTGTCTTTTTCTACTTTTTCCCCCATTATAAGAACGCTAAAATCTTGGTTAGCTCAAACTACTACGGCTTATGGCGGCTTCGCTTCACACAGGGATATGAAGGCATTCCTTGCGTCCAGATACCAGACATCGACTGAAGTTGATGTCCAAGTGTTGTTTCTTTCGTCAAGGAGACAGACACTGTCTGTGACAGCGTCTCTACTCTTCTAATAGCCTCCGTCTCTTTAATAATTACAGTTCACGAAAACACACATATGTATACTCCCCGTGTTAAGTAAATTAGCAAAAGCTAATTGTGATAATTGTATAAAAAATATAAAACATTCCGAGGGAGAAAAGCAAAAGTGCACGCTGTTCCCTGGCTAAGGAGAAGTAGGATCGTTGCTGAATTTAACGATCTTTTTAATTTCTGCCAATGCTTTATTTTTGCATGGAAATGATAATAATTTAAATATGAATGCAATGAACAAATGGACACTACAATGTCGACAATTGCAAGAAAATGATTATTCCTACACGCTCATTAATGTAAATATATAATAAAGAATTTGTGGGATGAGAAGATAGTCAAAATAGCTATTTGTGCTAATACGGTGTTTACTATTCCACAGTGTAAATTATTAATATCCGCTCACACGCTTTTCTCGTGCACGTCTAATATTCAACAGAATCAATATCTAGAGCCAAAGGTAATATAAAATGCAGAACTACACGAATGTCGTACATGCATTAGTCAAACCAATGTGAATTCATAGAATCTTTAATAATTGAATTTGAAATATTTATAAATAATCAATGCATACCTGGAGATGTTGAACTTGCCATATTCTCTTCCACACATGCAAAAACAACAGATAACTACTAAACAATAAAACTAAAAAATAATCGCACTAAAAGTATTGTGTTTTGCTTGCAAATACTAGATACTAGTATTCTAATTCCCATCTAAAATGCATCGCGTACTTTATATCCACAAGTGAAAATGCGTGCATACATACATATGAACATGCATGCATGCACGCATACATACATACATACCTGCACACACTCTCTGTTCGCTGTGGGTATTTGCATTTTGAAAACAATCAGATTATATAATGGTTTAAACATAATACAATTTTAAAACAATTATGCTAAATTTAAAACAGTCGCTCAGACCATTATTTTAGAATGCGACCGTTGCGCAGACGCTTTCCTTCCATCTCAATACACTTTTCTCCATGGTAGAAAAATATGAAATGTTGGTGGATTTTTTTTTTTTTTTTTTCTTTTAATTTCGCTCCGATTCAGGAACCAACACTTGAAATATAGCACCAACTTTTGGGTGGCAGGAAAGATATGTGGCATGGACGAAATATTTATGCTATGAATATTTCCTATGGCTTGTGAATTGTTTCAATATCGTCGGAAACGACGGAGACATTTCATGATATTCGACGTGAAGTTTATCAGAGGGACAATGTTAGAGACTGCAAACGTTCTTTAAAAACTAAACTGTTGTTAGTATTGATTTGGCTATGTTCTTATCTGTGCTTTCTATGCCTTCACTTATTTTGACTCCCGTGGATTTAATTATATTTCCTTAACTTTTGTTGAATATATATTGCACATAATAGGTGATTTATGGGCACAGACAACTAATTCATTTCCCATACACCTCAATGTTACTGTTTGGCCACGGCACTATAATGTTATGGTGAAACAGGTAAATAACGCTTACATTCTATGAACAAGCTATCCAAGAGTCAGCTTTGAAAACGATAAAACTACTATGGTGCGCAGCTCGTAGGTGCCAGCTATAAACATGCGGTCCGATGATATCTTTCCGTTTACATCTAGTGCTACCCGTGCGGCGACATCGATAAAATGAAAATGGTTTCAGGTTCAAGCCTAATATTGTATATAATTTACCCCTACGTCGGCTTCTTCTGAAAAATTACATTAATTTTTTCCGGTAATTATTTTCAGCCAATCAGCGACTTTTATTATTTTAAATACGGTATCTAATATACATCACACATAGGCTGGTTTTGTAACTCATAAAATAATTAGTTGCCTGTTACCTAAAGTTAAATTTACTTTTATAATAATTATTCTTAGTCAACAGTACATTTTAGTGAAACATCCTGCAAAAGTATAGTTGTCCGTTTTGAAGATATCAAGGGATTTATTAAAGTTTTGGAGCCTGCTATAACAACAAATTGATGACATTTTCCAGAAAAGAATAATAGTTTCCCTCTGAAGCATCTTGATATATCCAACTTTTTTCATACGAGTATATGTAGTGTATAACCCGATGCTAAATCGATCTCGACGCACATTGCAACATAATTCTAACAAATGGAGGTAATTCGGGACTGTTATATATGTTCCTGGTCGGAATAAAATATGCGAAATTTGTGCGTTTCCCAAAAAATTACTACATGTCATTTAATGTGCTCGCATGAAAACGGTATAATTTGCTTTTCTTCCTTTAAAGGGGCATGTCTGGCATATGTTTATATGAAAGGTGTGTGTGTTCTGTGCTTGCCATAGAAAAGTAAGTCAATCTTTGAACCTACTCCTCCTTCTTCACGGACTTCAATTTTGATCACATTTGAGAAACCAAGCGGTGATTTTCGGTGTTAATGAAATCCTAAGTTAAATATTTTATTGTTTATCAAAGGGTACTGTTTCCTAGACCATTTGCATCATTGTATCTGAGCCGAAGAGAGAATCAGTCAAACATTTGGAAAAGTCAATAAAAATTATGGAACAGTCAGAAAAAAAAAATGATTATAAATAAATTGCCATGTTACAGAAGAAAGATTCAACACAGGTCCGGTTTTGTTTTGGGTAGATGTACCTGGTTTGAAAAAATAGGGACAATGCCATCTTTTTAATACAAACTTTAGTATAGAAACTGTACAAGTTTTATCCCTAACCTTTCATAATTGCAATCGTCTTGTTCCACTTTTGAATATCGAGAACTGTTAATTGACCGCTTATTTGCTCTAATATACAGCGGACAGAGTTTTGGGGACACGTGTTATTAATAGCGCTGCTGAGAAAATGCTCTACACACTATTTTATTAAACTATCCCAGGATACATGTTTCTAAAATCCAGCTTACTTCCATGAAACATTTAAAGAACAAGGTTTGGATCCTCAATACTTTAATAAGGAGATGATAGTCTTGCTTTGTACTCATTCTGATAAATCTGCTCATTATAAGACACTTTAGATTTCATGAATGTTTTACCAGCCTTCTGATGATCAGGTAGAATTCGAATTCATCTTCATATCAAATATAATGGTCTTAATTTTCATGTTACTTTCTGATTTTTGTAGGATAAAAATGGCGATGTATTTCAAATACATAACTTCTTACATATAGAAATTAATACAAGAAGGAGTTAAATAATCTAATCCAAGATATCACATACACATCAAAATGGCATTGAATCGAACAGAACTTATAGATAAGAAATGCACAAGGTAAGTTCGAATATCATAGCTGTACCAGGTACTTCTTGTCGTTTAATATGCAGATAAAAGTACATTCTAACAGTCCAGCGGTAAAAATATAGATATAATGCTTATGAAAGGTACCATTATATCATATAGTAATGATGATCCTTTCAATCCGGGGTTACTTGATTCAATTAGGAAAGAAGTACAGGATGGAACAAAAACAGGAGAGAGCAAGGTATCATGAATAAGAAAATTGAGAAAATTATGAAATGGAACAGCTAATGCATAAATCGCTCATAAAGAAGTTATTCAATTTACCGTGCGCGTGTGTGTGTGTGTGTGTGGTGAGAGAGAGAGAGAGAGATCATCCAATGGGGGGTGGGGAGAGGGGAAGAAGAGAAATTCGAATACCTTTAGACTTTCAGTTATTAACATGTAAATTTTCCTCTATAGCCCTATGCTTTTTATTCAGAAGTTTAATTGTAACATTGACCTGGCCAAAGACTCAGAAGCGACCGAATGTGGTAGCCAAGGTTACCAACTGGACAATATCTGTTTTGCAGTATGACATAATTAATTACTTCGCAGCCAATTGTACAATGAGGTAATGACAAATTACAGACACAAGATTGCTTTCTTTCACGACTGCAATGCGAGAGAGTGACTCAATGATATTACAGCTAATACAAGTTTAGCAAATGTTATACTGGATTTTCGAAAATTAGTTTTGAAAACGTGCAAAAATGATTGATAAAAAGAAACGGAAAAGTTTAATGATGATCGTTTGAACTTAAATGACTACACAATCATCGTGATATACAAAGATCTGTGGTCAGGTCACCTGATTCAGTTAAAAATAAGAACAAAATAGGCTAGAGCAAGGTATTACACATGGGAAATTGAGAAAGTTTCCATCAAGAGCAGCTAATGCATAAAACACTCGTAAAGAAGCTATTCACTTTACCATGTTTGGGGGGTATAGGCGATAAATTGGAATATTTTTAGCCCTTCAGATACTGTGCTTTTCATCATAATTTTAATGTTAACATTAACCTGGCAAAAGCCTCGAAAATGATACAAAGTGGTAACCAGGATTACGAACTGAAACAATATCTGTTGGCAGGATAACACAATGAATTACTTTACAATCAATCGTACAATGACACGTGCACACATGATATTGCTTTGTCTCACGACTGCGTTACGACAGAGTGAATTCTGGATATTAATGGTGAACATACTTTTTAAAAAATGTTTTACTCGACTCTAGTAGACTGATTTACAGAGAGAGAGAGAGAGAGAGAGAGAGAGAGAGAGAGAGAGAGAGAGAGAGAGAGAGAGAGAGAGAGGGAGGGAGGGAGAGAGAGAGAGATCTAGGGTTGTGAGTCGATATAAGGAGATATGTCACGAGTGAAGTGGAAACATTATATTGTCACGAGTGACGTGAAATATTTCCTTACATCACCTCAGAAAACATAGATTTTTTCATTATATATTTTTCAGGTATAAACCTTCGATTTGCATGGCTTTTTCTCCCTGCTGTGTCAATGCGATTAAAGGCTGCATTACTACATCGATTCAAAGAAGTTCCGAAATTTTACAATAATTTTAGAACAGCGACCGTTTACAAATTTAGATTATACATATAATGCTTCAGATTGTGCATTTTGTCAAACTAATGAATGTTTTCATACGAAAATGAAGAGATTTTTATTTTCGTTAACACAATTCTTCCGTGGATGGGGGTACTATAGAAATATGACAGAACAGTCAATATATATCACAGCGTAACATCATTAAACAACATATTTTAATTATTGTGAGTTTACTTGTAAGGATTTTGGTTTATATTGTTTTAAATGTATGCATTCAGACGTGAATTTTTGTGTATTAGCAATCTTGCAGTCTATTTCGGTAACAGAAGTTGCACCCAAATTTCGATTGTCACTTAATTTCGGCTAACAATCCACACTAATCAATGAGTTATTCATCGTTTTCAGACATGATTACGATTTTGATGACAGTTAAAACTGCTGCTTAAACAATGTTATTAGTATATGTCATCAACAGTTTTTCTTAAAAATGTGTATCGTTTGTCGTTGAGTGTAACAGGTATACTATACTGTATGGACGACACAGAATATCGAATAGCAACAGGTCATGTAAGTTCAGTCACTGTCAATTTGCATGATTCATGTGGAAAATTGATTAAGAAAAAGTTAATACTTGAAGCCTGCTTTTTGTTGTTTGGGATTCTTTTTTAGGTATCTGTATTGGTCATCGTTCAAAAATAATCACAGTTCAGAGAGAATACATTTTTTCTAGTTGTGATTTTTAACATGGTGAAAAGACAATGGAGACTATCATGTAATACTAAATGAAGCGAAAGGAAAATGTAAGCATTCTCTCAAACAGAATAAAAACAATAAACTTGTAATAAGACTTGAGGTAATGTAGTATACACATATCTACAAGGTTATATATTAATGCTGACAGATAAAAACAGGAACAAAACGGACGATGCTGTTTGATGTTATACATCTCATTGTAATAAGACCCGAGCAAATTAATATCCTGTACTTTTCAGCTCTGGATAACTAAATAATCTTGGTACATTGTACAATTTAAATTTATTTTTAATACACATGAAATTGTTTCTTTGCATACTTTCTTTTCATCTTCGTCTGTTCTGAATGAATACACCTTTTACCTTTGCAAACCAATGCGTTATCCTTTTGATAACCCCAAGTGTAATGCAACTCTATGTTATCCTTATGAAATTGTAACATATTTCCATTTAGACACGAGTACACAATTAATCTGTATCTATCATGAGTAGCATTTGTTTTGAGATTTTTTGAATGTGATTGTTTTACTTTTTAAAACTGACTCGTACTAAGTCATTATCAATAATTATTCTTCTTGCAAATGAAAAATTATTCTGACATCTGAAAACCTTTTCGTGTCTGCACTTATTTTATCCACAGAAAGTGGATGTAAATGTTCCATCTGTTTACTGGCGACGAAGTTATTTATCAGCTGAACAAAACTGCGTTTTTGTTTATAATTAATTGCTGATTTCTGTCGCACATTTGTATTCAGTTTGATTTAGGATTTTAAGCACAGATGCTCATCAAACAAAATAGATGTGTATACGTCTTTTCAGTGTTTAAACCAACTTTATGTAAGGCTTCCAAGGTCTATAATGAATGGTTGACATACCTTTCTTCTTCAAAATGTATAATAGACTTGGTACAGTTGGTTTGTTCCTTTGTAGTCAGCAATCACCTTTTCTGTAACTCTGATAAATCTTTATCGCCATGAAACGGTCAATCTTGACCTAACTGGTAGTCTCCAAAATGGTAATGGAAGCAAAATGGAATCTCTACATCAACTCTAAAATGCATCCAATGGCATAGTTGTCTGATATTTCGAACATATTTGCCTGTATCCATCTAATTTATTCTTCATGTGTCCTCTAAATATTTTCTTGGCATGTATTGGTACAATGTCCGCCCATAAAGATTGGTGGTATCTAGATACATCATAAGAGATCATGACCTTGACATCTCCTACTCACCATAATTTTATCTTACGATCTTTGTGTGAGTTGTATTAATGATTTGCTTTGATGCATCTGTGCGGTATCCGCTAATTTCACCGCGTATTCCACTCGCAGTCATCAGGACCATATCATACTCTGTTTGAAGTTAAACAAACTCAACCTGTCGTTTTAAAAAATGCGTCATGTGCTAATATAGGAGCTCTTTTATACTGAGTAGGGTCTAATTTCTAATTATGTTTATGCATACATTCCAAAAGTCTTAAAAATATCACATTTTTTGAAGGTTAAAATGTTCAATGAACATATTGGTCATCATTATTTGGCGTTTTAATCATCTAAACTGGAGTTGAACTACACCATTGGTGGTGTGGTTGTTTTGTTAAATCTTTCAAAACTATCTTTTTGTTCATATTGGTAAATCTATATCCTCAACTAATTCGGTGCCATGTATGTACTATGGTTCACTGACTCAGTGAATTTATACTTTTAGCCAGTTATTATATTGACTGTCCCATTAGTATAAAGTCGTCAACAAGGATTTGCTTCCTCTCCTCCTTTCAGGAACAGATCGAGCAGGAAATCCTTGCTAAATGATATGTATTTCTCGTCATGGTTTGGTCTGATTGTTACCTCTTTATTTGGCTGATTTATTAGAAGAGTATTGATAAAAATATGACTGCAGTAGTCAGATAAATGTTTGAATTAATAATGGTAAATTAGTTATTACATGAAGTATTTGAGATTAAAATCGCATTAGTTATGTGCCATACCTCTATAAGTACATGTTTGTCGATATTAAATATCTTCTCTGTCCTTATGTACAAACATTTTGTATATATCAAAGTTCGTTATAATTAGCTTTGTCATTTGACGAATAACTGTGCAAGAAACCTTACTGCAGTTATTTTCTCTATACATTATTGGCATATATATCTTGTGGACTGTTATACCGTGCAGACGAAACAAAGATACAATTCGTTGGACCGTTTTCAATTGTTCATGATATATTGAGCTAAGCATCAACTTTGCATTTCACATGTAAAGTGACACTTTTGAACCCACAAATAACATGCCGAGATTGTAATAGACGTTAATAGTTTTAAAACTTTATAACAGATCCCCCTTGGGTATATATATATATATATATATATATATATATATATATATATATATATATATATATATATATATATATATTCCAAGGTAGTGATAACCTTCTTGTTTGTTATCATTTATCATTTGGAATATTAGAATTAGCATGTCCACAGCTCTCTCTCTCTCTCTCTCTCTGTTGTTTTTCCGGTGTATGTAATGTAGTTTATTTTTCTACTGTTTAACCTCCTCCTTCCAGCATATCATATACATTAAAAGATAAGTCGAATCCATTTTACAGAATTGTCAAATGTCTTCTATAGTACAGGACATGAATCAAACTATTACTTGTATCTATCAATGTTGTATTTTGATAGTCACTGTGCATTTTCTTCTAGAGTGTTTACATTATATAGAATAGCATATGATATTAAACACAAGTACAAATTATTAATGGTGTGGCATAGCGGATAGAGAAAGGTTGAAAATAGAATGGTAGAAAGAGGTATATTCTGATAAATAGTTTGGTTATACATAACATATACAAAATTCATTTGAACGTTGAACTTTTTTAAGTATTTTGTTTTACCCATTTGGGCAAAACTAGGTATGAATTTAATCTCGTGAGTTGAAATCTATCTCTGTGCTATAAAAAGGATTATATCCTGTCAAATAACTCTCTCGTTCTCGCAGATCTTCTACAATGCATGTGCGTTATTTCAAACAATGTCTCTAGCGCTGTTTGCATTTAATCACTATTCGGGATGTTATGAAGTCTGGTGCAATATAAGTTTCTGATCTCAACGCGGTCTCCATCTTGGTTAAGCCGTTTCATAAGTCTAATTGTTAAATGAAGTTGAACTTGTACAGAATCAAAGTGTTTAGTTTTTATACTTGTGACCTTTGCAAGTAAAGTTCAACGTCATTGAAGAATTCATGCATTTCTTGATTGTTACTACTGAGAAATCTGTATTCATTGGTATTATGATAGAATATATATATATATCATAATCTTCTAGTTACTACTCTGTTTAAATGTGGCTGTACATATGTCTCAATTCCGTCCTAATCGCAAATCATCTTACAGAAGTCTGTAACCGTTTTGATATATCTTCGTATTGGCCCATCGACTATTTCTCTCCGGATTGATTTTGATTTACGTAACAGAAAATATTTCAATATATATGTAACTACGATTGTACTATTCGACTTCGATTGTGGCATCGATTGCTTTAATTACAGTCTTGAATTTAAAATTGAATTTAACCATATTGGTCCCCCTAGGCAAAATTAAAAGCTAGAAGCCCCGGAGGTAATTCAACGTTAAGCATAGCAAAACCATATCCAAAGATTTTAAGATGCACTACAGTTTCGCATGCTCCGAAAAATGAAGTAATTTATGTTTATACCACTGGCAATAACTTTAGGTCATACTCTTTACGATTTAAGACCAAGCAATTGAATTAAAAAGTCAAACTCGACGATCAATAAACGAGAGAGAGAGAGAGAGAGAGAGAGTATGAAGGTGTGTTGAATTACATTAGAAACAGGTTTATAATATATGTGACCCTCATACATTTAAATCTGCAGTACTGCGCGTTATCCCTAAACCAAAGGCCCTTATTAACTGACCTCCGCTCAAAGTTCATCAAATGTTCTAATTGACGATATTACTAGCGTGGTTGTATTCTTATTTTGTGTTGTTCTATCCCTACACTAGATGACTCACGCATGTTTTAAACCAAAACTCCCACCGCTCTGGCTGTGCCTTTATTGTCAAAATTATTCTAATAAACGTTACACCATACACTTCATCATCTACTATCACAATTATGCCAATAAACCGAGGGAGAACTAACAAGCTTCTCCTATTGTTATTTGGGGAAATTTCTTTTCATTTTATATATCTTGTACCAAAACCCTCTATACTATTCATAAATCAATATTTAGAGTGTATGTTTAGATAGATGCTCACAGTGTAAATAAGTGCAATACACCTAGTGTGACTGTTTGCTTTATAAATATTTGTTTTCATTTTTTGTTGTTTAAAACATTTTAGGTGATGTCGGCACAGCATTGCCCTATGAAATTCGTCGAATGGATGAACAGTCCCAAAATTTGTATAGAGAAGCATTGTCAACTGGAGCAGAAAGGGTGTACAACATTCGGGTAATGATTGTTGGGCATCTCGGTGTTGGAAAAACGGCTCTTACTAAGCGTTTGTTGAATGAGGAAGTCAGTGAAACAGAGAGAGAATCTACCGAAGGCATTGAAATTCACGATATGCGCTGTGAAATTGATCACGAAACAAGAGAGTGGATAGCAAGGAAAGACGGTTAGTCATTCTACAGGATTTAAAAAGTTTTCTTTTGCTGATGGGGGGGGGGGGAATTTTGCTCTGTACATGCTTCATTTTATTTTAGTTATTTACTATTCTGTTTAACGTTTACAATTCAGCTCTATTCAACATAAACAGTCAACCAATCACGCCTTTTACTTATTGATATTTATACCGGTTTACATTAGCTGACCAACGAGCAGTATCCGTCTAATATTTTCTGCAAAATTTCAGATGTGCTTGACTATAACACTCAGCGTATAGCAGATATACTAAGAAAGCACGTGGGACGCACAACAAGCCAAGTAAAAGAGGACAGTTCCACTCCAAGACAAGACAATGTTATTTCTTGCGAAGACAATGTAGCATCAAAATCAATCAGCAAAATAGAGAAGGAAAGCAAAGTGGCTATGGGTTCGTCATCTAGTGACACAAAGAACACACCAATGCAAATACTAACTCCACGTGCAGAAGGGGAAAACCACGAAACAAATCTCCAAGAAAACTTTGAACGACAGGACAGGAACTCATCATCCCCAAGTATGAATCAGAACCTTGATGGAGAAAGCTACGGTACAAACCTTGAAGAAATTAAAAAAATTGTAAAAATGGAAAGATTCCTTACCCTCTCTAGTAAAGATGTTTCACCTGTCACAGTATTGGATTTTGCTGGTCAGTTCCTCTTCTACACAACTCACCAAGCCTTCATGTCGTGGAGAACGATATACCTACTTGTAACTGACATGCGACTGCCTTTAACAGGTCCAGTCGAGGATAACCACGGTGGAACTGCCTTGAGTGGCAATAAAATACGCAGTGTACAAGGTACCTTGTTTTAAACAAAAACCACCAATTAGGTGGAGACAAATATAAGAACAAATATTGTAAAATGTTGTAGCTGGGTTCTGTTAAGAGAATATATTTATCTTTAACAGCAGCTGATGCAATTATCAACAATATCATTGCCACAAAAAGCGGCTAGAATGACAACAGCAACAATAGTGATAATAATAATAATAATAATAATAATAATAATAATAATAATAATAATAATGATAATAATAATAATTCTTACAGTAGTAGTAACTGATCTTGGTGGTAAATATAAAACAGGAGAAGCAATATACAATTCAATAGACAATCATAAATATCGATGATAATAATGATGACGTTGGCAACGATGATAATGACGGCGACTGTAATGATGACGATAGCGACGACGACGATGACGATGATAAGGAAGTGCGAATAAATTACTAATATATATGCATTCTGATTCCAAGCCGAAATCTAACAGCTCGAGATCCATCTTGCAGAATATGTCAGCTACTGGCTCAGCGCTATCCATTCTCACGTTAAGAAACGAGACTCATGCGGACAAAATGTTATTCTCGTTGCAACACATGCGGACAAAATTCCAAAGGTAGGCCATTTTTTATACTCTTCAGCTTTATAAACATTGATGATTCCTTCAAGGGTAATTTGGTACTTCAATTAATATGCCATTCGTGAAAAATTACGTTTCAAAGATCGTCATTTTTATTATAAAAAATGACAATTTCATACACAGGGAAAAGATATTCTTATTATGATATATAAAAGCCATGGAAATGTTCATAAACTTTGCAGTTTACGTATGATAGGGCTTACGATATATTCACATCAAATCTCATCACGCATGGAAAATGACACTTTTACTAAAGCAAGTTCGAATTTATCTGCTAAAAGAGTAATTCCGCAAATCTCTCACAGAAACTATCAAAATCTTATTTCTTATTGCTAATTTCTGCCCAAACTGAAACATAAAATTTATATTGGCGTAGATAACCTAGCTAATTAATACCATCAGCATTGTTTACATGTTTCTACCGTTGATGTAGGGAATGCAAGACTAAACAAAGAAGAAACTGCAGACCATATTTTATTGTATTTATCTACCCAAACCTATTACACGCATATTTCCTATGATTATTTCCTGTTTGATTTACTTTTTAGGCTTCTTACTGTTAGGTTTAAAAACTTTATTTGTATGTGAAATGGACATATTGAGCATTTGTGTTCATGTAAGTAATACCCTCTGCTACCATGTTCACAGGAAACCTTTGAAACGGAAAAGGAATCGTACTTCGAGGCCATACGAAGAAACCTAAGCAACAGCGTATTGCAATATCATCTGGCTGATGAAGATTTCGCCGTCTCCAATATAGGGTTTGATCACAACATTGAGAATCTGAAGCAAAAAATATTCGATATATCTCAGAAGCAGGAGTACTGGGGTGAACTTATTCCGGCCAGGTGGTTTCCTCTTGAACAGGTGCTGCTAGAGAGGAAAAGAGACGGAGTGCCGGTATAGTGTGGTTTTTATATACTTTGTTTTGTTATATACTTTAAACCAATTCCCATATATTCATTTTGGATTATAATAAATATTTAGAATTTTCCAGTACTGAACATATACGGTTATTTGCTGTCTAACTATCCAAGTCCTGTTGCCAACCTTGTGACGTAGGTCTTCCTTAGCTTGCAGAAAACATGGCGTCAGGAAATGATGTTCGCGGTAAAGCGGCCATTGATAAAACTAGAGACAACTGTGATTATTAATCGAATCACCTTATTAGTTTAAATTTCACTGATACGAAAACTAAATAGCTAATATCAGTAGAACCGCCACTTGCTAAAACAGAGACACATACTTTTTAAATTCTGGAATTGATTTTGTGCGCAGAAACAGGAGATCCGCTAACTGAAGCAAACGAATACGTTCAAATAACGATAACACATGATGAATAACAGAATGTTCCAACAATAAAACTAGAACGGGTATCAATACTTTCGCCGCAATTAAAATTTTACCGGCAACGCATCGTATGAAGTTCATTTACGTCTATGCTAGTAACGTAAATAAGTAAATATGAATATTGATTTATTAATTTAATATATCACATTAGAGTCTTTAATATTATTTCGCGTGAAAATGGTAAATTAATTTTTTTGTTATAAGATCATGTTTCGTTTTATCTTTCAATGAACAAATCGTATGTCTTCGTTTAGTTTAAATCATATAATATATAGGTTATTGATTTCGAGCCAAATAATATTTATGCGGCCTCACTATCAAAACAGTACATTCAAATTTAACTAGTTCAATAATGCATTCACATTTGCTATGCTAGTAATGGTATCTGCAGCAGCTATCTCTCCATCCCCTCTCGGTATTGCTCTCTCTGTCTCTTATATATATATATATATATATATATATATATATATATATATATATATATATATATATATATATAAATCGGGAATGTACGCAGGAAAAAAAGCATTTATTGCATATATAATTAGAAAAGCAAAGACAGACATGTACAGGTATGCAGACAGATATCTGGATAGATCGATAAAGGTTCTGGGAAAAGCTATATTGTTTAGAGAGACAGAGACAGAGACAGAGAGAGATGCTTAGGTCAAAATCATTGAAAGGAAAAATTAAACATAACCAAGAGCAGAAATGTGTGAACTTTAATAGAATCATGTCTTACTATATCATAACACTTTTCCTGATCAGACAGAGACAGAGAGAGATGCTTAGGTCAAAATCATTGAAAGGAAAAATTAAACATAACCAAGAGCAGAAATGTGTGAACTTTAATAGAATCATGTCTTACTATATCATAACACTTTTCCTGATCACTTTAAGTTCAATTCATCATGCAGACTCATCTTTTCAGTTACATCAACAATAATAAAAGCAATACTTTTTGTAATGATTTATTTATACTCACAACTGAATGATTTGAGGACATTTATATTCATCCATTTCATTGACAATTATCACTTAGTCACCTTGAAATCGGTGACATGCATCAAAACAGTCTTCGACAAGCTGACTGGTTAACGTCTGCAAGCTTGGCACATTTCGGAGCCTACTCAAGAACTGCTCATGGCTCGGTTAGTACTTGAAAGTTGGTAAATCTCGTATACTTTAAAATATTACAATTAAAATGTACCTAATAAGTTCAAATATAAATATTTATTCCATAATTGTCAAAATATACTTCAACAAATAAATATTCACATTATCATCTCTGCACGAGAAAACGCTAGATTGACCTTGAATTGACTACAAAATGAAAACCGCACACTTTGACAGTGTATCGTGTTAAATAAAGTATACATAGATGAAAAAAACTGCTGGCATTTACGTAATAAAAAGAATGCGGTAAATGCAAACGCTAATTAAAGGTGCTAACACGTGCATTGTGTAGAGATCGAAGAACATACAACTTGAAGAACATAAACATTACTAACTGAACACGACTCATCACTCTCTTTCTCTCCCTCTCTCATGTTTAGACTTGCCAGTGAGCAAGTATCTTACTGTCACGGAATTGTATGGTTTATATCAATATGTATATGTGATCAAAAATATATTCGGGTTTCGTTTCCGACTAGAGCGTTACTCGAGGGTTGTTTATTTTTTTCGGCTCTAGTTATTTTGAAATACTGAGCGCGATTCACCCCATGCTGCACGTGCAAATTGCCTGCAGTGAAAACCTAAGTACCTAGCTGCTGCGCATATCTGTCACAGCTAGGGTACATATAGAGAAAATTCTCTATAAACAAATTACACTACGACGAGTCTTGTCAGAAAGCTTACCTCTTTACGGGAGCAAATCTTCAGCTGTTGAGGTATGTGAAATTTAAGATAGTATTCTTTATCACTATTCGTTTTATATGACATAATTGTTTCATATATTAGATGTTTTAGAATTTATTCTAAATTCTACAGAGAGTCAATACCTAGGTCATACAACGCCATGATATTAGAAATACTATAGTCTGGTTCAAGTTAGCTATTTGTTGTAACTGAACAGACGGATTTTATTTAATTATACGCAGCATGCTTTGAATGATTAATGTAATGTGTAACGAGATGTAATTCATGTGCGCGCATGCGCAACATATATCAATGCAAAAGTACTAACCGTGTCATATGTACTACACGGTTTAGTTGTTATACTTTTAGCTGCCTTGTGTGGTGCCTTTGTGTGCTGCCTTGTGTGGTGCCTTTGTGTGCTGGCTTGAGTGGTGCCTTGTGTGGTGCCTCGTGTGGTGCCTTTGTATGGTGCCTTGTGTGGTGCTTGTGTGCCTTATATATGGTTTGGTGATGTGAAGTCACAGAACTGTGTGGTTTTGTGTGACGTGTACGCTGTGTCTGGTGACGTTGTTTCGGAAGAGTGTACTGGTTTTCTCGATGCGAGGGACCAAGGCTTCTCGACCAGCAGGTCTGTGTTGAATGTGAAGGCTCTCGAGGGATTCTTCAACAGACTGGGAGGGGTGGACCATGCGTGGTGGCTCCTTGACCATTGACTAGAGCGGGTGGAACCGGAGATACATCTTGGACGTCAAATGGGCGCCCACGATAGTTATATATATTACGTGTTCCATTTTATTGTTATTCTCACTATTGCAATCTGAGCAAAATTACATGTATTCACATTTCAATATCGCTATATGTGTGATAGATTCATAATTTCATTGCATTCCCATTTCAATATCGTTATATGAACGACATATCCATTAATTCATATATATTCCAATATCGCTTGATGAATTGATAAAGTGATGAGTTAATAGATTGATGAATAAATGAGTATCATATTGATAAGTGCGTAAATCACATGCTTTGGTCACCCTTGGTACTTAATAAGACCTTGTTTATATTAGAGTGTAGATCATATACTCTTATTTGTTGATTTGTGATAGGATGTTATTCACGTTTGTTTAAAATTCCATTCGTTAAATTCATCTTTGATTTTTCTCGTTGAGTTACTTGTTGTTGATAGTTCCATGTTGGGAACTTTATAATTTTCCTTATCTTTTTGTTATAAAGGTGTCAGATTTGTTCATCTTTAAATTGCGTTTATAAATAAACATCTTATTAACGCAGATGCTTTCGGTGTCTTCACTAATCCAGTCCCAACCCGGCTTCATCCTGTTACACTTACAAACTTGAGCTTATAATAAACAAAGAAATGCAATTATTCGAATCAATTCTGTTCAGCAGTACAGAACTGGAGTTCAGGCTTATTCGCTATTATTTGTATGAACCCTAGGCTTGTTAGCAGCTCAGCTGCTACTTAGTATTACGTGCAATAGTTCATGTTGAACTGCTAAACCATGAATGAAATATAAATTATTTTAAAAATGATTCACTAAACACAACAACTGTGCCATAAACTCTCTGGTTCTATTCTACACTAATTAATTCGTAAAATATCGATTCCGTCAGAACTCTCTGGTATTTTTACGAGGAGTTAATATCGACTGCGCCATAAATCTAAGATAATTAGCGACTGCACCAAAACTCTCCTGTATTTTTCACGCAAAGGTAATTGTGTCGTTTCAGGTATTTCTCACGAGGGTTAGGATTATTGACAACACAAATGGTCATGACAATTTAGAGTATGAAAGAAGTGCTATAATATATAAAAGTAGTGCAATATGGTATGTAAAGAAAAGTTGAAAAGAGGTCGTGGACTTACCGGTATGTAAATGGTTGAAGACAATCTTTCACAAGGTAACAACAAGCACTGAGGTGCATTTGGAAGGAAAAAATATATCTCGATACGAATTAATAATTTTTCTGATCTATTTGCTTCTACCTGTTGCTGTATTTCATAAATCGTTTCTGATGCCTTTCATAACCTGGCTCTGTAGATTTCTTAGGACTTTTGAATGTATCTCGAGCTTTGTCAACAATGCATTGATCAAACGCCATTATATGCTCTACTATCTGCCTGTTGAAGTATGGCTTATCCTCGACTTTATTGTTGTTATTCAAAGACATTTTCCAAAGCAAAGTCTAAAATCTCGCACCTATCTTTTGTAGATGCTTGATAGGCAATAAATGGGTATCAGGACAGATGTAGACCAGGTGTTGCCGTAATGTATTAAATTGACTCTGCTCTTGCCCTTTCGTTTTTTTTTTTCAATATGTGTAAGAAGTTGTTATCATTAATGAATTATACGAGTTCAGACATTTAAGGAACACGTATTTGTTGTTTCATCTTCCAAAGCATCAAGCATTTTATTCATGTTTTCGGGATTTTCCTTTGTAGAGCTGTGCAGAATGTACAATGTTTCGTTCTGAGGGGTATTTTTTATATATTATTATTACCTCATGATACAACTTGTTCCAGTTTCTTTTTATGTCTTTCTATGGTAACAAAATGTGGATGGTATAACAAAATCTCATGATTTTGTAATACGTATTCCTTGGTGCCAAATCATTTTTGCAAGCTCTTCTTATATCCTGTTTTTTTTTAGCTTGGAAAAACAATCGATACAACTATATTTTGTACGTTTTCGTAAAGTCGTTTACATTTCTAATTAAACTCCTCCGATGCCGTTCCAACATAACTACTTGACAAAAGCCGTACTGATTCCGTAAGAAATTTGTTTCTTCTATTTCTTTTAAAAGAAATTATAATAGTTATTGATAATGGGCCATTTTCAAATAGCCGTAAGGTAATGTATTTATTTTGAGCTGACAAAGCTACTTAGTTCACTTTGATGCTATATATTTCTTACTTGTATGACATAAGCAGCTTCGTTTCCAGGCAATTTGTTTGCGTTTAAATAAAGAATGGTTGTACATCTCGAATTTTTGATTTTGCTAGACCACACATTTCTCTAATACCCTTGCACGCTTTTGTCTTCTTGATCAGGTTTACATGAACGGAACCTGAATCTCAATCCTACAAAATCTTCTCTTGGTGCACCTTACAGTTTATCTTTGAAAAAGTCCGGAAATTGCTTGTTTGTAGTTACTTGTGTAAAAAAAATATATATTTTCTTTCATTTTGTTGCAAGCAGTTTGAACACATATACATAAAGAATCACTTTATTTGTGGACACCCCGCAGTCCTGTCTCAGTACATAGAACTGGTTAGAGCTTTAGGGATGCCCCCTCGTTTTTTCCTAAATAAAATGGCTTGTATGTCTGTTTATCCGTGTCCTCCCTTTTTCTGGTTTTTGGGTATTTTCCCTAAAAAGATAGAATTTGGAATTGGGGTCACTATCTCTCATTCACCGTCTCATTCAAACACTGCATTCATTTTGTGCTTAGTGTAGTCGAACTCGTACATTAACCACTTCTATACCTCTAACACTGTAAATCCACCATAAATTGATTCGGTTAATTTGATTTTTGGGGGGTTGTTTTGTGTAATTATCAATACAGTCATCATTAATTATCGTTCTCCTCGCAAATGACAGATCCTTTTGACATCTGACGAATTTATTTTTATTCGCGCATAGTGTACTGTTTTCTTTTCCTTAAGGATGTATACAGCGTTCTTGATCAATTTATCAAAATCGTTAAATTGTTTTCTGTCCCAAATTCGTATTGAGTTCTATGTAAAGTTTTCACCACTTTTTTTGATGAAACAAGATAACTACGTGTATTTATTTCATTTTTACTCTAATTGTAGCCCATCAAACAAATGATTTACATCACGGTACAGGATGAATTACTTTGTTTTAGGCTCGTCATAATCATCATCATTTTAATTTTCCATTTTCCGTTTTCATCCGTATAGTGTTCGCGATTTGCCTCTGCGTATCTATGAGATGTCTTACTAATTGCTCCATGCATTCCACTCATATTCTGTTAAAAGCTAAACACGGGATATCTTTATTGTTTCATCGTGTACCAATCCGGGAGCACTAAAATACTGTGCTGTGTCTAGCTTGTAGCTTTTAACATCGTGTGAAAAATACAAGCGAGTTCTGGCACAGTGGCTATGTTTCTTTGAGATTTCTGGCGCAGTCGATATTAAGACCCTCGTGTAAATTACCGGAGAGTTTTGGAGCAATCTATATTTTGCGAATTAATCAGCATAGCGTATAACCGGAACGTTTATGTAGAAGTCGCTATTGTTTAGTGAGTCAATTTGGAAGCTTAATTTATGGTTTAGTTGTTCAGTATTAACCATTTAATACAATACTGTGTAGGAGATAAGCAGTTGAAAAGCTGACAATCTGCTACTCCGGTATCTGTCAAGGATAGTTTAATCTATATCTTACTACATAGAGAGACATTGAAATTAGTAACAGAAAAAATAAAAAGTGCTGCACAACTCTGCGACTTTTTACTACTCTCTTAATTATTATAAAAGTTTCACCAAAGTAGAGGCATATGGAAGCACACTTAGAACTTAGGAACAAGGCTATATGCTGAAGGCACCTTACTGACAGATGTGTATTGCTTAAGATTATTTCTGCAATTTCATCATATAGTTATGACCAAGAACAACAGATCACTGAAATATATAGATTTTATATATCAGAAACATTTAACTAATAGTTTTAAAACTACATCAGTACGAACGCTAAACACATGGATACCCTTGAATATGCGTCTGTCTTTAAAAACGAGCACGAACACATAATCACATGCCACCTAAATTCTGTTCAACTTCTGCGATTAATTGTTTGATAGTGCATGGTTATCGCAGTATTAAAAGAGGATTTATCTGTCGAAACACGTATCTTCATACTTTTAGAAATGTATTTAATGTCACGTATTATTTAAGTGATTATCATCTAAAATTTCTTGAATGTCAGAAGAAAATAGATGCACGATAGTCCGAATCTCTCCATGACTGAATGAAATACTGCACAATTCGAAAATCATTAAAACAGGGATAGATAAATAAAGATGTTTGAAATAGCTATATTTTTAAGAGAGATTGTTTTTTATGCATGTTTTTTTTCCAAAGATCTGCTGAAATGCATTTATTGATCAATAGTAGTAGATAGAATATGTTCATCCTAGCTCACTTAACCACTTTAAATTGTTTTTAATACTTGTTTGACAAAAAAGGAACTATTTCTAACCAATGTGATTCCCCATCATTTTTACAATTTTTCAACTAACATGTGACATCCACCCTTTTAATTGTTTGAAAAAAGCTGCCTAACCATATGATCCTCCACCATTTTTATTTTAAAAAGCTGTCTCACCTATCTCAGCCATCCACCATTTCTATATTTTTCTTGACTAAATCTTAGTAATCCACCATTTTAGAAGAAACAAAACCCCATTCTATGACTACTACATTAAACATTTCTAAAAATACTGGCTCACCTCCATTTTCAAACTTTTTAAGTAACATACGACATCCACCATTTTTATCTTTTGTAAAACCTGGTTCAAAGCTACTTTTCAAAAACGGGTATGATTGCTATTTAAAGTTTTAAAAAACTGGCTCACACATATGACACTCTACTATTTTTGTTTGTTTTTAAAAAGTTGGTTCATATCATTCGGCTACCAATCACTTTAACCAAGTCATCCTATTTAAATTGTATATACACACAAAATAAGTAACTATTATCTGCTGTCAAAGATGACATGAAAGCTAAGATGTCCTTATTTGTCATAAGTTTATACCTGGCTGGAGTCTACACATTTTAGTTGACTCTAATAAATTAGTCTTTGCACAAATTTTGAGTAACATTACATAACAAATAAAAGAGTTACCAGTCAAATTATCTTCACATAATTCAATTTCTATATTTTCTTAGTCTATTGTATGATTCCCAAATATGCAAAATGGTCGAACAGAACGATTTTTGTTGACAATGGTGATATAAATAACCATATAATGATAAAGGTTGGGGAAAAAAAGCCATGCATATGTGAAGTTGTAATGAAAAGGTTTAGTAAGATGGCCGTACTTAACTAAATTTCCATAGGCTTCTAGATTTTGCACAGCAGCCTAAAAACTTCTGGAACATTTTTTTATTATGCGTACTATAAAGTGCAAATGACTAACTTTCTTTCGCCTCTTAGATTTTGCACACGGCGTAAACGTTTCTAGAATATTTTTTCTTTTCTTTTTTTTATTCTGCGTACTGCGGGAAATCTGTCCATGTAAAAAGCTTTGTATCAAAGTGGTGACAATTTGACCAGAAATCTGAGTTTTGCCGTTTTCGTCTGAGATGAACAATAACTATTTGCTTTGATGTGCGATATATCCGATGACTTGAATTCTGCTATGGATAAATAAAATCAAGGTTCCGGTATTATCTACAATGCAAGGTATTATAGGACAAAACGGATTTTGAAGTTAACTGAGTCCTTTTTTCTTAATATACCAGGGTCGGCGTGGTGGTTTTCTACAGAGGCTATTTGTTTTTACACATACATACCTAGGAAAGGGGGTTGAAGGTGTATGTTCTAACTATTACTTCATCTGCTGTGCTTTTATAAAATATAATTAAGCACTTAAATAATTTTATTAAATAAATGGAATTTAGGACTTTAAAAGATAACAATTAGTGTACCTTGTGCTGTCTAGCAAAAGGTATACTGCACAAAAATATCTATTTCCATGCGAGTTTAAAATGTGATAGTTATGATTCAATCAACAGATATAGAGCACAATGTGATACGAAAGTTTGACAAAGTCAATTAAATTGAGAGGTGTGGATGACAACATCAGGCTGCGGAGTATCTTACTGGTATCTATCTGATCATAGTTTACCCGAGTTAGTAAACTAAATATATAGCTTTACCATATACTCTCAAATACAAAATTTAATGTCTGAGTGTGAGATACCATTACCCGATGATCAGTGTTTTAAATCCAACGAGGAATAACTTAGATCTAAACCAGTTTAAAATAATCTGCAACAATTTTAATATTCCGCCACCTCATGATTGGAGATACATAACGGGAAAGAATTAAACCATTATCAATGTTCCTATAACCAATTAGAAAATAGAGAAAGATAAGACCGATGATGAGATAAGTAGACATGAAAGATAAGAAGCAGAGAATTATTGGAATAGAGGATGGGGAATATCATACAGTCCTGAGCAATTTAACTCTCAAGCATAAAGTCAGAAGAATCAATAGGATGAACATATTGTTACTACAAAATAGCGAAAGACTAACTGAAGCAGGAATATCTAGATTAAATTAAAGTGTAA
Organism: Margaritifera margaritifera; assembly: GCA_029931535.1. NCBI lineage: Eukaryota > Metazoa > Mollusca > Bivalvia > Unionida > Margaritiferidae > Margaritifera > Margaritifera margaritifera. The sequence continues at coordinate 777,218 of JAQPZY010001425.1, read as the reverse complement.
GATCTTACATTATTTGTATTTAGAACATCTATTACACAGTCTGTTTCCACTGTTCAAGAGGTTAATTGAAGAATTAATTTTAGGCCAGCAAAGATATGACTCAGATGAAAATACTACAATAACATTCAAAGAATATATTCAGATTCCAAAGTTAGATTAAACACTGCAGTTGTCGGTGATGGTATATCTTTCTTACCCTTTGATAAGGTAATACAGTTATGTGGCATAGTAGATTATAACAACGATTTACAGACATCATCCGATACATTTATTTTAGGAATGAATGTTTCTATAAATACTGACGTTGTAAAGATTGTAATACCAGCAGCTAATATTCAGTCTGTAAAAATTATATATAACAGAAAGACCAAAGCTAATGAAAGAATCGAAAAAGTTTCGTAAGCTGCTAATTCCAAGCTCTGGAACCAGAGAGCACCGAATATGCAAACAACTTGCCTTCAAACGAGTTCTTGATCAGGCGATATAGAGAATATTTTGATCAGAAAGATAAAGTTCTAAATAATATTGAAGATTAAACAAGTACTAAAGCTTTTATAAGTATGAATATGGCCATATGATCTAATATAATTTACTTTTTAAACAAAGAACAAGAGCTTACGAAAATCTAGAATTCGTTCCCTAGAACTTGCTCGAGACATTGCTCAATTCTTTGCCCTGCTTATTTGATTGATTGTCTCACTAGATTCTCTCTCTGCTTACCCTCTTATGATCATTTTTGTAGTTGCTTCTGTTCATTTTTGACAATAATACAAACAACAAAGTAATTAATGCAGCAAGATAATTAACAATGAGATATCGCATAAACTAATTTGTCCGCCTGATTTTAAAATCCAGCTTATTACACTGTTGATAATACGAAGCAATAGCGCTGCAGCTTTTATTTCTTTTTCTTTTAGCTAACTGAAACAAATTCTTTGCAATATGTTTCATTCCTAATCTTAATTTATAGAGAAATGTATCAACACTACTTCCGCATCAAGGACTTGTTCCGACTACTTCTCCACAACTAGGTTGCACACCTCCACCTACCTGTTACACATGTTACATAATTTGCATTGGATAAACCTAGTTGTTGCAATCATGTCTTTTGCTGCAAGAATCGTAGCAACATTTACGCCTTTTTGGCTTGAACAGTTGTTTTAACCTTTAACCTAATAAAAGCGTTTCTCAAACTTTTACGTTTATATTATTGATACTTTCCTAGAGTAATTTGTTTCCAAATCTGTTATATGTCAAAATATGTGTGCCTTTTACTGCCAGTATTTTGCAGTACTACTTTTTATTTTTAATTTTTTATGTCTTTTTCTTTTAAAATGCAATTTTTAATACGTGTTATCTCTTTATCATACATTTGCAAGTCAATATTCATATGATTCAATTATGTTTTTACTACTTTAATAACATCAAAATAACCTAATAATTCTCGTTCTTCTTATGTGGGTGTTCTGAAAAAGTAATAGTTTATACAAAATAATGTTACGAATCTAATGGATAGACTTATAGAAGAAAATAATGTAAGAATTATCAAAATTTATAGAGAACAAGTTAATAGAAAACTGACAGCCATGGATCAAAGCTCAAATGATAGCTCAATCAAACTCAGAGCTGCAGAAATATATCGATGATAACAATAAGACTTTATATGTTCAAGATTTATTTACCAAACGACTAAATGCTCTATCCACTGCATTAAAGTGTTTGAAGACTGTGAGAGATAGGCCCAAAGAAGTGCCAAACATACGCCAACTAAGCAGAGCATACTGATAACATATCTGCCTTAGAGATTGACATGTTGTAAATTAAGAATCATATAGAAAAGTTCAATAATCTGCAATCACATCTTCAACAATTGCAGAAAGATTAAAATCATGAGATGATAGAGCATGATGAAGATATATAAAATGATTTAAAAGCAAATGTAGCAAATTTAAAAGAAAGACTAACAGCTATCACCAATAATTCTTGGCTATTACAGAAGAAGTATGACTTTGAAGTAGTTAACAGAAAGATTGTGGACCGGATAAATAACTTTAATTTGGACGAAAGCGTTATTAGATCGATAAGAACAACCTATGATCCAGCCATACTAGATATCAATAACATGATTAAAGTCTTAAAGGATCAGACTTTATTAACTCTCAAAAATGGACTATATTCGAACATACAAGAGGATCAGAAATACGCTGACGAGGAAATAGCTGTTAATGTACGAAGTGGTTTAGGTTTTAAAGAACTGGATACAAAGATACAGCTGTTGAGGAAATATTTCAATGATTCGGACAAAAGTTAACAAAAACAGACAAATGTCATAATCAAGTAGATAAAAAGACTTTATGACTGAGCGAATGAATTGATACAGTTAAATAGGAAATAAAAGGAGATCTAGAGACATTTAAAACTGAATTAAACGCAGTAACAGGTATAAGGAGTATTGCAAATATTATTAACATTGAAGAGATACAACAAGAAATCGATAGATACAAAACGGAGTTTGACGAGAGATTAATATTTGGATATGTATTGCTTTGTGATTATATAAAAGAGTGTTGTGTATGACGATGATATTATTCTTGACAGTGAGTTATATTGATAAAACTCTATTTGCTAAAGGAGTAGAACATTAACTAATTCATGGATTGCAGGAAATATTCAGTTCTGAGGTTTTACCATGTACCTTAGTTAATAGTTATGGGCTACAAAATGCACCATCACCTTTCGATGTACATACATTTCACATGATATGATCTGCAGAAATATATCCATTTCAAGCGAAGAAATTAGGTATGTATACAATTGTCATTGACTAACAATTTGACTCCCACCCCATTCCACTTGCCTCGCCCACAGCATCTGATATTGTTAACGACCTAAATTATTATGAATTTTACACTCGAATGTATATACTAGCGATTGTTTTCAGTCAAGAACTGTTACGCGTACAAGTGCATCCTTGCTGAGTAACAGTCGAGATTTATCTCTTCTTCTTAGTTGAGTCAATGTTGGCTTAACATAATCGACGGGGAATGTAACCGGGGTGATTTCAGCGGTGAATTTCACTTCATCGTTGCAGAAACAATTCTTAGGTGTTTCACATTTGATTTATCAACTTCCCGTGACTGGGTGTTTTCACGTGCTAATACTATGACTCCAAGCTGACCTCGAGTTGGTAGTGGTACATCAGGGTGGTCCCAGCTATCAATTTCTATTTTACCCTCACGTAGATTATATTTTAGTGTATATGAGGATCTGGTAACACCACTCTGAAGCAGATATTCATCAACAAGTGGAATACAATTGCTATCAATGTTAACATCCGCTGCCAGCTGATCCAATACCCCGTCGGCAAATTCCGCAACATCGTCACCGCGTTCGGAACTCATTACCTAGATGTAATGATTAATCTTAAACACAAACGCCAAAGACGGTTAAGTACCTTTTTGAAACAATGCTGAGTCCTTCGAAATGAATTTCATCTCTGGCGACTAATGATACTGATACTGTATATGAGAAAGATTCTGGAATATTATCGTTTTTGATGGTGTGCATTACTAATGGCCTATGACACTGGTCATTATTTATCATTATTGTCATTGCACCTGACCCGCCTCTAGATCCGGTTAAGATAATCAAATACGATCCAGAGTTGCGCACCTTTAAGATGCGAGGTTTAGACGTATCAAAACCATCCAAAACATCAATAACAGCGAGTCGACCATTTGCTATATTAATATTTTTTCTTCTCCTTCGTTGGCTAATATTCCCCCAAATAAGTCCCATGAACTTATTAAACGTATTGCTGAGGCTATCGCGGATAGCACCTGGGTGGCCTTTGGATCCACGTATTGTTCCATCTCAGCATTACTAACATCAATGTAGTTTTTGACAAATTCTATCTTATTATTGGTAACATTGATGCGATTTTCGATAGATTCCACCGACACGCCAGAGTCTCTGTTTCCCTGGTTCTCAATGATTGATTTTGGCCAGTTTTTTCACGACGGCGCCTCGCGGCTTCAAAACGACATCTTGAATGTCTACTTTGGACGTTTAAAGTTTTCCGGTTTGATGTTGGAAAATCACAAGGTCGCCCGGGTTGACGTCGACAGCAGCCCGACTAGTAATCTTGATCAAATCGGTTTCGGTGGCAAACCTGCTCAAATGAAAATATTCCACCTGTCTCTTGCATTTGTGCCACCTATGATTAGGATAACTTTAATGTCAATGTTGTTTGGGTGCATTAAGCTAAGTTGTGTTTGGGTCAACCACACGGGGGATAATTCCAATTAACTTTGTCGGAGAAAGTCTCAATGTGGCCTCGCAATCGGTTCGTATTGCACTCCTTATTTTCGCAATCTGCTTTGGACTAAGGCCTACCTTAACTTCGTGATAGGATATTATTATTTAAAAATGCAACAGGTTCAATTACTACGTGACGACTCTTTGTTTTAGGCGCGATAATGACCACATTAGGCCACATGTGCCCTTCAATATCGTAGTCTTGTCAGAGAGGATCACAGAAAAAATTGGCGATACCAGCCAGATCAGTAACACGCGCATGAAAGTTGATGTCGACCACAGACTTTTTAAATAATTTCTGATGTTCCAATGCAAAGTAATAAATCGGGTACAAATAAGTGAAGTCGCACTGGGAAATCTGCAGCCCTGTGTCAATGTTTTGATGCCGGTGCCTGTACGACCATAATTTGCGATATACACGTGCGACTTGATTGTCTGTGAAGTTAAGCAGAATTTCTTTGGTGGGTTCCTGATGACCGTGTAACCGCAGAGAAACTTTAGACATACCTAACTTATCAAATATCATCGCACTACGGGTTTCATGGATAGCCCGAGCTTCATTTTTAAACGCCACAGACACGGGTTTTGGTGTTTGAGACCATGTTGGGTACTTATTTGCCATGTAAACTGTCCGTGAAGAGTCATGTTTGACTACGAGTCTGTAGTTAGCGCGAGAAACGACGGTGTTCACGTGGTTCAAGACCGCATAAACGACAACAGACGGTCTTTTATGGTCATTGAAAGGATTAGCGCTGACCTCCCATAATCATCACTGTATCTGGCTAGTCCGAAAATCGTCGTAGCAATGTCAACATTGTCGAGAATTGCTTCGATTTCCATCGATGACGCCATGATGCCATTGTTAACAAATCCAACCTTGTCGACCTGTATAAGCTTTCCCTCAATTTCCAAGAAAACCTCACATGGAAAAATAATCTGATGTGTTCTGCACTTGCAATTTTATTTTTAATGGCCGGAGGTCCCTAGCCGGGTACGATTGATATTTAAAATCTTTGGTGCTGCGATCTATCATTACTTGCGCGCTCATGTCCCACGCGGTATCAGGTGCATTTTTGAATGTTGCCATCGTTTTTACTTATACATTATTAGTTTCATCTAATATATTTTTTCCCGTTCACAACTGTAATCCGTTTCCCATTGCCAGATTGGTAATCGTTGAATCGCGTATACGTTGTTTAGCGGCTTCATTGATACTTTTACAAACCGAGCTGGCATTGTTGCTGGCGATGGAAGTTTAACTATTTTTGTGGTGCTTGAGTTACTTAGTTGTCGTAGTGGATCTCGAATTGATTGAACTGTTTGCAATCCTAGATTTTTCAACCAATCCGCAGAAACATGTTTGATGCTATCAATGACGCACCGCCTGTAAATAATTCCTGGACTACATCACTAAGACCAGGTATTCTCGCGTTGTGAACACGCACGGGTACCACACGTCCACGTACGACCGTCATTATATTTAAATATCAGGTCGATCTCTAATGCACGGTTGTATTGTCAATGTCTCCTCGCGGAGATCTAACACGCGCCCGTCTTGGCCCACTAGAGTAAAACGAAGATGCGCCAACCGGTCATTGTGGAATGGAATATACACGGGCGCCGCGATAGCAATCGAGAGCAGATCACTCGGTTCCACAGTTGGCAAAAACCGAAACAAAATGAAACCCTGAGAAGCTACGCTTTCGTGGCTGCCACTGATGGTGTCACAGGTTAAATTGATTTTTAATTGTTGAGGTAATTATAACAATGTCTGGCGCGATATGGTATCCGGACCCTCCAGGTCCTGCACACATAATTTGTTGGCTCGGGGAAATCTCATTACCATCTTCGTGCCAACCGAGATTTGTTCTTAGTGACGACTCTGTTATGTCAACCTCATACGGTACAGATTTAGATGAAACGACAGAGCTGAGCGTGGTCTCGTATTCGCGTATGAACATTGTAGCGTCTTTGCTAGTCGTGAACAAAATCCTCTTTCTAATCTCTTCATTGATCGATTCCATGTCGTAGGCGTCCGTGGGAAGAGTGACATCGTCCCCGGTTGCCCCGTCATCCGCCGAAAACACTGACAAGTTGTTCGCAGGAAGGCCCCTAAACGGCTGCCATCGGATATTCCGCCAACTGTAATACACGCGCAAGGACGCTAGTCCTATCCCGAGTGTGCGAACTTCCCCAGCAGTAATTGGTTTGGAAAAAGTCACGTTAAATTCTCGTGATCATCGAAGAAACGATCGGGATTGTATTTACAACGACACGCTGCATCGCAGGATTGATTTCACGCAAGACGCAGAGCGTCTTGAGACAAAGTGTTTCTTCAGCACTCATCATCGGTGTTATATATATCACCAATATTTCCAATGAGTTCGTGTATTAACGCGCGAAAAGTCTCAGTGTCCATGATGTCGTTGGTGAGCCACCGCTGACAAATCGATGTGGCCTCAATGATGACTTCTAATGCTTTGTTGCCTGCGAAAATTTATTTAATTGATTTTTCCAGTCGCTGCCGTTTTATCTCCTTCTGTACATACAGTGGTATCTGAGTTATGAGGACAGGTGGATAGGTTGGAATTTCAAGAAGTTCATCAAGCGACTGTGCAATAGTAATTCGAATTTGTTAATCAGGCTTTTGCAAATAAACAGGCTTGTTCTATTTGGAATAATCATACATTTCTTTGTAAACCTGGATACAATTTCTATCAATTCAGTTTCAGCGTAAATAAAATCAAATGATCCATCACTGAGTATTGCACCAACTCGAATACGACCATATTTTGCACGTTTATACCCAACAACATCAAACGTTCTGGAGTGTTTGTATATTTCAGTATGGGTTTTGCTTCATCAGACTTGGAAATAGCTTCAGAAACTTTTTCCCATTGTTTGCGCTGCTCCGCTTCTGCGGCGTTGTAGAACGGTTCATAATATGCCTCATCGAAGTCGCATTTAGATGTCATTGCTATAGTATTGTCAAAATTATCTTTCCAACTGATTTTCTCATTACTACATTCACCGTCACTATCACTGTCAATATCTGTGATGTCTTCGTTGTATACCCTAAACGTTTCGCTGTCTTCGGTTAACATCAGAGACTTAAACGTTTATTGCACAATATCATAAAATGACTTTTCAAGCTTTTTGTCATAAGCTTCACCGACTTTATGTATTTGTTATTCCAATACAATCCCTATGTCAATTAATTTATCCAGATCTTCCTGATATGTATTTGAAAAATTATATATCTTTTGAGCCTCTTCAACCTATCTGTATGACACATTTAAGCGAAATAGTCATTTATTCTTTTCTGTAACGTTACAAACACTCTATTTGTTCGGTAATATGATTCCTGCATTAGATACGTCCATAAAAACTCTCAGAATACTATATGCATCAATCTGTGAACTTTTCGCCATTATAGATACTGCGGTAATATTTTAATATAATATTCTCACGCAATCTCTGCAAAATATATAGCCACAATATTCTCACACAATCTCTGTAAAATATAGCCACAATCAATATAAAATATAGCCACATAAAGCAAATAATATCAGCAGAATATGTTATTTAGAGTATAGAAGCGATCAATAATCCTGTTTCTGTAGTAGTATTTTAGTCTCACAGAAAAGAAATCACGTATGTAGTATGGTCACGATCAATACTATTGGCCTGACTGAAAACTTCAGTTGCTTGCATAGGTTGTGTGTGTAGTACAATTACAATAATAGTGGTTGATTTATTCACCACGCGCGCGTTGATGCAAATCATAATCGCGACAAACAATCATGATGCACAATCGTGATAAGTAATCGCGTGAAACAATCGTGTATGTGGTCAGTGGCGTAGCGAGGCAAAGTTCCGCCCAGGGCCAACTACCAAAATTACGCCCAAACTCCATTCGCATTATTTATGATATATACGGTCCTCTTACCAAATTGCCGCCCCCTAGAAAGTGCCGCCAGGGGCCACCGCCCCCTCCCCCCTCGCTACGCCACTGTGTGTGATCATTGTGTCGCGACTATCACCACAACAAAGTTCGTGTAAGTAGTATGATAATAGCGATTTGTTTGGTTACTGATATAGGTCAAAGTCTTCTACCCCATGACTTTGTCCTCACATCACACACGAGTGCATGCGATCCCGCGACGCACCCACCAAAGAAAGTCACCATGAGGCGCCTCTGCCAGAGGAAAATGATTTTGCTACGCAAAATCATATACGCTAGTTATAGAATCATGCACACGCTTGTGTAAAATTCTCAATGAGGAAAAAATCATGGGGGATGTAGAAGACTGTAGAAGGTTTTGTCCTAGATTAGTGACAAAATCCAAAACAGCTATTATCATACTACAGAGGTAGAACAAAATGAAACTATGGATTTTAATAAAAACAGGGCAAATCAATGGATTACCGCCATTTTTATATTATTGTTATCGCTACTCATCGAGAACAGTTGGTAGTTTCACTGAAAGACTTCATATGACATTCAGTTAGTGTCAAATACAAATAGTGCCCCAAGAACATCCAATATAACTGGCACAGTGAGCTTCTTCATAATGTTGATACAGCTAGTACTCTTGAACGTATGATCATATCGACATAGTATTTTCACTAACAGACATCTCGTGATGTTTAGCTGGTACTTGAAGAAAATGGTGCTGATATACATCTAACATAGCCACTACAGTGCCCATCTTAAAAAGATTTTAATTGCTACTCTCTTGAACGGATGGTCGTATAGACACTAGCATTTTACTAAAAGACTTGTGATTCTAGCAGGTACTAAATGAATATGATGCCAATTTGACATCGAACATACAGCCAAATTTTGTTATCGCTACTTCTCTTAAATGAACGGACATGGCGACATAGGGTTTTCATTAAAATACTTCGAATCATGTCTGGTTGGTCCTAAATAAAAAATAATGCCTATCGCTGTCCCAATATGGAATGCATAGTGGTCATCTTAAAAATCTTGTGATAGCTACTTCTCTGAAATGAATGGTAGTAGGGACAGTGGGTTTTCACTAAAGACTTCTTGTGATATCTATTTGGTTTTAATTAAAATTGTGATAACCTGACATCAAATTGAAGGCCATCCTAAAAATCTTGGTATAGCTACTTCTTCTAAATGGATAGTCGTAGCGACATGGGATTTTGACTAAATACTTGTGATACTTAAGATTTTCCTAAAGAAAAATGTTGCAGATCAGGCCTCTATTATGGTATCTTGACAAGCTTATTATATCTACTTCGTTTAAACAGGCGATCATGTAGATACACTTTTTTATTTCTGCCTGGTCCAAAAAGAAAATCATGCTGATCAGACCTTCTTCATGAGGTCCATGGCCGCCAACTTGAAAATCTGGTTATCGCTACTCCTCTTTAAGGGATGGCGGTATTGACATGTGGTTTTCACTAAACACTTCTCACTATATGTAGTTGGTCCTAAATGAAAATGATGGCAATGTGACCTTCGAAAATGTTGAAAAATCGCATAAAAATTACATTTAATGAACGGATTGGAAAACGAACATTAAAAAACAACACAATTGTTTCTTGCAATATATTGTTATTCCTGTATTAAAATGATGATAATCAGACTTCCAAATGACTGCCTTGGCCGCCGTTCTGTAAGATGGCATACTGCCACCTGTCGTATCAACATGGAGTTTTCACTAAAACACCATAATAATACCAAACTGGTTTTGACCTCCAGCATTGCACGATAGTGACCGTCTCGAAAATCTTTTCTCTCTCCGCTTGGATGAATGGTGGCACTGACATGCAATATTTAATTTATTCTGAATAAAAATGGTGCAAATCCAACCATCACATATCGGCAATTTTGTGAAGTATTTAAAACCAGACCTAATTGACCATGGTTATTGCTTTGATTATTGTACCGCATTCAGCTTATAACACAGTGAATTGTAATATACAATATTGACGAGACTTTGTATTTTTTTGCATTCCAATGAACATGTTGATGATAGTTTGCTCTTGATTTGAAGATCAATGGTCTTGTCTGGGATCTTAGCTGTAATAGCTTGTAAGCGTGATGGAAAAACACATATGAATGAATTGATTTTTATCAAACCCAGTTTTGTATATATAAATCATACCGTGAATGAAATTGATTCATTAACTTCATTTTCACCCCCAGTTCCCTGCGACCGCCCTCCCCTTCCAGCCGCAAAACAAATCCCCAAAACAGTGTAGCTTTAACCAAACTTAACATTTGGGTATATCATCGTATTGTCTGAGATACGTTCAATAATCTTATTTGTATGATATCATGTCCAAGGTAAAATACTATGAGAAATATTTTTGCACTGTACTTACAGGTATATCGTGAATATGTTACATCGCACCTATAACAAAACATTTTTGTTACGACATTTAGTATATTCGAGTATTTATTATATCTCGTACATGGTTTCATTACTTAGCAGTTATAAAAAACCCACAAGAAAACAAGAAGGTGAATAATTGTGGATTCCTGAAAGTCCCTTTTCGACCAGTAAAGCGTCAGTCCCTTCGATAGACTCTTGTAATTCTAGATTGAATACATAACTATTTTTTGGTATAAAATCTGTAGATGTTTCTGAAAGTAAAGATGCTCCAGAGACAATTATTGTTTGAGCATGATTATTTCAAGGTTTTAAGGTTTACAATTACTATTAAGTGTGGAAAAGATCCGTATATATCATTATATTTGTTGTGGTTCTTTTTAAGATACTCGACTACACTGAAGTGGAGAAATTAAACCAGTCCCGTCAAGTGAAAATCGACAAACCAGAAGAACTTGTGTTGTTCCTCCAATTTGAGCATGATGTGGGCAATATCGTCTTTTTCTTGTACGTAGTAGTATGTCTATTTTTTTTAATAAAAACTCTTTGCTTGAAGCAAAGTCGATTACAAAAGTAAACAGCGAGGAAATCAATATCGTCTTCTTCTTGTACGTATTAGTATGTCTATGTTTTTTTTTAAAAAAAACTCATTCCTTGAAGCAAAGTCGATTACAAAAGTAAATAGCAAGCAAACCAAATAAATGTTTACAATAATAACACGACTGACAAACTTAGAAATGATCTGGGAAATATCGTTTTCTTTCCTAATAAATAGCAACATGTCCTTAATTGTTTGCACTTTCTGCCTCAAGCAAAGTCAACCAAAAAGTAAACGATAATGAGCATATCATGCAAAAATATACAATATTATTCAAGTTAAAAATGTTGTCTTTGTATTTAGCTTCTCGCATAGTCTTGAGTACGGCTCTGTAAATTTCTCTCTCTCTCTCTCTCTCTCTCTCTCTATGTGTATATATATATATATATATATATATATATATATATATATATATATATATATGTATATATGTATATAATCTACCTCAAAATTACATGTCCGTAAGTGAGTAAGTGAATATTTTATTAAAGTGGGTTTGTGCATAGTAACAAACAGCATCAACAATAATATGTGTGCAGAAGCATTGGGTCTATAAATGGGTCTATAAATGAATGTATAATCATCCGGTATGTTCATACGACGATTTCAAATGTATGAGCGGGTTGCAGCAAATATTACTCAAAGACGAGACGCAAATGACTTGTTAAATACGTTATCAGCATAGCTTTGAAATAAATGCATTGCTACATAATGTATGCATACATATTGCACGTTTTGATGTAATACAATATTTCCTTAATAGGCTGCAAATAAAGATACGTTATTATTTCAAAATAAATACTTTTTGTTATTACAAGTGTATAAATGTTTATATATTTATTTAATGCATATATAAATACTTTGTTTGCACACATGCAACATAAAGTTAAGATGCTAATATTGAGTCTCTTCTCTTTAAGTATCCCTTAGGAAGATTTTTAGCAACTTTTTTCGGATACTGGGTGAATAAGAAATTTAAAGTTTTGTACTATAGACATATTTTCAAAACTTTCATTGTACAAAGTATCACACGGAACAGTTGTTCTTATATCATTATAATATGAACAGCATAACAAAAAGTGTGTTTCATCTTCACTTACTGATAGTGGGCTTAACCAAACAAAAAAACTGTTCGGGTGTTTTACCTATGTATCTACCAGTCTTAGCAGTAAAATGCCACATCTGTATTGTGCGAGAAGGGATATTTCATTTTTCGGAAGGTACATAGTTACATAATCTTCACATTTCAAATCATGCTTGAAGAAAACAAAGGTTCTGAGTTTTGGCATATTCACAACGTTACGAGACCAGGTATCTGAGTAAGAGATCTGAAGCTTTTCATTGACATTTCACAAGGTCTATAGCGCTTTTATTTTCAAATTGTTGCAAGAGATCTAATCTAGCCATTATTTGTTTAAGCTCACTGCTCGAAGTATTTAAACACTTGTCGTAGTCAAATATACAAACCTGTTTGATGAGTCGTCTATCGTCATCTAGATTAATCATCATGTTCCAGAGTCGTAACATCGAACATGTCCATCCAGTATCTCCGAATAGGCAAGTGTAGATGCGAATCTGTCCACTCCAAGGACATATTTCAGGGCACAGTTTTGTACATTGTTAATACTTTGATGCTGGTTTATATAATCCAGATTGATGAACCATAGTCCAATATGGGCACAACACAGGGGTTGTAAAATTCCAGGTGCCCAATCCGTGCATTAGTTAGTGCTTCACTGTCTGCAGTGAAGTCATTATGATCTTGGAATACGCCTGGCCAGTACTTGACTACTTGTATTGATCAACCGGTTCTAAACTATTATCTCCAATTTTAAATTCTTTGCGACTTTTCTGGGTTCCATTTCCTCTAAAGTGGACAAATTTTGATTTGTTTGTATCAATGAGCACTTTCATCTGGAATGGATTATCTGAAAATGCATTAAGATTGCTGAAGCAGTTTGCAATAGATATTGCATTCATGTATGTATTCGGTATGTAGAACGGTTCTAACATGTCAGCCACTCAACACTTTAGAAACTCATGTTCCTTCATAAGCATATTATGCCACAGATTGTTCAGTTTATCATTCCTGTATGGCTTAGCGTTTTTAAAACGCTTTTTGTGCATTTTGTTGAGTCATATTTTAGAATTCTTAAAATTCATTCCACAAATTATTGTTTCCCATAATTTGTTCTATAAAAGTAAATTTCAACTTGTGTTTTACTAGCACGTTATATATGTGTAATTATGTCAAGGATAGCCCTCCTGGGTAAACCAATGTCCATAACATCTCGTAGGATTTCATTCCATTAAAACGTAGTGTATTACTAAATGTGTGTTCCGACATTGAGTGCACTCTTTGTTGAAAATATCTTGCGTTATTAGTTCAGGTAATCTTGATCTCTCTCCGAGCAGCCCGTGCAGCATGTGCATCATGTAGTTATCCACAATCGACTCTAGAGTTAACACCTTAAAGAATGTGCACTTTTGACACACGTCATGGTGCACAGAGAAGTAGTCAACAACGGCTTTACTTTTCTTCAATATCGAAGTGAACTGTCCTCTTCTGGATTTAGGCATCCATTGAGAATACAGAACTTTGAGTCGTTTAGGAATTCAGTTAAGTCATGCCCATGCTGCTATGTACTTTTATCTAAAACCTTCCTCTCCGAATTATATTCCATAGCATTCGGAATGTTTAATAGGGATCCAATGGGAGAATAAAGTCTGCGACAATAAAAATGCTATCGCGGTCATTCTGAATGTCAATCTGTATTTTGATGGATGAATTTCCTTTAATTTTTCAAAACTGAATACGCTATTATATTCAGGCCTTATTATCGTTATAATATATACCAAAACCTGCACATACCCTTACTTTGGATTTGGTTTTTTGTTCATTTTAATAACAGGTCTAAATAATACCGCGATCCAAAAGTAAATGGAACTGTCCCTTGGATCTTTGTTTTCATTTCTGAGTGGTCATTAAACGGCTTTTTGAACAAAACAAGATGATATGACAGGCCCTTTTGATAAAGAACTTACAATATTTTTACATCCGATTATGGACTGCGTGTTTGCGTATCCCCCATTTGTCGAAAGTGCTAGAAGGCATTCAAAGGGATTATTACACATATTTTCTCTCTCTGTATTTTTGCAGTAAAAACAAACGACTTCAGTACATTTAGTCAATACATATTCATACTGATTCTAATTTGTAAATCAACGTTTATCGCTGCCAACATATTACTCTCAGAAATAATTTGCATAACTGGATACATATATGGATCTCTTATTTTTCGTACTTTGAGTTTAAGTTCTAATGCAGTACAGATAAGTTGAGACGTAAGGTTGTGCTTGACCCCCAGTGGTTGATCCATGGAGTGACGACCTTGATAACATCAGATCAAGTCATCAAGAGGTATCCCGCCTTGTCTGCGCAGTGGTACGACTTTAAAGACACCGGACGTCTAACACGGAACCTTATAGGTATTATGAATTTGATACATAGAAAAGGATTTCGCCGAAAAGATATTATCATGCTCAATTACACAACTAACAATAAACATACTATTTCCCCCCTTTGAGCATTTGAAGGACATCATTTGTGCAGTATAGCAAATTATTAACCATATTGCTTTGTTGTTATTTACAGACGCTTTTTCTTTTGTCCAAAGGATTATAATTATGATATATGTTTGGTTTAACAGATTAACTAAATGTCAGGCAACTGACTAGTCATTATGGTGTACTCACTTTGCAAGTTCGGTGATACGTTCTGCCGCCATATACTGATTGTATAGATATATTAGCACGGAAAAAAGAGCCTAAGTTTGTCTTACGATTACTTCATTTGCGGAATACTTTAATGATGATGAGTATTTCATATTGATAATGACGGTGATTTGAGGACAAAGTAGATATCGTAAATTGTCAAAAATGTCCCACATTTGCGTAAGATTAATAAAACACAATCTTAGTTTCATAAGGATAAGACTGTTTTGAAAAGTTGCGCCAGTGATTACAGATAAACTTTGTTAATTACATCATTCTCTTAGATTATATAAATAGTGTTTACATGGAACAGGGTCTGAAGGGTCGAACATAAAATGGATCATATGCATTTCTCAAAATGTACCTCATTATGTAGTAACTTTGGGTGAATTACTATAAATCAGGGCCATGAAGTTCCCGTAAATCATATATATTTAGGACCATCATGACAAACTTCAAGTGTATCAGTAACGAATTTGTTTGACTCGTAAAGAAAATCATATTCTTAAACAAAGTTTGATATACTATACCTGAAAGATTTGCCAGGGTTTCTAATTAATTCGTATCCTCACCTCTGGGCCTACCGTTGGTTTCATTTCATGACAGTTTACCCTACCAAAATTCTGTTTGATTGTTTGTACAAGTATTTCCCGCTTGTTTTACCAAGGTTAATTATGGCGAATGTTTTTCAAGGATTAACAGCTTTTGAAATAAATTGGGACAAAAGATGTTTCTACCAAATACTATTTTACGTTGTATGCATCATCTATAAATAAACATTTTATTGATTTTTATTTAATTGATTGCTTCTGAAAGCTTTAAATAAATACATCCTTGTTCTTAAGACTCGCTGTGGTCACATCACGCAGAGTTTGATGACAACGAGGAACATCTCTTGGGGTTGCTGGAGCAGCTGAATATCATAGCAAAACCCCTAATGAAGACAACAGACACAGAGAAGGTATAAACTACTACTACTACTACTATTACTACTACAACTATTACTACTAATGTCACTGCTGCTGCTGCAACTACATCTCCCTATCACTATATCTGAAGGTCAATGGTGAATTTTTGTCTACCCAATTTTCCACCTACTTATTAAGTACAGGTCTGTGTTAATACCATCGATTAGAATAAATCAATCGATAAAAAATGAATTGCTTTAGAGCAATTTGAATTTTGACGCAGTCAAGTATAAATCTAATCCTGCTTAAAGCTGGAGTACGGATGACCTCAAAAGAGTATAGTCTTTTTCCGTCTTCGTCAGATGCACATAAGCTTACATTTTTCTGATATGCATCCCTACGGCCAATACATCAGTAATTCAGTACATCTTGTTACCTGTAAGAAATTACAAAAAGGGATCCTGCATTATCACGCCGATTTGATATAAATGACTGCTTAACACATTTCGATCCGAAAAATCAACATATCAAGCTTTTTAAACACTTTCATTATAAACGTTTACATTCAAAAGCAATCTTATATATAATTAATGCAGCAGAAAAGACATATCTCACATGACAGAAGCTGTATACCTTCTCGTGAACTTGTAGGAATATAAGAACTTCAACAATTTAGTGGAAATTCTTTTGTCTGCTAGCATGAATATTTCATGTATCAATAATGCAGGCAGTAATTATTCATTCAACGCATAGGATTTTTTATTCACGTGATTACGCGGACATTTAAGGTTGAAAAAACTGTGAGACAATAGTGTGTATATAAATCTCAGACATATATATATATTCAATGTACAATATATAATTTACACCAAAAATACTCTAAAGTTAGGTTGTTGTAGTAAGTTCTGGCAATGGCTTATTTTAGACCAAATTATACAAAATAAAACTTTGTAGGTGAATGGATATAAAAGTGTAATCCATTATTAAGCTGATTTCCCTTAAATTGTCAATAGTCTTTAGACAATATTATAAACCGGATATATAACTTCTATTATATATAGAATGATACCAATATAGTTAAAAACGTAAGACTTGCTATTCGTTACAGTTTGATGACAGATTGGTATAATTTTTGTACAAATTTAAAGGACTTTTTCTCAGGATGCTATCTGTCAAATTTTGTAAATAAGTAATGTAAAAGCTTTTACATTTTTACTAATAGTGACCATTTTTTATGGCGAACTAGAAGCGACGATAACCTTCTTTCTGACACATTACTTTCCTAATACTCCACTTTTGTCTATTTTCCCAGACATTTACTTCCAAATGAACCAGATAAATAACCCTATTGCTCATTTCCTTTAGGTATTCATGAAACCTACAAAGTGCGAATTAAATCTTCCAAACGTTGTTAGAAAAGACGCAATGACGAGCTTCTTACTGGCACTAGATTGTCAAAATACCCAATTTGTATAAACATTTACTAATAACTTATGGGAAATTGAGCCAGAAAACAATTTGCAAATCTACACCGAAACAGTCATGAACTCTACAAAATTTAAATAAAATTTAGGAAGTGAATTGATAACAAGATTCTTTATAATGCTTAGTTTTATATTACCTCTTATACTTTTAACTTTTTGGGAAATTTACCCAAAATGAGGCAGGATGCAAACCCTATTTCGCGTCTACACCAGCCCATAATTTAGCATGCATAATGGAAATAAACATGTAGACAATGTGAGATGAGAAGCAATGAACAGCTCTGTCACGGATAAAATGACGTACGGACACTATCTCCGTCTTCGTTGAAATGCGGAGATACTGACAAATCCAACTAAATAACGTTGATTAACTTGCAGTACTGAAACAGCTTAAATACGGGTCAAATTTAAATGTGGTACTATATAATTAAATGAATATATGTTATGCAATACAATAATGTCTGTTAAATTGGTGATACTTCAAACTATAGGATTTTTTCACTTACCATAGATAATGTTCTCTTGGATCCTGGTCAGTCATTTATGTGAATAAAAGTTTTGTTCCTCTCCATATATTCTCTAATACATTTACGCTAAACTACTTTCCTTTTCATTGCTATCGGAGTGGATGAGGTAAATTTAATATTTGTTTTTAATTTGTTGTAGCGATCGCTGAAACAAATTAATTTTATTTGATTACCTTTTTAATTTAGCGTTGCTGCGAACGCATACTATGTATTTCCACCTAATTTTCTTGCAAAATAATAATAATAATAATAATTCACTGATGTCATTGTGAATACACATTCCACATATATTTAGGAATTCTTAAGAACGGATACCACATTTTTCATCATGTAACAGTTATTATAACCTTGTCTTCAGACAGGACCTAATTTATTAGACTTTGACTCGATATTTAAATACAGATTCGCTGTAACGCAAGGACAAAGTGACTTTCTAAAATGTCAGACAAAGTGGGATAAAAAAAAATAAAGTTTCATGTATACCTTCAATTCAGGATTACTACTGGGTTCCCTGTATGGTTCACGCCACTGCACCTGAAAATATCAAGATACTTGGAGAGAGGGAAGGCATGACTAAGACATCCACACTGTGTTTTGAGTCCAAAACGAAGTTCATCCATGTTGGTGTTTTTCACCGCCTCCTTGCCACCTGTTTGTCCAAGTGGATGCCAGTCAAAGATGGAGACAAGCATCTCGTCTTCATCGGACTGTGTTTGCTGCAGCTTGATAACTGTCACAATCTCATGTTGTCCTTGAACGACTTTGTCATCCAAGCCACAGTGATGCGAGTCACTAACAAAGGGGCAAAGCCAGACCTCTCAATCTGTATTGATGTCAAGGAGTACTTGCACTCGTCACTCTCTGAGATTTCAAAATACATCTGTCCGAACTCTGAGTACGTAGTTTGTATAATGTGTAGCAGTTCTGCATCCCAGACCAATGGAGATCGGCACGAAATTGATTTTCTACGAGAGAATAAGGGAAAAGAAATCAGATGCAACTCCCATAGGCATACTCATTCTAGTTCAGAAGAACTCTTGGGATCATGGGAGGTAAATTAAAATTCTTGAACGTTTCTTTCAAATGATGTTTTTTGGCGGCATTGCACTATGTAGCTTCGAATATGCTGAACAGTAGGTTTTATGAACGTGTCAGTGTTGTGAACTGTTAATATTTTAGGATGCAAAACTTCATCTATTCGATTGCAGCATATAGACAGATTTTTAACAAAATAGCAATCGGCATTTGCATGGCAATATTTACAATTTGGACAATGGGATAGAAATCTCGAGTAGGAAGAAAAGGAATAATCATAGAAAATATTTGTTATGTAGTAATGATGACGAGAAGTATATTTATATACTAATAATATATCGTTCAGTTTTATTCACTTCATTTTCAGAAATGTCTCGAGAGAGAAGGGAAGTCAGGTGGATGCGGTGTGTATCTTTTTTATGTTCAAATTTAGATTAAAAATGCACGGAATACTGATCTGAACATCACACGCTTTCAAATCCTTGTTTCATTTCTTTCTACGGTTTTTAATTTTGATATAAATGTTTGTATTCTGTACTCAAAAATTAGGTCCTTGAGAACATACTTCCTTCTAGAAGTTCCGTTCAAGAGCCCGGGCGTTTGGCTAGGACTATATAGTTAGTCGTATGGATGTCCCAATAGTTAGGTGTCATGGTTCTTAATCTTCTAAAATCCAGTTACATTTTTCAGCCAAAAAATCTGTATTGAGTTTAACTTTTCTGTATGTGGCACGGGTTATAAAATGAACCTGGTAAAATTTTATAACAGTAATCTATCTATCTATCTATCTATCTATCTATCTATCTATCTATCTACATACATATATATATATATATCTGTGTGTGTGTGTGTGTGTGTGTGTGTGTGTAGAGAGAGAGAGAGAAACAATATTATCGTATACATTAAGGAATTTTTAAATCGTCCTCTGCTGAGAATCGAACGAGGGTCTCCCCAGTTTACTGTACCCATCGCCTTGCCTGCGCGTACCAAGCCCTCTACTCTATCGACAAAGCGCACATCCCCATAATATTAATAATATTCTTTCTCCATATATAATTTTACTTCGTATTATCACGTATCCTCCTAGCACATTCCGCTCTGTTAAATATCTGTAACCTCCTATAGTAACTTCTATATGTGTTAATGTATGTCAGAAGAACTCAGAGGATCCGAGTTCGTTTCTTAGGAGAGAAAGAATTATAAATTCTCCAAACCGTATGATAATATTCTTTTTCCATATATAATCTCACTAAATAGTGTCACTCCTCTTCCTGTCGGATCCACTGATAGCACTTTCTGTCTTGTGTGTATATATATATATATATATATATATATATATATATATATATATATATATATATATATATATATATATATATATATATACCTTCATTTTGATACATGTGTTCTCCTGCAATAAACTATCCGATAAATGGTCTTTAATTTCAAAACATCGTGTGTGTGTGTAAGTGATTTAATTTTGTCTGGTACTTTTAAGAGATCTTAAGCCTGAATACCTATATTATTTCAGGGAAATAAACGAATGTTGCACATGGGTTATTGGTATTCAAAATATAAGGGAAAAAATCAGTTTTGAACTAAAACAATCAAACATGAATGTATATCAAACAAACAATCATTCATATCTCATTGTTGTTTCCATGCACCTGGAGCCTAATTGGTCTTTGTATTTGCTTCAATAAGCAGACTCAGTTATATTTTTGTCCGTTATAACTCACATTATGGCTGTTTTAATGGTATGTGAACAATACACGTATATAATTGCATATAATTCATTAAGAAACGTTCGATTTTTGGAAATTAATAAATACAATCTACAATGGAGATCTTTGCATGTACTCTTGCAGATACTGGTGCCATGTAAATTATACAAAGATCCTTAGGTACCCAAAATCCTATTTCCTGATATACATTGCCTTTCATTGTGGGTTTAAGAACGTAAATTACAAATTGACATAGAGCAACCTCTGAAACTTCTCGGCTCGGTTGCAGATATATGATCTGTGTGGAGGTAAACAAGAAGTCATGTTTCAAAATGCCTCAGAACTTCCAGGTATAAAATCAGTGATTTTCTTTTCTTTTCTTTCATTTCAAATTCATTTTATGAAATATAGGTTATCTAACGTCAGAACGACATCTGGATTATGTGGCTGGTAAACTCGGAATAGAGTGGGAATCCATGGCTCACCAACTTGAATTGAATCAGGCAGAGATCCAACAAATCAAATCGAACAATCCTGGCAATACTCGCTACCAGATATTTACGGCACTGACAAAGTGGGCTCACCGCAGTGATAAAGACGACAGAGGCAAGGTTCGTGAACTAGTGGATGCTCTCAAAGAAGTTCAACGCAATGATTTAGCAAATGAACTTGAAAGGAATCTTTCGGGTAATTAAGCGCTTCTGAATACTTTTGTTTTTTTACCAACAACGTTATTGTTAAGACTCACTTCACCTGAATGTGCATCATTCTTCACGCAGCCATGTTTTTCTCATTCATAATGTGTACTTGACGAATTATTAAAGTATGAAATGGATTCATAAACGTGATCCAAATATATATATATATATATATATATATATATATATATATATATATATATATATATATATATATAATAAGAATAAGAATGCTTTGTTCAGTAATTTAGGCCACCGGTCCATATTACAAAATTCAATACAAGTAAATACAGTGTGTGCCATTGTGTACAGAAATTAAATGCGGTGTTCAACATACGTCATACACAATTTCCTATAAAGAATCAATGTATGATATTGCAAAGGTGTTACTACCACTAAGTGTATCATTCATCATGTGTATGATTTATAAAATATTGTATCAGACGAAAAGCTAAATTGATATAGCAAGAAAGATTTCTTATAATTAATATATTATTATGACTCATGAGGGATACAAATGTTCCTACAGACGGATAAAGATGATAAACTTCATTACAGTATTTCTATCTTAAATGATTATAAGCAGGGCAAAAACAAACGAAATGGAATTAATCCTCTGCCAAATAAACATTATTTTTCCGACATAAGTCACATTACCTATGATTTCTCTCAATTCTACTATGCATGCCTGTCTCTACGTTCAAAATTTAGTAAGTAACTTCATGCATAAATATGACAATCGACATGATATACATTTTGCCGGTTCTAATTCACTTTTATACATACAATAATAAAAACATTTATGAGAATTTTTAATATCGCTTTGCCAGTTTTGGAAAG
This sequence comes from Margaritifera margaritifera, assembly GCA_029931535.1. Taxonomy (NCBI): domain Eukaryota; kingdom Metazoa; phylum Mollusca; class Bivalvia; order Unionida; family Margaritiferidae; genus Margaritifera; species Margaritifera margaritifera. The sequence continues at coordinate 754,942 of JAQPZY010001425.1, read as the reverse complement.
CCGAATCCTTCATTCTTTTGCAAAAATATTGAGCGAAATTGTTTTTCGTCTCCAACATCTTGATGTAGCCAGACATACCCAAAACCGGAGTGAAATAAAATGTCTTTTACTTTGGTAACCCATTTGACAACATTAAATAACATTGGTGTGGGTAGCGAATTGAAGACATTCTTACAACTCTCAGCCAGTATTTAATATGTCGTAAAAAATAAGAGGTATAAAGTGGATATCTTCACTCCCCTAACACAATCACAATATTAATAATTTTAGGAACACCTAAATACTGTTTGCAAAAGTTGTATTGCACAATTTCAATAATCTACTAAATTCATATCCCCAAAATTCTGACCCATAGCAAGCAATTGGTTTTATTACAGAATCAAAAATTTTAAAAACATCCTCTACACTAAAATAGCCAAATCGTTGTATGTGGAGTATTTTTTCTGAACCCTGATTGTTTTTCGTCTATCAGACCATTGTCTTCTGCCCACGTGTGTATACGCGTATTCAATATATCAGTAAAGATCTTGTACAAAGTATTAATAATGCAGATGCTTCTGTAATTGTTTGGATCGCTCTTTTCGTCGCACTTATATATAGGACAGATAATACTCTTCTCCCAATTTTTAAGGAAAATATCCAGATTCAAAGATTTTGTTAAATAGAGAGTTAATGAATGGGAAGATTATTTCTGTCGTGCACTGATAAAAACGAATAAGTATCATATCAGGACCTGGGGTTTTGTTCTTGATTTTAAGTAAACTTCTTATAATTTCATCATTTGCAATAGGAATGTCTAAGTCATCCTTCTGTAAATGAGGAAGTTCTTCACTAACAAAATTATCCGAGTCATCTGACTCTGACAATGGATTTTCCAATAAAGATTTAAAGTATTCATACCAGTTTGGGGGAAGGGGAATACGTTCCAATTCATGCTGAGAATGACGCGTTTCCTGTTTCAAAAGATGCCAGAAATGTCTAGAGTTTTTCCTCGCTTGAGTTAATTTATTCATTTGGGACTCTCTAGTGTATCTTTTCTTAAGTCCAATAATTGATTTAAACGCTGAATTATACTCTCTATATAACCTGAGATCAGCTTCAGTATTTGAGAATCTAAAGCGTCGTAAACGGTATTTGTTATTATAGTTTGCCTTATTGCATTCTTTATCTCACCAAGGTATTTGTGTTGTTATCGCATTAGGCGCCTTGCCTCTAGTCTGAAAAAAAATCAAACCTATATTCTGATATAGTTTAGCAAAATGTCTGAGGGAGACGTCAATATCAGTTTTAAGGTAACTGAAAAAATGATTCGTTATGTTTTATGAGCTGTACTAAACATTCTTACAAATGATGTTATATTGTCTTCTGTACAACATAAATATTCCCATTTACTAAGGATACACGTATCAATGTTAGTTTTCTCTTCATCCAAATGAGTTTGATGATCATCAACATTCACTGTGGTTGTGGTTTAAGAAGTGCTACTTTCATGTCCCACATATTGACTTAGTCTAAGTAAGCAATATATAGGAAATGCGTAGATTCATCGCTAGTCTCAGCTCCGAAACTGGTAATATAACTAAATATTTCAGAAGAACATATCATATAATCAACTACACTGCAACCATTGTGAGTTATACATGTGAACTGACCATTTTTATCATCGAAGACTCTTCCATTCATTATATAAACATTAAAATTTCTGTATAAATTATACACTTTATCGTCTTTTGTATTTCTCTGCATTGAGAAATTAACAGCATCATAATCAACATTACATCCATAAAAAGTAAAGTGTATCATTAGGGATAAAGTCTTTAAAATTCTTAATTCTAGCATTAAAACCTGCTGCTAGTAAAGAATAAGTATTTCGATATTGGCTTTCAATTTGAGATATCTTCTTGCTTAATAATTCAATGCCATCGTCATTCATATTATTATTATTATTATATATAAGAGAATATTCAGGGGAGATACATGTAGAAACAATGATTATATCTTTATCAATATGCAAAGTTCGTAACTTAAATAGTAAAACAACACAATCATTAAATGTATCGAAAATCATTCCATACGACAGATTTATGCACAAAACGGTTAGTCCTCCCGCGTTCCTACCTTTACCCACTTTTTTACGAATAAAACTATAAGAGTATAATCTTCAAGAAAATTATAGAATTCCTCTGATGACATTCCCCATGTATCATATTAACACATAATGTCAAATTTCATGCAAAATTAAAGAAAAGAGTTATGGTGTTTATACTTTGCTAAGCCTTCTTTATTTCATGACAGTATACTTTGTTGAACATATATATGTTGGATATTCTGTATAGCATAGGGGTGTTTGCCAGCATCCTACGTGGTTTGTGGAAATCCTTCGTATAAAGACGGGATATCCCCTTCGCTGAGATTCCCTTCTGTGGAATTTCCATAAATGTCATCTCTTGCATCATCATATCGAGTATTTCCCATATGGATTGTTTGGGCATAAGAACGCGATGTGGAATACTACCTTAGAGGGTTGCGTTTATGAGCCAGTTTCACCTGCTCACTGCTCCAGTCATACATGTATACTTGTTGTCCCATGATAAGCTTGACCAATTTGATAGAAACAAACTGACCCTCTCGTCTAAATCGAATCATATAAGCATACAATGCTTTCCGGTGCATATACAAAATAGTTTCCCAACGTTTCGAGCTAAACAAGCTCTTCGTCAGAGGAATAAACAATTTACATCCACAAAACAAACAAACAAACACTAAACACAAAAGTCAAGAAGGATTCTTGACTCCTACATGTTTAAATGACGGGTAAATAAACAAACAAAAGATAAACAATAGAAGAAAGAAAGAAGACAAAATTAAAAAATGGTCTAAAATGGGTAAAATACATATCTATGGTATGCTGCCATCAGCCGAACAAAGTTGTGTAAAAAGAAAAAAGTTCAAAGAAGTGTTTATTGTGTGTATCACGCAGAGGACCAAAGTGTTTTGACCTAATTCTAGGGTTGGAACAAAGGACTGACACCATACGCGGTGAAAAATCAACTTCAGCATTAAAATGTGCAAAATAAATTATATCCCGGTAAAATTATGCATTGCGGTACTAAGGAAGTATGTCAAGAGTATGGTATAGCGGGATAATGGACAAGAGTTCAAATAATAATAATAATAATAATAATAGTAATAATAATAATAATTTTTATAATAATAATAATAATAATAATAATAATAATAATAATAATAATAATATAAAGAAGAAGAATACCAATAATACATATAAAGAGTCACGGAATATTTACTTGGGAAAATATTATCGCAAAAAATGCGTATGTCTGATAAACTGATGCCTGGCTTTTTTAAATAAGATTTAATTAGGAAGGTTAGATTGTTTCATTTAGGCTGAACACTCCATGACTTTTCAATTGAAGTACCCGGTATCATTTCTTACGTGTGCGTTCTATATCGGTCCACCCCAGGTTAGAATCAATCGGTAGCGTCTCGAGGGACTCGACTGAATGCTCAGTCGAGCTGTAGTGGTTGCCGAGTTTCGCGTTGATTTTGTTGCGAATGTGGCTCTTGTGGTTATTCCTTCGTTTTCTGAAATCAATGGTTTCGCCAACATATATAGTGCCACAGATCTTGCATGTTAGAAGATAGATTACATTTTTGGTTAGGCATCGTAACTTCTGATCGATATTGTGGCTAACTCCTGTGGTCGAACTTCTGAACGATTTGGTCTTGGGCATATGTTTGCTAATTAGGCAACATTTGTATTTGCAGCAAAATGTGCCTGAATCTGTGGTTTTGTTTGAAGTTACCTTGGGACGTACCAGATGGTCCTTGAGATTTTTAGGTCTACGGTACGCAACCATAGGAACTTCTTGAAATATGCCATTCAGATGTTCAGAGTACTCAATCTGGTTCCAATGCTTCCGAATTATCTGTTGTAACTTTGGGGGGTCGGGGTGGAAAGTAACCACGGAGGGGACGCGTTTGTTGGTTTTCTTGGTTTTATATTTCAGGCGGGTTCCTCTATCGAGGAGTCTAGTTAGATGTAGCTATTTCGGTATCCTCCTCATCTAAGGTGCCCTTTTGAGCTCTCCATTCTCTTTTCAAAGGTAGCTGGATCAGAACATATGCGTTTGGTCGGAACGCACATACCGTAAGGAAGATTTTTTATTCTGTGCTGGGGGTGGCAGCTGGTTGGGAGTAGATACTGGTGAGGGTCAGTTGGTTTAGAATACAGGTCAGTTTCTATGTTCCCCTCCAGGATGGTAGATTGAATATCCAAAAAGATGTTGAACCTGTTTAATGACTCTGACGTAAATTTATTCGTAGGATGGAAGTTATTGGCGAATTCAAGAAATACTTTGAAATTGTCGCCCGTTTTGATCCATTTTGACTCTGTGTCGTCAATAAATCTGCACCAGCTTAGAGGTCTATAGGGTGCCTTGTTGAGGAGCTTTCGCTCGAGTCTTCCCATGAAAGTATTGGCATATTAAAGTGCTATTTTAATGACCATTGCAGCTCCATTAATTTGTAGGACGTATTGATTGTTGAATACAATATTGTTAAACTTAAGTACATGTGTTAAGAGTTGGACTAAATAGTATGTAGGTGTGGAAGGATCAGATCGACCGTCCCATGCTTCCTTGCAGGCTGTGATACATTCTCGTGTGGGATGTTGGTGTATAAGGAACAGACATCCATAGTCACGAGGATATATATATATATATATATATATATATATATATATATATATATATATATATATATATATATAAAAGTAACATTTATTATCGTGACACTATCGCCAAAGTTCTACAATAAATATAGTTTTCCTTCTTTGAATACGTTTTTCCGTTGTTATTTATTTGTGAGTTTGTAACGGGTTTAGAGGAATTTTACACATTGTTTCAAGTATATTAGAATTCGCAATTGTCAGTTTGGTGGGCGAAATTCGTTAATCTTCACAGTTCAAGAATTATTTGTATGCAGCTGAAATTTCCAGTAGATATCATTTTTTGAAATGGCCTCGAGTGTGTTCTCGCAGTTAGTTTACTTTCTACTGTGTCAATTATCAGAAAGTTACTTAGAGATGATATAAATAAGACTGCTGACATTATAGATTTTTTCAATATTTACCGTAGTGCATGACCTAATTTTACTTTTGACAAAGCTCTTAATTTAAAAATGTTATATTTTCATTTGTTCAAACCCGCTGCAATAATAGTATTAAATGGTCACTCTCTGCAGATTTGTATATATTTACGTAACCTATGTAAAAAGTATTCTTACACTCAGTTGACTGATTGACTTTTTAATGATCAGCATTATTCAATATTTTATTTTAACTGTGCATGCGTCTTGTTCTAATGCATCATCTTAGAGCATTAAAACATTATTTCGCGGTTTCATCAAGCCTTGTCTGTTCTTTTTCAGAAATGATTTTGCTGACTTCTTGCAAACAGATATGTTTTCTTTGTCATATATTCGAATAGTATATAGTATATACCGTATACACGTATACGTCTCAAATATGTAACTATCTTACACTTCTCTCTACCTTTTTGACCTGTTCTGAGTGCTTACTGGTTTTTCAATCCAAAGAAGGTTTTACACGACTCATTGAACAGTGTTCAAGAGACTTTGTAATAATAATAATAATAATAATAATAATAATAATAATAATAATAATAATAATATTATTATTTTTATTATTATTATTATTATTATTTTTATTATTATTATTGCATGCACCTTATTTTACAATAATGATTTGTTCAAAACTTGAAATAAAACAGCTGTTTATATTTTAAAAATACACCTTTGCTTGATATATGAGTCAGATATCATTAAAAATACATGCGTTTCCTTGCATATATTTGATTTTCCTTTAGAGGCTGCTAAAATGTTGTTAACTTTCTGACGTAAAGAGAATTATGAGTTTGTTTTGTTTTACTACCTATTGCGATTGACCGTAGCGATGGTCTCTACTGCGCCATCGGAAAACACTTTCTTCCTACAACAGTTACATTTGGCAGATATACTGGTTTTGTTCTGAAAGTAGCTACAATATATACATAGCACTGAGTGTCGCCACTTATGAGAAGGATAGACTGTGTATTGTTCCTATTGGTCTCAATTAAATGGGACTTTTAAGCAGATAGTACTTGCTCGTGGTCTATTACAAGTAACAGTCAATTTACATGCATGCAGACATTTTATTTGATTTCCATATAGTCAAGTATCACATGTTGCGATCAGACATTGGCATTCTGAATCGCGCTTTGTCTGGGATGAGTTTCGGTTGCCTGGAGTTTTAATTTTATGTCTGACAAAGACAGAATATCCTACACTCAGCCTGATATGAAAGTAGCAGACATGCGAGCGGTAAAGATTTTTAAAATAATTTTAAAGGAATGCTTATAAATAAAAGAACTTGATCGTTTTGATGAACACAATCATTTTTCTACTCCTTTTACAGATGTCGCAAAGAGCTCTCTGAAAAGAAATACTGGTGCATCCAACAAACCAGTCAGCAAGATGTGCATACTATCGTAGATTGTGAGAAAAGTCATTAGTATCCTTTCTGGTTTTGACTGAAAATACATGCTGATTGTAATGTATCACTCTATAAACCAGATACACATTACAATAGGATATCAGTACTTTTAGAGAAAATATTTGATCTACGAATCCCAGCAGAGACATATTTGTATGTTGACTTTCTTTGTGATGTGATTCTTTCGTTAACATCAAATTTCTAATTATATTCCTTTATCAATGAGAGAAACATTGGTATTATTACAGTTTGAAGGGTTTACAACATAAATGATTAAAGCCTTAACAAATATGTCAACAGTTTTATTTTGGAACACGAAGTATTCTACTTAATACATATGGTTAAGGTACTCATATGCATTATGATTCCTGTAGGAAACCACATACGATGCAACAGGGTGAATCAAAACCCACGTGAGGCGGTGTTTCGTTTTCAGATCCTACAACCTATTCATAAATTTCAATATTTGGGGCGTCGTTAGAATACCTCGTGGTGTCCACTGGAGTAAATATTTTAACTCATATTGCAAGAGAACGGATGGATAGGATACTGTTTATTAGTGTTGCTGTCATTATTCTTTCTAAGCACTTACTGTTTTTTACAAATACATTTTGACATTTAAACACGTATTTTCTTACACATTGTAAACTTTGGAGATTGCATTCTATTACAGAAAACGGAGCTGATATAGCAACAATTATTTTATCTCCTAACAAACGTTTTCCAATCGTAAATGATAGTACGCTCTGCTCTTACGTAAAGAGAACTTTCAATTTTAGATTCATTAAAGAGAAAAGTTAGGTTATGACGATGAAATGAAATATCATACTGCTCAGATAGCTTATTGTAAAACTGGCACCAAGGTAATGAAAACTACATGATTTATTAAATTGAAAGCAAAATAAGGACATTTTCTAATGAATAAATGATAGACTGTAGAAAAATATTGCATTGTATGTCCATATTTACCCCGTGAAGTTTAAAACTCGGAGTTTGATTGCAAACGATCTCCTGGTATATGTTCATTTTAAAATTTTTATGTTCTTTGGAAAATAATTTCTCAATTAGCAAATTTACTTTATTAAAAAGTTTCCAGCTGCGGATAGGTTATATTTAAACACAAACGGCTTATGATAATGAAGCTGAAATCTGATTTTGGTCGAAAAGTCTAATTTACCTTTTATTTCAGGTGTTTCAGTTAGCATGACTATCCTAGCTACATGAATTGATTATTCTCTCTTGTACATTTTATGTCAACGGTTTTGTCAGCATGTAGAACAACTAAAGATGAAACATTTTCTAGCGATAGGACCTATGCCCTGAAGACAGGTTAACCAAACTGTTGGTGAATCAGAACCAAAGGCAAGTCCTTTAAATGAATTAAACGTTTGATGATTCTTTCTAGACCCTAAATTCATAAATAGTTGTGCATGCTATTGTTTTACTTGATTATGCATTTTGATTTTATTTGTCAACTATTTTTATTTTTACTTTTTATAGTAACAGCTAAGCGTCTTTCTATGAAATTACTGTGTATAATTTACATGTAGTATATCGTATTGGTTTGCTGACTCTACATTAAGTATGCATGTTTCTTTCTTCTTCCTATGTTTTAGTTTGTTTCCTGTGGATTTTGTATTTCCCTATTCAAAAAGTTTTTTTCCCTTTAAAATACTAGCAGTTTTATCAACCTGTATATGCATATGTAAATAAACTAATTAAGTATGTACAATCCTTTTATTTTACTGTAAATGTACGCACTGTACACTATGTTATTTTTTGTGTACAATCAGATGTCTTAGAATTATAAGTATATTCAAGTGAGTGTTAGGTATAAGCTTGTTTGTATTGTTAATAATCTATCAAAAGCTGTATTTGGTTATAATTTTAACTTGCTACAAACTCTTATAGACTTAATACATAACATGTTGACTTTGATTTTTACTGGCTTGATCTACACATTTTGCACACATGCTTTGATTGTTTGCTTCAGCTTTAAAATTTCCAAATATATGTCATGATGGCACAGGGGACTGTACTCAAAAGTTAATACAAATATTTTATTTTGCGTTGAGATCTTTAAATCCAATGCATGCTCACTCTAGGAGTTGACAGTCGAGGCAACGGTATCAATCAAGTTATCACTTTTCGTTTTCTAAAACTTACAATATTTTATCGACAAAGTATCAAAATGTCAGCAGGAAATTCAAACATTCACACACACAGACACACACCGAAAGACATACACATGCAATTATGTTTAACCAGTACTGAGAACAAGTTCAAAGCCATACAAATACGCTCTCAATAATTGCAAAACATTCATGACATCCAATTTTGTGTGTGGAAAATCTGGCATCTCTTGTATGTCTTTTCAACTCTCTAAGAGAAAGAAGTGATATCTAACTTTGGAAAAATTAGAATATATAATCATTAGGTTCAAAACGAAAGAGCGCGTTATAAGAATCGTCCAGAGGAGCCATCTTTTTATTCTATATGTGATAGCGGACCAGTGAATAAAAAAAAAACTGCATACTTTATACCTGTATAAGTTGTTGTATATATGATCAGCACCAGAACTTTCTTTTTTGCACAATTGTTATTTCTTCTTTCTGATTTTAAAACTTTTTTGTCTACTAGATACACTTTTGTTTGTATTTCACTTACAAGACAGGAAAAATGCAATATTATTTGAATTTATAAATGTATGTTTAATCCTTGGTATGGAATTAGTGAAACAATATGCTCACTTTACATAGTAACTTCAGTTAATAGTTTATATCTTGCAATTTGCTTATGACGGTTTCTTTATGTCTTTGCGTTTGTGCCATCATTCTAAGATCAGCATTTATTTTCTTGTTGATGAATTTTGCCAAACAAATAAATTTATATGCATTGATATAATGTAGTTTCAACTGGATGATATTTATCCGACAGGAAAGACATATTTAGATACTGCTTGCTTCAGATTTCTGGAAGTTTATCTATAGCAATTAATTCGACACCATATGCCAACCGTGATGGTAATTCTAACAAATATTGATTAAACAGTGCAAAATTTGTAATTAAATTCACTGTAAGATTTTAGTTCTTCTTGTAGCCAATAATATTCGCTGTTGATTGTTACTTGTGTGGAAGAAACCGGGTCCGGCGATCTACTGCAGAAAATTTAATTAAATTGTAAAAAGTAATCAAATTATAATATACCTGGCTTTAAGTAAACTATATTGTAGTTTTCAAGTATCAGCTATTTAGTACATGATTTCTCTTTTGAGAGTGTTATATTATGCTTACAAATATGTTTTGAGACCACCATTCATTTGTATTTTATAATGTATTATAATAAAGATATTATAATAAAGAATGTATGTAGATCTTAACATTTTGTGGCCGAGAATGTTTTAAAATGGCACGAGTTAAGTTTCCTATCTGGATGATGAAGGCAGTTAGAACAGTGTTCACTGAGAACATGGCGTGTTTTAGCACTTATTGCCACACACATGGTTCGGTGGTGGCCTTGGTTAAGCGGAATTCGAAATATAAATGCGTTTCTTGTTATTGTAACCAAGGTCACCAAAACATCCACAAAACGTAAACGGCGCAACAATTTTCTGGTCACATCGATAATGCAAAGTTCTGTCCCCAGACAGCGCGTAGCATCATACTCAAATCTGCCAAATACAGAACTATCCCGCATTATCGTTAATACTTGTATAAAAAGCAAATAATCACGACTATTTATAAGAGTTCGTTTACAACAACAATATAAGTATGTTTTTTATGATGCAAATAAGTCAATAATTTAATGTATTTAAATACAAAAATGTATACCAGGATCGAAGAAGGGGTAAAAAAATAAAAATAATTAAAGAACATTCCCAGTAGTTTTTTTTAATGATTTTAAAAAGGACGTAATAACTATTAGAAATTCCTCAGAGGCCTATAAACAAACGCATGTGTGCTCACATCGCCTGACCTTACTGGTGCGCCTATAAAGAAATCACGTGTCCCACGGTTGGGCATATGAGATTTTAAAAAAGCAAATAAACTAAGTTTATAAGTTTACATACCCAGACCATAAGAATAGGCTGTTAACAAATCCTTTAAAAAGTCGCATTCTCTGACAGCCATCAAGAAACAGAATAAAAGCCATTTTACCCATGTTTGCTCACCCTACTGATCAATTTAGGAACATAATATTCCATTTATTAAAGTTTATATAAGATTAAGAAAAACTATTAACTCGTATATGCTGATTGAAAACTGAGATTTACAATGTAATTCTGCTCATAACCTGGAATATGAAATTAAGACGTCTTCATAAAGCGGTGACTGGGTTGAAGTTTTATAGATATATATATATATATATATATATATATATATATATATATATATATATATATATATATATATAGATATATAGATACCATTGTCAAATCGTTGACCGCTTTCTGTGGATTGGAACCTTTCATCTTTGTCCTTCATTAGAAGTACATTTCAAGAAAAGGACACTTTGGATAGCAGCATGACCTCAATAATAGTTGTCCCCTACCAAAAGTATGTATGTATGAAGTAGCATTTTAATCACCTCAGCACAACAGTGGTTATATGGTGCCAACAAAAGGTAAAGTTCGAAAAATTTGAAACGGATTTTGCACAAACATTTAGGATGATAAACCCTTCCAAATAAATGTAAACTTGAAGAACAACGAGATATTGTTCAAAGTCTGTAAAATGTATATGAAATAAAAGCTAAAGGTAACACATGTAAACTCCTTAAAACATACGGTCAAAATAAGTTATATAAACCGCAATCCCCCAAAAAGTCCAAGATTTTCTAGGGTTGTTCAAAACACTTTATTCATGCAGTTCACGACGAAATACTTCTGTATCAAGGGTGGAAATCGACACACTTGACACAAAGAATTTGCAGGTATTAGAAGTACCGTACCATATGTATAGCCATCCAAGGCATCTTTGGCTATTTATATGTATGCTAGTAATGTATGACAAGTCTATGTCAGGTAGCATCAAAACGTACATAAGTTGGCTGTTAATATCCCCACGCATTTAACGTATTGATATTGTCATGCATTCAATCTCTCCGTCCTTCCATCCGCCTGTCTGTCCGTAATTAACTATGTAGCCTCCATTGGCTGGATATTTACCACACTCGGTACATAGATTGCCCACAATCCACGGGTCGCGGTCCGAACAGGAGGAGGGATATGGTACTTTGGAGTCGGGAGCGGTACAGTCTTATTGCGCTATTAAAATATCGTTGGGGAGCGATACAATACTCTCGCGGATTTAGTATTTAATTTGTTGGTTTGTTGGTTTTAACGGCACTTTTAACACATTATTGTCTATATCATGCAGAAGAAATGGAAGCTAAGTGCCTTTCTCAAGGACACACCAAGCAACCGTCCTAGGCGAGTATCAAACCGCGACCCTTGGATTACCAGTCTGACAATCTACCAAATGAGCTATCGCGGCTCCCCGAGTTTTTATTTAGTAAATAGTTGTTGATATGCAAGGAAAAGATGTTCCTGATAATGAACACTATAATAATGAGGTAACTTTAGTACACTGCAACAAAGACTTCTTTCATTCTGCACGCGATACGCGTATTATTATTATTATTATTATTATTATCATCTCAGTAGTAATGTAGCAGTAATATTTAATATCTATAAGAGTCGAAGCACAAAGCAATCAATATGTAATAGTTTACTGCCATAATTTTGATCAATCGCATCCTTTCATATCAATATATTGTGGATCGCCGTTATTCTTATATCGCTGGGATGAAAAAGAAATTATATTTCCATGTCATACAAAGACCCTTATGGAACTTAAATGAGAGATGCACTCAAACCCAGCCCTCCCTTGCGAGAAAAGACGTCTTTATGCTAGTCTAAGCAATACAAGGGCTAAAACATCGTCTGCTTACTTGTTGATAGGCCTCGCAAATACCTAGCATTTGTACGCTCTTTCTCACGTTTGAGAAAACCACATTATCCATATAATGCACACACACACACACACAAACGCACACACACACACACACACATATATGTATATATATATATATATATATATATATATATATATATATATATATATATATATATATATATATCCTCCACGTGACCAACTTTGCAATACATACTAATGATTTGTGGAGCTAACATCGGTTAAATGGAGATAACTCAAATGATGAATAAACATATATACATTTAAGCACAATAGTTGGAATCTTGAATATGTGTGGTGGTATATTAAATACCGTTTTTAAAAGAAAGAGCGTTGCTCATTCGCTGTAAATAATTACCAGAATTTTTTTTTTATGATGTAATTTTTCAGAAGAAGCCTGTACGCATTGGTAAGCTTGAACATACAACAATTCTTAGTTTATCGTTATCGCCGCATAGGTACTACTGGATGTAAACGGAGAAATCTCATATTTTATAGTGGGCACCTACAAGGAACATTTTTTCAAAAATGAGGCCAACAGCATATACTTTTCATTATTTTAAAGTTTCCTCTTGGATAGATCATTCGTAAGATGTAAGCGTGATTTGCCGACCTTACTACAAAAGTATAGATATTTGGCCAAATATTTACGTCACGGTCTATGGGAATTGAATTAGTTTTCTGTGCCATTATACATGTTATTGTTCTCTTATTTGTAATGTGCAACACCCGTGCAGCCTTTTCCACTACTAAACTAAGCAATAATAGACTAGCTGGTCTCACAAGTGTCATTTACTTTTAAAACAAATATATAACTTATGTTTTTTAAGGCATGTCAGATTTGATTTTAGGGGCTTATTCCTGTAGACTTTCTAAAAAGAAGGGTTACTAAGATACCAAACTCAAGACTCGATAATCATATGCAAACTTTAACATTTTTTTTGAATAAGCTATCATAGAAGAAATTATCTTCTTATTGCATAGTTCTCACAGATTTACAAACATGAAATGCTAAATAACGACACCTCAGAAAGTTTGGTCATACAAAAAAGATTAATTAGCAACAATTTACAACAAGGGTTGTACTTATTGAAACAGCTAGAGTGATCCATTGATTACAAAACAGAAGAAAGCATGATACAACCTCAGAAGAGGTTACATGTATGAACGAAGAGTGATTCGTGTGACAAAGATTGACAGGGTTCGACAGATTCTGACAATGACGATGATCTGGAAGTAGTATAGGGTGGGTAAATAGGGACAGATATGGCACTTGGGGGAAAATGGGAAATTAACATGGAGATGGCACTTGGGGGACAAACGGGAAAGGAACATGGAGATGGCACTTGGGGGACAGAAGTGTTTATAGGGACAGAACTGTTTATGGGGACAGAAGTGTGGATGGGGCAGAAGTATTTATGGGCACAATCCCTCATCTACTATCCAACACTCAACACTATACCATCAACACGCCGCGTGTAGTGGCCAATACGTCGTCATCTACTAGCCAACATCCCACACTATACCATCAACACGCCGTGTGTAGTGACCATTACCCCGTCATCTACTATCCAACACCCCACACTATACCATCAACACGACGTGTGTAGTGACCAATATCCCGTCATCTACTATCCAAAACCCCACATATACTATCCAACACGCCGTATGTAGTGATCTTGCCTAGTGGCTATATCTGTAGAGCCTAGATTTATATAGAAAGCATTACCTATACCTCAGATCATGTTGTAGGTGTCAGTAAATTTGCATATATTGTACCTATTTTATAAATAGCTTTAATCAAGGGAACCAACTCATAATAACACAAAAATGGACGTGACAAAAAGTTGTACTAAACTTCGGGAACCGTCACGGACTTTAGCGTAGACTAGAAAAAATCCGGAACATTAGATTATAATGACCTAGCCTAAAAATATGACTAAACTTCCAAACTATCACGGACTTTAGCGGAGACTGAAAATACTCCGGAAAATAATTTTAAAAATTGGCTAAGACCAAAAGTAGCACTAAAATTCCGAACAGTCACGGACATAAGCTGAGACTGAAAATAATCCGAAAAATTGTTTACAAATTGGCCAAGACCAAAAGTAGCACTAAAATTCAGAAATTGTACCAGACGGTAGCAGAGACTGAAAATAATCCTGAATTTTGTTTTTACAATTGGCCAGGACCAAAAGTAGCACTAAAATTCAGAAATTGTACCGGACGTTAGCGGAGACTGAAAATAATCCTGAAAAAATAAAAAAAGTTGGCTAAGATCAAAAGTAGCACTAAAATTCCTAAATTGTACCGGACGTTAGCGGAGACTGAAAAAAACCCGGATTTGTTTTTAAAAAAAATTGGCCAAGACCAAAAGTAGCACTAAATTATCAAAACTCATAGACAGAACGAAGGGAGTAGTGAATAACAAAACGGTGAGTCCACTACAAAACATTTTGGTGGAGTTAACGTATCTGAAACAAATGTATCAGACTAAATTAAAACAACCCATGAAAAAGAGACCAACACGAGCTAAGCTTTCTAAACCCATTTCATCATCCACTTTCACTACCCCGGAGATACCACCACCTTTGACTACTACTATTAAAGCAGCACCAACAACAATAACAACAACAGGATTTGTACGTCGAAAGGGATTGATACAGTTAATGCTCATCATGTCTAGTTCATGAGTTTGTTAAAAACAAACACCCCAAGGTCCTTTTCAGGACTACCCACATTTCTTAGAAAAGAAATCATATTGCCAAATCAATTAAAACTTAAACCACATAACTGGATTGTGTATGCGTGCGTGTTTGCATCCATACTCTAAAAAAATCAAAACCAAAAGACACTTACTTTTTTCCTTTTTGGTGTATTCTCTTTTTAAAAAATCACAATGAACATTTCATAACACATCACTCAAGTTCATAGTTCACTGTATGTCTCTTTTCTTGAATTTCTTCACATGTATCAAGGGTTCTTCTTCTTCTTCACTGCCTTCCAGTCGTCTTGCCTTCTTGCCTTTCTTGACGACGGGATTGGGTTCTTCTTCTTGTGCTGAACAGCCCTCTGACTCCTCCCTCTCTTGTTTGTTCTCTTGTTTCTTAGGGCACTCTGAAGACCAATGTCCTTTTTCTTGACAATGATAACAGGTATCTTTCCCTTTGTCTCTGTTTTCTTTTCTTTTACTTTGACGTTGTTGACATTCTGGAGCCCAATGTCCTTTCTCCTGGCAGATATAGCAAGTACCTTGACTTTTATCTCGAGCGGAGTAGTCCTTAGTCTTACTGATATACTTTCAAATGAATCTCTGTAAATCTCTGACCAGAAAGGCTATCTTTCTTGACTCTTCCATCTTCGCAGTGTGAAAATTGAATAACGAATAGTGACTCTGAGGGTACGAAGGTCTCTCTCTCTATATATAGGGAGAGAGCCTTTGTAAAACTCAATCAAATCAAAGTTTGCAATCAAGATAAAACGATCACGTAATTTCAGTGAGAAAACAGAAGAAACTAAGAGGCCACAACGACGACGACTTTCCGTACCGCCTCAAACAATGCTAGCTGACATGTTAGCCCAAGTGCATGCCAGCGATTTCGAAGAGGACATGAGTGAGCCTGAAACAATATCTTCCACAAGACCAAGAGAATCTAGAACCCTTAAAAAAGAAAGTCGTTCAGTAGCTCCCTAGAGACGCAAAAAGTGACTTCCAAAATATTTTGAACCACGGCTTACACCTACATGGTCAACTTTAAAGACTTTAAGTCTGAAGTGCCTCCCGAGAAAGCCGCAGGTTTCATTACCGATTTGTGGGATTTTTTGCTAGAAACATTGAAACGACAATGTGGAGCCAAAGAAGACGATCGATTGAGACTTTCCATTCATCAAGATAGTTTGTAGTCTCCTGTCTGGATCGAATTTTGTACCCCGGCAGAATTAACATTTTGCCCTAGACGGAATTCTTGGCAGATCCCAGTCGCTACTTTCAACTGGTTGACGACAAAGAAAAACTGATAAAACACGTGGAAATGATCCGTGAAGATTTGTACACCCCGACGACTTTAGCAATGTGGTCATTGCAGCCTACGTGTCAGCCCATGCTAGCTTGAAATTGTACGATGAGGCTTTAGAAGTGTTGGGAGATCGAGTCCTGTACTTTGACACTGACAGTTGTATGTACATCCATCGCCCTGGTTGCCCACACCCCACCATCGAAGGAGATCGCTTAGGAGCATGGACGGACGAGCACCCTCAAGAGACGATATTCAGTTTTGCCAGCGGTGGCCCTAAAATTACGATTACCAATACCGAGACCGACAAGACCAACTTCACACCAAATGCAAAGTCAAAGGATTGACACTGAACTATCGAACCAGCCAAGTGGTGAACTTTGATGTTTTGAAAAATGCTTTACAGTCGGGACAAGCTCAAGACTTTCGAGTGAAAACTTTAGAACCTCACAAAATCGTACGGTTACCAAATCACCAAATCGTCAGTCGTCCTTTAGAAATAGTTTACCAAATTATGTACCAGAAACGAGTGCGACTTCCAGATCAAGATTGACGATGACTTCCACCAAGATTGACGATGACTTCAACACAGCAACCGTGTGATGGACCCACTGCAGACTTCAAGTTGAAAGAATACAAACTTCCCGTGGTCTTGCCTAACTATTGTGATTGTACCAGTCCATTGAACACGTTCAAAAAATGGCCTAAACATAAGAATGGATTACCCACTTCCAACTCTTTAGCCAGAGCTGGATTTGTCTACGTGGGAGAAGGTGATAAAGTCAAGTGTTTCAGTTGCGGTTTGACGCTTCACGAATGGGAGTATAATGACTCAGCTTACTTGGAGCATGCCAGATGGTCTCCGCGCTGTCAGTACCTACCTTTGGTCGGTCCCAAGAAGTAACACATGTCGGATACTTTAGAAGAGCACATTCGTTGTTTGACTCCGGAGCTGCCAGAACGCATTTACAGAGAGTTGATTCAGATTCAAGTGAAATGCAAAGAACAATTGCATCCTTTACGACATACACGCTTTAACCATTGATATCTGAATGCTATAAAAATACTGATTAGTGTCAAGATATTCAAATGGTCAGACATTTATGAAGGGCTACCTACCTCCTTTAAGAGTTTGGATGGCACCATCTACCATGTGACCCATGTGACAGTGATACAGAAAATTCATTCGATGGAACATGTTGAGGAAAAAGTGACAAACTTTGAGGAATACAAACAACTTTTAAAAGAAATGTCACCTCAAGACGAAACGCCTTCACGCCGTCTGAGGCGTAGAAAGGTCATCACTGAACATTTTGGATATTCTGTACGACCCGATTCCATTTGGCAAACGTGAGACTATTTCGTCACAAAGAAAGAAGTACCTTTGACTGACTAGCTTACAGGAGCACATTCAGAATCTGCCTTTGGCACTGCGATAACTCATTTACAGAGAGCTTATCAAGATACAAGTCAAACGCAAAGAACAAATATATCCTCCATGTCATATAATTCTTCACATCTGGCATCCGGATGATATAAGAAGGATGATTGATACAAAAATGTTGACAATGTCAGACGTTGACGAAGTGCGAGAAATTTATGGAAATTTCTGGCCCATTCTATCTGGATGGTATAAAAAGACTTTAAGGTTTTGTGCCAACTCACAATAGGACTCACACAATAGGATTCATCTCCCAAGGACTAATATAAAAGCTGACAATGCCACAACCGTTGTCCTCATTTGTGGAACGAATTCCGTGGAAGGAAGTCAACGATAGTCTTCAGCCCTTAGAGGATTACATACAATTGATACAAGAATTGTTTCCATTGAATTTTGGACGATATGTGGTGTGTGTGTGTTACTGACTAATTTTCTTGGATTTTGTTTCCCTGGAAATTCGTTGTGGACTATATTTGATGAACAGAATATGCAACACGAAAGACAAATTGTGCTCAAAGTGTTGAGAATCGTGATGAATACCAGTGGTGTACCTCCGTGTGAAGAAGACATTTGTCAAACTTTATCTACACTTTATACGTTCCAAGAAGTGTGCATCACTAGTTGGTTACACCAACAACTTTACGATTGGAAAGATGTACGTGACTGGAAAAGTGTTGGTTTCGATGCTTGGCTACAAGAAGTGGCACACTATGCCAAGGACCTTGCGTGTTACTAATCCTCCAAGACAAAAAGTGAACTTGGAACCAAAGTTAACCCTGACACTTGAGCCTCAAGAAGAAGAAGACAACACCGTCGTACTAATGGAAACACATGAGGAACAAACAACCTTTCCGCCAGGGACATTCCATTCCACAACAGAGACAATGAATCGTGTACATCGATTTCGTAGGACACATCCATTGAGACTATTGTTGTACATTGACTTGTTGATACACCACTTTGGTTCTTTTAGTGTGTTGCCTTATTGTTGTACCTCACCATTTTTGCTGTACGCGTTTTCTTGCTTCATGACCTGTAAATATGTTTTTTGTTGTTTTTAAAAAACATTAAACCTGCATGAAACGTATAAAATGTCTTGTGTCTTTCGTGTTCTTCTCAAAATTCCCCCTACCTCAGTCATGGCTGCATCTTCCTCTGCCTCCGCTGTCTCTTCTTCTGTGTTCAAATTGATTGACAAAAAGTTAGATCGTCAAAGTTGGGAAGCTTTGTATCTGCGCCATCCTTTTAACATGTTGATTGCTGGACCCAGTGGTTCAGGCAAAACCGAATTTGTCAAACGTTTGATCGAACAAAAATCTCATTTGTTTGATCGTCCTCCTCAACGTATCGTGTGGTGTTACAAAGAGTGGGAATCCTCTTACACTTTACTTCGCGAAAGTCAAGGAGAAGCCATTTCTTTTATCGAAGGCATTACTCGCGAAGACGATGGGATCGTGTCTAACTTGAGTCAAACACATCTGGTCATCTTCGACGACATGTTAGGAGAAGATGAAGAAGAAATTAAACTTTGGTTTACACGAAAAGGACATCATCGGAATGCCAGTATCATATACATTACTCAAAATTTATTTCAACAAAGTAAAGTCCATCGTACCATCAGTCTCAACGCTCATTACGTGGTCTTGTTTTAAAGCCCCAGAGACATATCTCAAATGCAAGTGTTAGCCAAACAGTTAAGCACTCCTTGGCTAAATTATGCGTACGAAGATGCCACTCAAACACCTCATGCGTATTTACTCATCGATTTAAAACCCACCACTCCCAATTATTTGAGATTTCGTACCCAATTGTTTCACCATTGGTGTCAAGAAGGAGGTCTCGTCATTTACATGTCCCCTTCAGCAACTCTCTGAAAGAAAAAAAACTATTAAAAGATCTACCACGTCATTTCCTACTCATAGTCTTCGAGATGACTTCCTTTCAATCTCATCCTCCTGCCAAATTGATTCGTGCCCTGTATGGCATCAGTCACTAACAAATGCACAAGTTCGTGCCCATTTGTTAGATGCTAGTCTCAAAGAAGTGTTACGATTGTTTACATTGACAGCACGTCAATTACTTCAAGGCATCATTCACATCCCTCATCAAACCAACGTTTTTTTGAAAAACATAAAGTGGCGTTGTCACAACTGGCAGATCCTAGAATCGATGCACGTACTAAAAAACAAATCCTTTTGACCCCTGGTGGTAGTGGTTCTTTAGGTGGTGTCATGATTTGTTCTCTTTTGAAATTGGATCCTAATGCCCAATCCAAAACAAAAACGAAAAAGTAAAGCCCCAAGAAGAAAAGCCCTAAGAAGAAGAAAGCCCCTAAGAAGACGAAAAGCCCTTCCACGAAAAAACCGACCACAACATCTGCTGCCCGAAAGAGCGGTACTGATGCTAGGACGAGCATGTACTCCCGAAAGCCACGAGAGGAAGTGACGGTGTCTCCTTCTCCTCCGTCCACTTCTTCGTCTTCTTCTTCGTTTCGTGACGATGCCTGCCAAACCTGATTTAAGACAAGTGTTTCCTAATTTGATGCAAAAATGGAAACCCATTTCGAAAGTCACCTCTCCGGGGGCATCTACTTCGGCTGCTCTGGCCATTGCGGCTGCCGCTAAAAAAAAGTACCCGCACCTAAAACCAAAGTCCAATAGAGAACTGGCGTGTTACAAAGTTTAGTGGATTTATCCAAAGAAGAACTGACAAGATTTAGTCCGTTGAAAACACCTCAACGTCGAGTGATGCCTGTCATGAAAATGGTACGCCGTGCTGACCATCAGTGGAGACATGTTCCAGTATAAAAAAGAAGTGTAGCCTCCAATGGATTTCAGTTCTATTTTTAGCTCCTGACACCTAAGATGACCCCCAAAAGTGCACACCATTCTACTCGTCCCAAGAAAGGCAAAACCAAAAGAGGACTTCCACCTCGTCTGGAGACACATTGGGACGTGTTGTCCGTCCTGACAAAATCCAATCCTCCCATGCGAAAACAATTCATTCAAACAGCGCCCAAAGAAATCATCGATACCGTGTGCGAATGTTGCTTGAATGTGTTGAAAGGAACGGTACCTTTGTCCAAGATGCAGAAACAGAAATTAGGAAAACATCGGAACGTTCTTCGCCAAATGGTCAAAAAGAAAATACCTCTCAGTCAAAAGACAAAAATGTTGGTGCAACGAGGAGGATTTCTACCCATGCTGACAGGACCATTGTTAAAATAGCGGCTCCTTTGTTAGAAACGATTTCTGGACCACTTTTAGGAGGAGTCATGAGATAAAGAGTGTTCCAGTATAAAAAAGTGTGACCTCCGAGAGACTTCAGTTCTATTTTTTGCTCTTGACGCCCAAGAAGATGGCCCAAAAACGTGCACACCATTCTACTCGTTCCAAGAAAGTCAAAATCAAAACACAAAAATTAAGAAAACATCGGAACGTTCGTCGACCAATGGCCAAAAAGAAAAAACTATCTCGTAGTCAAAAGACAAAAATGCTGGTGCAACAAGGAATATTTCTCAAGCTGTTAGGACTCTTGAGATAAAAGACGGGAAGAAAAAAGAATATAAAAAGGACATCCTTCTCTGGAAAGACGACAAACTTGTACCTTTGGATCTTATGGAAGAATGAAAACGAACTTTAGTTAACTCCATCGTTGGTACGAACAACGGATACTTCATTTACCTCCCAATCCGAATCTCAACGAGATGTCTCAGTTACAACAAGAATTACAATCGCTCATGGATCGAAGTGATATGTCCGAAACAGAAAAATCTCAACGGTACGGTCAACTCTTGCAACGTCTTCAGTTCTTTCACCAGAAAGCTGTAGACGAAACAGCTCAGCCCACTCTGAGAGATTTCAAAGCCAAGATGAAAAGCGAACTTAAAACCACCGCCATGGCGCCACGGGGACGACAGAAGAAGACGAACCCCGAGAAGTGTTTCAAACTCCGCATGCTCCCATCCCTAGCAAGATTGCAGCTGCCTTGTTGGCGCCATCTCCTACACCTCATTGAGAAGAAATGAAAAGCTTGGGTTAAAAAAATGATGTCCACTCCCTCTTCAGCAGAAGAAAAAAAAAGAAAGAAAGCAAGACTGAAGTGAAAAAAGACACCAAGAAGAAACCTACCATCAACCCTTCACAACCCACTCCTGTGGCTCGTCGGACGCGTCAAGTAACGTCGTCCAAACCTCACGACACCAAAAGTAGTATCGAACAGTGGGTGACTTATTGAGGAGCAACAAAAACATGGAGAAACTTTTAGCTAGCATTTACTACAATCTTACCCATGCTGCTGGTTACGGAGGAGTTCAAAAAGTGTATCGGGATGCTAAAAGCCAATTGAAAAGTGTACGTTAGGCAGAAGTACGACGATGGTTACAAGAACAATCGACGTACACGTTACACAAACCAATTCGACGAAAATTTTCTAGAAGTCAAACCAAAGTGGATGGCATCGATCATTAATGGCAAACAGATTTAGCGGATGTCTCTCATTTGGCAGCCTATAATCGTGGTTACAAATATTTGTTTTGTGTCATCGACGTGTTTTCCAAATTTGCTTGGGTCATTCCTTTGACTTCTAAAAACAGTAATGAGTTAGTACGCGCTTTAAAACTGTCGTTGAAACAAAGTGGTCGTCACCCTTTACGATAGCAAACAGACAAAGGCACCGAATTTCTAAACCAAGTTTTTCAAAAAGAATTGAAACAAAGGCACATTCATTTTTTACCACCTAAAATCCTGAAACCAAAGCCAGTGTCGTGGAACGTTTTCAAAGAACTTTGAAAGAATGCATGTGGAAATATTTTACACATCAACACACTCTCAAGTACATCGACGTGTTACCACGTTTGGTCAAAGCGTACAATCAATCGTACCATCGTAGCATCGGATGCGCCCCCGAAGAGGTCACCCCTGAAAACGAAGTGACGGTGTTTCATAAGTTATTTGGTACACCTCAGAATGGACACAAGAAAACCCTGGTGCTCAAGACGGGAGATGGGTTCGCATCGGAAAAACCAAACGCACTTTTGACGAAGGTTATTTACACAACTGGACTACCGAATTGTTTTTCGTCACTGGACAAGTGCGTGGACAGACATAAACGGAGAAGTGCTAAAAGGAAACTTTTTATTTGCCTGAGTTACAACGAGGGACCACAAAAGAAGACGACTTGTACGATATCGAAAGCATTCTCGAACGAAAAACACGTAAAGTAGGCAAACGTCGAGTGGAAGAAATGAAAGTGCGTTGGAAAGGATATCCACCAAGTTTTGATTCTTGGATTGCCGCTTCCCAAGTCGTCGACTATAAAAAGAAGAAGTAACCAACATGCCGTTCAACACAGCAGCAGCTACCTCTTCTCCTTGGCAGAGTTTCTCTCTTCAAGAATTACAAAAACAACCTTTGTGGGTGTGGTGCGGAGAACGTGTGCCTAAAAATCAAATCGTCTTTTTCTTCCAAATCTTTGTGGTGTATTGTGTCATCGGAGCAGATATTTCAAATTTGAGTTTGCAACAAGGGGACAAACAATTGTGAACCATTTTATTCAGCAGTTACATCGGTTATCTTCTGCTCAGTCCCTCCTTGAAATTTACGACGGAGAGTCACAACAGCAGCAACCACAACGGTACGGCCAACGCCAGTCAACCTTCTTCCAGTCAAAACAACAATAGCAACCCTCTTTTGGAACATTTTGAACATCATTCTCCTTTGACCACGAGTGACTCCTCGGACACCAGAACCTTGGAACTATGAATAACCAATTTTATTTAACTTTACGCAGTGACAGTTCTATGGATGTGTTTCCAACAACACCTTATGTCCATACGATTGGATCACGAAGCTCATTGGGAAGTGGCTTTGTTAGAAATCATTCATTCTACGCAAGCCATGAATGTGTCTGGAGATCAAACCACTTTTGTCGTCGAAATCTTGAACGAGCAAGTGCAACAACACTTGGACGTCAATGATACGAGCATATACGAATTCAAAAAGAGCAGCAACCGCCAATCTTCAACCCAGTATGACATGAAAATTCCTACAGGCTATTATTTTAGTGCTCAACATTTGGTGGACACCATTGCGGCTATTTTCAAAGACCAGTTTGGCAAAGCCCTGAACAAAACCAAGAAAAGTGTTCTGATAAAGTATCATGTCATTTCTCATCGTCTCAACATGCATTTTTCGGACGCCAAAATATAGTCCATCACTTTTTCTCGTGAGTTGTTGGCCATGTTGGGTGGAAACACAAAACTCACTTCTACCAAAGACATCAACAACAACGATCGATTTTACAAGTTTTTTCGCTACTCCATCGAATTGAGCGAAGGACTGAACTTATTGTTTGTGTACTCCGATATGGTGGAGTACAACGTGGTGGGAAATACAGCCGTTCCGATACTGAGAGTCATACCTTTCAAAGTGGATTCTGCCGTCGCCGCGTACGCGGAAGGTGGAAACACGTATCACGTTCACCGTGAATTTGTACTTCCTCATTATCTTCCAGTCAGCATATCGTATTTTGACAGTGTCAAAATTAGTATAAAAGGAGATCTGGGACAAAATATTCTATTCACTAAAGGAAAAGTCAAGGCGAAACTACATTTACGAAAAAGGTTCTCTAGCGAATTGTAACACTCAAAATGTATCCTGTGTACCGAGGAGTGGCTCGACAACGAGGACACGGTATAGGAGATATGTTAAATTCTGTTTTTCGGACGGTAGCCCCCATCTTGAAACCCATGGTGACTCGAGGATTGCATGCCTTAAAAGATGCCGCTTTGACGCAAGGAAAATAATTTCTTTAAAACGTCCTCATCGACAAACAAAATCCTAAAGAAGCCTTCATGAGAGCTGGAAAAGATCTTTTGGGTCGCCGAGAGACTCCTATAAATTCGCTTCACACTTCTGGCCATGGCATTACTTCTTCCTCAACGCCACAGCAAGGACAAGGCAGAAAGAGACGTCGACACCCCTTCAGAGCTCATAAACCTCACGGTGTTCAAAAAAAGAAAAAGAATAAGAAAGACGAACGGTTAGAGAATTAGACGTGTTTGAATACTGACTGTTGAAAATGATGCACCGAGATTCTTGCGAATGTACCAAGTCAGAACTGGATCTGTTTGCCATGCCTACGACCATGATGACGATGCAAGAATCCCAATGGGTAGAATTTCATCCTGTATCGTCTTTGACGACTTCAGCTACTATCGAATTTGAAATCAAAGGACAAACCGAATATTACATCGATCTGAATAGCAGCGACTTGTATCTGAAACTCAAAGTGATCAAAACAGACAACAGCAATTCTGATGCCGATGCCAGAGTAACTCCCGTCAATCATTTCATGCATTCGTTGTTCAGCGAAATGGATTTGTACTTGAATAACAAGCTGGTCAGCAACAGCATGGATACTTACCCTTACCATGCTTACTTGGAAAATTTCTTGACGTACGGAAAAGAAGCCAAGAATACCCATCTGGAAGTTTCCGTGATATGGAAACCTGACACCTCGGAAAAGTTCAACGACACAGATTTGACTGCAGATGACGATCCTCACAATGTTGGATTTAACTCTCGTAGAAAGAAAATAAAACAAGGGCGCACTTTAGAACTGATGGATCGTTTGCATTTGGACATGTGGTTGCAAGAATAGTATTTGTTGAACGGAGTGGATGTATGCCTGAGACTGAATCGCAGTAGTACCGTCTTCCATTTGATGGCCAATGCCAACGAGTACAAAACCGTCATCAAAGAAGCCAGACTTTACGTGCTCCGTGTCGAATTGTTACCTAAAGTATCCAACGACATCAGTCAAACTTTGAGCAGAACCACCGCCAAGTATCCTGTGCGACGAGAGGAAGTGAAAACGTTTACCATTGCCTCTGGACTCCGATCCAATGTCGAAGATCATGTTTTCCAAGGACAGCTCCCCAAACGTTTGCTGATCGGCATCGTCAGTAATGCAGCCCTCAACGTAGCCATCGATCAAAATCCGTTAGAGTTTCAACACTTCAACGTCTTTAAGACAGAAGTCAGTCGAGATGGTCAGAAGTTGTGTACCAGACCTTTTGAACCTAACTTTGCCCAGAGAAATTACTTGCGATCTTACTTGACTATGTTTGAAGCCACAGGACACTTAGATACCAACAGCAGCCACGGCATTTCGTACGAGGATTATGCAGGAGGATATGCTTCGCGGGGATTTGATTTCACTCCAGACCAAGGCAGCGACGAAGGACATTTCCACCCTATAAAATCAGGCCAAATTCGTGTGGAACTTCAGTTCGCTACAGCTCTAGCCAACACCGTGAACGTCATCTTGTATGCAGAATTTGAAAATACTCTAGAAATCAACAGTCTGAGAGAAGTGATTCTAGACTATTAGAATAAAAACAATGCAACACGAAGAACCACAACAGTCATAAACCACCAGTGATGACGATGTTTTTGATCCAGAGCCAAAAGAAAACACAACTACAGTCATGATATCAAGATGGCAAGAACAAGAACAACATTTAGTCTCCTGTTTTGCTACGGAATTGGCTGAAAGAATTACAACCCTGACCCAAGAACATTGTCACGGATGTCAAATCGATCAGCCGAGTCAGAAACAACACGACAAATGTATGATGATGACCACAGAAGAAAAATTGGAAGAGTATATGGAGGAGGCATGGTCTCTGATCTCGGAAGAAAAGGTGTTGAGAAAGTGGTATAAAGACTTGCAGGATCGTTCTTCACCTTCACTCACTTCTCTGAAGACCAAACGCATCGAAGCTCTCTTGCAACAGAGTACAGAGACTACCCGCCGTGATTCATGGACTTACTTGACAGACATATTTAAGCATAAAGTCAAGTGTGAATTGATGACTTATCATTACCTGTGAACAAAAAAAAAATTGGATACCTGGGAACTTCATTACGTTGTTGACTCGCAGTTTGTACACCTCTTCTTGGAATCCTGTGGTGTGTGCTAAAGATGAACTTCCCCATAGCAAACCTAAAGACGTTCATGCCTATGTCATCAATACCGACGACAGTCATCGACCAGGAACCCATTGGGTGGCAGTGTACTTTCCCAACGATCACAATGTGGAATATATTGATTCTTATGGATTACTTCCTTTGGAAGATTACATCATTGTTTTATGAGAAGGAATGCTGTCTCCATTCGATTCAATAATGCCAGATTATAAAGATCAGATTCTATGGTGTGTGGACAATATTGTGTACATTTTCTTCATCAGCGCAGTCTCGGATATTCCTTAGAACATTTAGTGACTTGTTTTGATAGAGAGTATGCTAGAAACGATGCCAAAGTAGAAAGATGGTTTTGTGAACATTATGGCTATCTCTTGTCTTTAGCTCAGAAACGTAGTGTGCATAGATGACAGAACGATTTAGAACAGTGGAAGTCGAGTTTGACTTCCCAACGTTGTCAACCCTGTAAATACGTTCACGTTTAAAAAAATGTTTGTTTGCTTGTTTGCATTTTGTGTTTGAGAAGCTTCTTCTTATGTATTAAAAAATGTTGATTTTTGAAAACAAATGGTGTTGTGTTGTTTTCTGAATTGAAAAAAATGAAATGTATATGCTCTTTCACCCTTTCTATCGATCTGAGGTACCTACTCTTTCACATTTCTCTCTATCGATCTGAGACATGTTTTCCATCGCGTCCGCGCTTCCAGCATATAAAGCGGTGCGCTTGTCAGTCAAGTCACCATTCATTCCATTCCATTTCGATACCTGTGGCCCTTTAAAGCAAGGCGTGTTGGACTTTTACAGCCTGAAATCGTGAAGAATTTTTTAAAATTTCTTCTTCACAAAGCAAAACCCGCTGACCGCTTAGGACCGTGGGATTACCTTCAAGCCCGGCTTGTTGGCCCACACCTAAGTAGCTACGTGTCAAGATCTCCTTGCAGGCAGCGGTAGATATATAATTTTTTAACCACCTAATCAACTTCTACAAAACAAGTTTCCGCCATTTCCAGCCATTGCCAGCCAGCCGTTCCAGCCATTCCAGCCAGCCAGCCAGCCAGTCTTAGGAAATATATTTAAAATTGATAGGGTAAGGTAGCAATATTTGATTTAAGACTACGGGTCTTGTTATTTTTGTACCATTTGGCGCATTTAGAAAAATCTTGTTACCGCCATTTTTATTCTTACTTTTTCTCTACTGACCTTCAAATAACAACTCATTAATATTATACAAGGCCTATAGTCTCACATTATATACAATAACATAACTAATTAGTAGTAACGATTAAAAATAAATAAAAATCAAATCAAAACAACAACAATAACAACCAAAAATTCTGGTTCATGTCATTTGTCGGGAAAAAATAAAATCAAAAGAAGTAAGAGAAATTCGGTATCTCTCACTCTTTATTTAATGACCATTTTGGCAATTAATTTAAATCTCTGTCTGATAGGTTAGGCTCTAGCCTGATGCGAGATTTTCGGTCACGCTTTTAAACAGGCGCTAGGTCGCACACGAGCAACTGCCTGGGCGGAATCCCTGTGCATCCTCAAGGTCGGAGTGATCGCAGGATTTTCAGCTATCCAAAGCACTGGGGCCTGGTTCCATACAGGTATACCAGGACTGAATCCTTGCTAGGGCCAGAAGTCTGATCTTGTGATAGATTCTGGGACTCTTAATCGGGTAATCGGGGAATATAAATTAAGGAAAATATAACCATACATAGCTACCGGTAATTTCTTGTTTTTTCTCACTCTAACTCACATACTACTCAAACAATTCATATTCTTTACTAACAAGTTGTAAACATAATATTCTCCAGGTACAAATTAAAACAACAACAAAAACAACAACAACAACAACAACAATAAAAATCAACTACTCAAATAACAACCTAAAAATGAACTAAACAATTTCCAAATATCCTACACCCACAGGGATAAGAGAGGCATCAACTCCTCCAACTCACATAGGGACAATCAAATTGGGAAAAAAACATCAGGGCAAAAACACTCAATTTCACCCGAGAACAAAAGACAATAAATATAATGAATCTCTCGGCTATCGAGCCGACCAATAGTGGGATAACTCCAAACAGGGTACCAACACCCACAACAGACTCCCCAAAAATTGTTTTTCCAGGCCAGTCTCCCCAGAACGAGACATAGAATTTATAAACTCAAACAGTGAGGGAAACAGTTATAGCGATTTAAATGAAACCAGGCCGACCCAGATTTCTTTCTCGTCACCTGTCAAACAAAAATCGAGGGTCCAAATAGACATTGCCCCCACCAAACAAACCAACAACCAGGAAACAATGATTAAAACACCAGTAAAAAATAGGACACTCACCCCACCTAGTACTTGGAAAAATCAGGAGGAAGGGAAAAGTGCGAGTTCCGGGACCTCAACCTTACAAATGAAACAAAAAACAAATCGGACGAAGGGACTGATGGGGGGGGGGGGGTGCTAAACATACACCATACTCTGATGCCGTGAAGCAGAATCCAAAAAACAAAACAAAACCCGTACAGCAAACTCAAATTCAACCAAAAATTAGAACAGTCAAAATACATAACAGCCAAGTAGCTGGCCCATCCAAAGACTTAACAGAGGAAGATCTCCTCTATGCAGCAACTGCCGACTCCCAAGGCTCACCCAAACCGGTAAAAGTTACCCCAATACAAGGGAAGGAAAAGGGACCATTAAAGGGAAAAGCAAATTGTTAAAACTCTAAAGTTAAAACCGCAGAAACAAATCAGCGCCCAAATAGCCAAACTGTAGTCAAAGCCATAAGTAATGGAAACAGCAACAACAACAAAAACAATATAAATGGCATTAAAACCAATCAAAATAAACAGGAAAAGGATCAAGTAAAAACACACTCAAAACCATACCACGCAAAAGATCTGACTGCTTTTGTAAAGAGCTCAGATATAAATATAAACAAAATTAGTATAAAAAGCGTAACACATGAACTACTAAAACACAACGGGGGAGAGTTCTCGGTAGCTCAGACCAGGCATAACTACTCAATAATAAAATGCAACACCACCAAACAGTTAGCAAAGTTCCTGGAAGTCACAAAAATAGGGCCTTACAGAGTAACAATCACCAGACACAAGACAATAAAATCAAACACACAAGGAAAGGAAAAACAAACAATTCACCCACCCTCATTCAAGAACATAGTTAAAGTTAACATAGCCGTGGATCCCAAAACCATCACACAACAACTACGAAACCAAGGCCATGAGATAGACCAGGCAATAAGATTCAACAACAATAAGGGCAATAAATCAACGGTAGTTTTGCTACACTTTAAGAAAAAACCCGACATCTCAAAAATGGTCAAACTCGGGCCACACGGAGTACGGTATCGGCTGGAGAAATTCCAGAACAAACCACGGTTCTGTACCACTTGCCAAAGATGGGGCCACTTCTCTACAAAGTGTAGATCCCAAAGGAGATGAAACAAATTTGGAGGAGACCATTTTGGACAATGCAGATCAACAATAAGAAAATGTGCAAACTGCAGACTCCCACATAGACCCAACGCATTAGACTGCCCTGCAGCTATTAGGGAGAAAAAAATCGTTGAATATATGACAGATAACCAAGTCACAATCCTAGTCGCTAAAATGGTAGCCTTAACTAAACACAACATCCAGAAGTAATCAGCACTAAACACACCTCTAACCAAGAGGCCAACGGTAGGAAAACAAGCAGCAAGGAGTCTCAAAGGAGTCAGTCCCCAATTCAATCAAAACACCACAAAACAAACCCAGATAAAACCGAAACTCAGATACACCACGGTAAAAAAAGTCATACCTACCTCACCCACAAAGAAAATACAGGCCAATAATGTCTTAAACAACAATAACCTCAAACGGGCACAAACAACGCGAGCCCTAAATAAATCGGGAACACTGGGGGAAAATCCCCATGTTAAACCCAAACCAAACCCCGAAAACAGTTCAGTAAAAGTAGGAAAACAAATTCAGATAAAACCGAAAATCAGATACACCACGGTCAAAAAAAGTCACACCTACCTCACCCATAAAGAAAATACAGGTCAATAATGTCTTAAACAACAATAACCTCAAACGGGCAAAAACAACGCGAGCCCCAAAAAACCCAGGTTAAACCCAAACTAAACGACGAAAACACTTCAGTAAAAGTAGGAAATATAGCAAACATCTCTATAGATCAGGTGCTCATCCTAATTAAAGAAATTATCAACGAGACATTAAACTTAAACAAAAGTAAAGAAATCTCAATTGACAATCTCTCTAACAAGATTTCCGCCATTACTAACAGATTAAGAATTCAAGCCAGATCGTAATGGGGACAACTAGGAAATAAACATTTAACATAGGAAGAACCAAACAACTAATCTTAAAAAAATAATAAAAGTAAATATATAACACCAAACATGAATAAAAAAACAACAATAACTACATGGCAATGGAATTGCAGAGGCATTAGGCAAATTGCCGGAGAACTAGCAATTAAAATCCTAAAAGAAAACAATGAACCGGATGTGGTGTGCTTGCAGGAGACGCTCTTGAACGAGAAAGCAATAACCTTACCAAAAATCCCTGGTTATTCAATTAACCACTGTAAACAAAGACCGGGGGGGGGGGGGAAGGGGAGGCGTAGCAATCTATGTTAGCGACGCTATCTCGAGCGAGTCTGCTGAGAGCACTCTACCAACCACAAAGGACAATACCGCGCTTGAATATCAAATAATTAAAATAAACACGGGTAACTCTCCATTAATTGTAGTCAACATCTACGATCCAGGCGTGGATCAATATACCGAAATAGAAACCCTCAAATCAATTACTAAAAATCGAGGGGACAATATTATAATATGTGGGGGTTTCAACGCCCACAGTGAACAGTGGGGAGGAAACCAATTGGATCGGAGGGGCTCAAATATTGAGAAGTGGATCTCGACCTCAAATTTGGTTATTCAAAAATGATGGAAACGGCACCATAATCATCCCGACGAACGGGAAGAGATCAGCCATTGATCTCACCATATGCTCGCCCAAGATCGCGGAAATCGCCGACTGGGAGGTAGATCAATCAGGGACCCTAGGGAGTGATCACTTCCCAATATGGAGCACCATCCACACTAAAATCCATAAAAATAACAAAACTAATACCCCCAAATGGAGATATGACAAGGCGGACTGGGGGTCGTTCAGTTCTCTCTGTGAAGGGATTACATACGTTCAGCTGTACAATGAAAACATTGATACTTTCAATCAAAATATCATAGAGGCACTGTCATCGGCAGCTGAGCGTTGTATACTGAAAACGGGAGGAGGGGCCGGCAAACAGTCCGTTCCATGGTGGAACAACGACTGTAAGCAAGCCATAAAGGAGAAAAAGCAAGCTTTAAATCGGTTTAGAAACACAAAAAAACTCCACTGTCTTTCTTGCTTACATGGAAAAGGAACAACAGACAAAAAAACACTATAAAACAAGCAAAACAAACATCATGGAAGTCATTCTGTTCATCATTAAATTATAAATCAAACTCCAAACAAGTGTGGGACAAAATTAAAACACTTAGGGGAAAAGGATTACGAACGTCCCCAAGACTCGCAGGGCTTACCACTGATATGGAAAAAGCCGAAAAACTAACCCTCCACTTTGCTAACATGAGCAGCAACTCCAATCACTCCCAACACTTTAAAAACATCGCAAAATGGTAGTGGAAAAACACCCCCATTTGTTCACAGATAGGGGCGACTAATCAAATCCCTTAAATATGGATTTTACCCTAAATGAATGGAGAAAAGCGTTAAACAGGAAAAAGAAATCTACAGCACCCGGGGAGGACAGGTTAGGATACGATATATACAAAAGTCTCCCGGAAAAAACGGCCTTGATGGTTTTGTGCATGCTGAATGCTTCATGGAGATCGGGGAAAATTCCCCAAAAAATGAAACACGCGATAGTGGTCGCAATCCCGAAACCCGGAAAAAGTCTGGCAGACATACACTCATACAAGCCCATCTCCCTAGCAAATAGTCTATGTAAAATCATGGAGACTATGATAAACAATAGGATTAAATACCACCTGGAAAGCAAAAATCTGCTATCCCACAATCAAAGCGGCTTCCGTAATAAACGATCCGCATTGGACCAGATAATGCGGTTGGAGTCAAGTATCAGACTCACATTCAATGTTAAGAGGAAAAGGGACCGTAACCTAATCGCGATCTTCCTAGATCTCGAGAAGGCCTACGACCTAATGTGGACCCAAGGGTTAATAGCAAAATTAAACCACTATGGAATATCAAGCCGAACGCACAAGTGGATACCTGAATTTCTCACAGGTCGAAGCATACAAATCAAGGTCGACAACAAATACTCAGAATGTCACAATGTAGAAAATGGCACCCCCCAGGGAAGCGTTCTGAGTCCGACCTTGTTTAATATCATGATAAATGATCTGGAGAAATCAATCGACACGTCCTGCCTGAACCTATCTCAGTTTGCCGACGATAGCGGGATATAGAAAGCGGGAAACCCTGACAGCGAAGCTGTGGTCGGACAACTACAGGTGGGACTGGACAGGATCAGTCGATGGGCTGCAGGTGGGGATTCAAAGTTTCCCCCGGTAAAACAGTAGGCGTTATGTTCTCTCCAAAAACTAAAATCCGTAGGGAATCCCCAAAATTATACCTAAACGGAGCCATAATTAAATTCGAAAAAGCTGCCAAATTCCTAGGCATGCTCTTTGACGAGCACTCGACATGGGATAACCACTTAGAAGAATTAGTGAGACGATGCGGACGGGACCTTAACCTCCTCCGGAACCTTAAAGGCTCCGATTGGGGGACGGACCAAGCAACTCTCCTTACCCTATAAAAAACTTGGATTAGGTCAAAGTTAGACTATGGGTGCCAAGCATACGCTTCGGCTCGCCCCAACAGCTTAAAAAAATTGGATCAAATCCAGCGTAAAGCCCTGATTATATGCACCGGAGCTCTCCGGAATATTTCCGGGGAAGAGCTAAACATCCTAACAGGGGACTCCCCTCCCCCCTCAATCTGAGACGAGAGGAGCTTCTCCTAAGATACACCGATAGAATTTCAGTCCATACTAAGGCGCATCTCACTCAAAAAGCCATAGACAAATGCAATAAACCATTCCGACACCAGCTGCTAAGGAACCTACCAGGAGGAAAAAAAATACAAGAACTAAAGAAGGAATTAAACATCTCAAATATCCAGGAGGAAATCATAAAATATCCTGATAGCGGCCCCTCGACAAATAAGCCCCCCCCCCCATAATAAATCTAAATGCACTACAGTATGGGAACAAAAATGATCAACCAATGGAAATGAGGGCAAAAATCCTTGAAGAAATAGAAAGCAGATACGAGGGATTCATCATCGTATACACAGATGGCTCAAAATCCCCGGACCCAGGACGCACTGCGGCAGCAGTGGTAATTCCAGGGGAGGGTATCACACTGGGGGTGAGACTGCCGGATCTCTGTTCAATTTACTCAGCCGAATTCTGGGCCATTAAACAAGCCATTGAATGGATTCTAGAAACAAAAAAGCAAGAAACAGTTATCATTAGCGACTCCCTCAGTGTGCTGCGCTCCCTGGAATCAGGATACTCCACCAGCAGAGAGAACCTACTCCGAGAGGTCAATTTCAAACTTAAAATCCTAGATCAAAACCACCATACTGTGGAATTTATGTGGGTGTCCTCTCATATCAACATCCCTAAGCACGCACTGGGGGTAAATAGACGTACATGGTCGAATGACCGCACACGTCTTTAATTCAAAGATCATCAACATCAGTTGCGTCTCATTCATTCGACAGCGAACAGAGCAGTAGAACACATCACAAAGAGAGCAAGTCATGGAGTTATTAGTCCCGGAATACGCCCTGAATGCCTTGAAGGGCCTTGGCCTTTCATTGGCTACAGGGTGGAGTTTACAAGCACAGGAGAAGTGAACCACTCTTCTCCTGATATGAGAGGAAAAAAGATATCATAATGAAGAAAGAACCCCAAGAGATTGGAGAAAAGGGGGACCATGGAGAAGACAGACGTAGACTCAACAGAGGGAGCGACAACCGCTTACCCAGCCGAAGCCGAGCGATACTGCCATGGTCTCAAAACCAGCAGCGCTATCACCGCCAAAACCGGGGCCCCGGGTGGCCGAGTGGTCTAAGGCGCTCGCCTTTACCGATCACTGCCGTCTCACCATCTGTTTTTGCGTTGGTTCGAGTCTCGGGCTCGGCCAATGTGGATATGTGAGAAAGCTTGCCAGTAGCTTCCCGTGGGTCGGTGGTTCTTCCCGGAGTTTTCCCGGGTTCTTCCTCCACCAGATAAAACTGGCCGCCATGTATAGCCTATCATGTGCTGAAAAATGGCGTTAAACCCACAACAACAACAACAACAACAACCGCCAAAACCAGTAGCGCTATCACCGCCAAAACCAGCAGCCAACTCCACCCCCAGCGGTAACATCTGTAGCTGGGATACAGGGGACAGAGTCTTTAAGGAATACAACAGAGTAGAAGAAGCAGGAGGAGAAAAAGACGGGGCCACGAAAGAAAGCGGCGGAAGGGAGGAAGGAAGCGTCACCACCACCACCACCATCACCAACACTGTCCACTTCCACACCACATCAAGAGGGGAGCAAATATATATGCTAACCGGTACTCCCCAGCATGGCAATATATATATATATATATATATATATATATATATATATATATATATATATATATATATATATATACCGTATGTCCCTGCATGTTGAAACGGGCAAGGAAATATGGGAGGAAAATGAAATGCAGCCTTGAACTTCATTGAGGACCATAGGACATTTATGGCGACTGAGAGCAGGAGAGGGGGAAAAACTAGGAGGACTCGTATCAAAAAAGCCTCAGCACGCATCAAGGACAAGGGGACGAGATACTGTGAAACCTCGGTCCCACTAGCAGCGCTATTCTGCAATTATTTGATCTCCTAACACCTGCTAGAGTCCTCCCCCCCCCCCCTGTAAAATATGAGGACTGGACGAGTGATCGAGACATACTTCACCTCATTGATCCAGGTAGCCCAGATCCCAATAAGGGCTCTACCACTGCCCGGACAAATGTAGGGAGCCATTCCGCTGCCAGGGGTAATACCCAGCCCTTTTAAGGGCTAAAGAGTTCTTTCAAATGCCTCCAGGTTTTCATTTTGGCTTGACAACCTTGTCGAATATAACTTTATTTCAACGCAAATATGATCAATTATCCACCGAATCACAAGATAACTTGATAATATCTGATTAAGATCACAAAAATTGAATGGGTTACTTAAACCAAAAGTTTTCATTGTTTTCGGAAAATATATGTACATTTCGTACACGAAATTTCAAAATTGATAAGAGAATAGGAAAATTAATAAAACTGAGTAAATGTGACCGTAATTACAATATGTGGCTAACACACAATTGGTAATAGGGACAGCCCGACTTAGCTAACTGGGCAGAATTTGATCTTGTACGTTCATGGCGTTTCAGTTATCCTTCACGCTTCGCGCCTCCCTTGCCTACGCCGTGCTGCCTGCCACTCCTGACATCAACAAAGTAAGTGCGCTTTGCGCACCCCAGTTAAACTGTAAAAATTGTGGTTCTATTCCTATGTACAGGTATACAATAAATTATACACACCCTCCAATATCGCGCCTTCAATGAACCCCATTAATTGTGGGGAAACCATGCAGCGATGGAGGGGTGTATAAATAAAGCGTTTTATACGCATTAACTGGCAACACACCTGTCCACAACCTTAGTGTGCTCAGCACACATCCTAAGCACGCACTGGGGGTAAATAGACGTACATGGTCGAATGACCGAACACGTCTCTAATTTAAATTCTCTCTCTCTCTCTCTCAGTTGCGCCATTCATCGTCAACTACAGCAAGCATGTCGACAGTAGAAAATTTGCAGGAAGCCTGGGATGTGATGGTGGGGGTGGAGTCACTGCTAGAAAAGATCGAGAGGTATTGGCGATATCCAGCTACTCTACCCTATGTGACAAGGCAAGAGGCAGCCCTGAAGAAAGCCAAGAGCCTAGTCCATGAAGTCATGGTAGAGGAAGCTATGAAATGGAAGACCTCGTCGGTAATTCCACACTGTTCAGTGGAGATGTTAAAAGA
Source organism: Margaritifera margaritifera (assembly GCA_029931535.1). NCBI lineage: Eukaryota > Metazoa > Mollusca > Bivalvia > Unionida > Margaritiferidae > Margaritifera > Margaritifera margaritifera. The sequence goes on along the minus strand of JAQPZY010001425.1, from coordinate 717,756 downwards.
AGCTTTGAACTTGATGCAAGGGGTGGAGTACTTCCTAGGAAAGGTGAAGGAAGACTTGTGGCTGTATCCACCCCACCCACCCCCACCCCCAGTTGCGTCAGGAGGGAAGAGACTGCCTTACTCACAGTCAAGAGGCTTGTGAGTCAAGTCATAGAGACTGATGAGAATGAAGTGACTGAGATCAAGAAGATTTGGGCCGAGGAAAAAATGGAGAAGGAAAATGAAAAGAAACAACAAGACTTCAATCGCCTGAACGAGAACTGGATGAAAATCCAGGACAAGTTAAGGAGATTGGGTCATCCTGATTGGCTCCCTGATCCACCTCAGAAAAAAAGAAGAACTTACTAGGCTTGCTAAAGACATGGTGGAAGAAGAAGAAGAAGTAACAAAAAATCCTTTTCAGGGCCACCCACCTCTCTAGAAAAGATTACTCTAGAATTGCCTTAAACAAATATTGGTGTGTTTGTATGTTGAGTGTTGTTTGTTTGTTTGTTTGTGTGTTAGGTATACAACTTCTGTCCCCATAAAATACTTATGTCCCCATCCACACTTCTGTCCCCATAATCACTTCTGTCCCTGTAAACACTTCTGTCCCTATAAACACTTGTCCCCAAGTACCATCTCCATGTTAATTTCCCATTGTCCCCCAAGTGCCATCTCCATGTTAATTTCACATTGTCCCCCAAGTGCCATCTCTGTCCCTATTTACCCACCCGATACTACTTCTGGAGTATCGGCGACCCGGTTTAGAAGAAGCACGGTTGTTTGAAAACGCAAATCTTACAAAATATGCAAATATCACTTATAAACTGTATGGTTTTAATTTAAGCACCAAACTGAAATTGAATCAAATTGAAGAACCGGGGTAGGGGCTGAAATTTTCTTCTGACCAATTCTTTTAAGTCAAGACAAGTATTTTTTTTCAAACAAAATTACAAATCAAAACAAGAGTTTTTGTTGCCAGCTTTTGGGGTCCGGAAATTGATTTTATTTTCTATAGCCTGATAACTATGGAAAATTTCACTTTACTAGGTAGAAAAAAATCATCTACTATTTTCTTAATATCTATCAGAGAGAGAGAGAGAGAGAGAGAGAGAGAGAGAGAGAGAGAGAGAGAGAGAGAGAGAGAGAGAGGGGAATGAACTGTCACAATTATCCTCACAGTCATTTACTATATAAAATGTTTCAGAAGAAAACTTAACAATGTTAGAATGTTTAAGGAAAGAAAAAATGCAAGGGCATGTTTTGGAAACAAAAGCTATATGACAGAAAAGAGGAGAAACCAACCAAGTATTTGTTTCACTTTCGAAAAGAGAAATGATGTTAAAGGAAGAATATATTAAATGTTATTATTGTATAGAATCTAGTTCAGGGAAAAATCATCCATACACAAGCAATGTCAAGCATTAAAAATATAAGATATAATAGGTCACCTGATATCGATGGATTCACGACATAATCTATCCAATTAGTGTGGACCGATATTGAATATTTTATTGTAAGGTCTTTTAATTATGTTTTTTTTTGTGTTTTTTTTGTGAAGGAAATAGTGGACAAATCTCGAGATTGCTACAATGATGGAAAACTGTTCCAGATAGCAACTTATGCAAACAACATTTTTGGAGACATCATGAGTCAATATTTGCCGACAGTAGTCTTTACATCTGTAATATATACATACAGATTAAGGTAGACACCGTTAAAGTAAAAAGATACATTTATTATACTATATTCCGTATATGTCAGTAACCTACTTTTTGTGTTGTTTGTTTGTTTGTTTACTTGTTATCTTAACGGCAAAACAACAGATTAAATTTTATATCATGCTAAAGCAATTGGAATACACTGCCTTGCCTGAGACACAACATGGCGGTTGAGCCAGCCATTTCTGGGCAGATTCGAAATCACAACTTTCTGGTAGCGAATCTGTCACGCTGACAACTTAGCGACCGCGGCTCCTTACTCATAAATATATTTTTTTTAAAATTACCAAAAATAATAAATACATAAAAAATAAATAAATAAAAACTTAAGAAATCACAAAATATCAATCACGAACAATCAAATTTCAAAATCTATATGCATTCGGCGATTGTTGAAACACCTGCTGTTAACTCGAAAGAGTTTGCAGAACACATATCCCCGCATTTTCCTGTTTCATTGGAGTTCCTCAGTATATGCCCCAGGGGTAGAGATGGGTTAAGAGGGTAATTATAGACCCAAGGGCAAATGTCAGTTGCATATTTATTGTAATCTGTTCCTGTCCTGTGAGAATGAATAGAAGTAGTATTAACATGGATTTTATTGGACCACTGGTAAGCTCTAAAATAGTATTGTTAATGTCAGTTCAATATTAATTCAAAACGAAATGATCCACCAGCAGAACCATCCATATCTTATTCGTATTCTAAAATCACTTCACCACTCTGACTAGTATGACACTATAAAGCGATATTTATTGGAGCAGCTGCTAATCGTGGAGCGGAGCAATGAAACGGTGAAACGACGGAGCGAACACAGAATAATAAATTACACTCAAGTCCATCTTAGGTATAAGCCTATATTATTAAATACAGAAAGAAAAAATGATCCAAGGGAGATCAATCTGTAATGTGTTGATTATGATTTTGCAACTTAATTCCCTTGATGTTATGTTTTATATATATATATATATATATATATATATATATATATATATATATATATATATATATATGTGTGTGTGTGTGTGTGTGTGTGTGTGTGTGTGTGTGTGTGTGTGCGTGCGCGTATGTGTGTGTGTGTGTTATCAGTGCACTGTATGCAAAACTGTCGACAGAATAATTATAATATTGTTGCATATAAATGGTTTATATATAATTCGAGGAAATGTGAAAGGAGTGATTATGAAACATTGATTCTATTATTGGGAGTTGGACGCCCGTTAAAGTAGTAGGTTCGAGTTTTCTCCAGACTTATAATTGATTAGTTGATAAATAGGGAGAGATAGTACATTTGTGAAATTTATACAAGTGCGATATACCTATTAAACAAAATATCACACTTAGAAATTGTAATTCCATGTTTACCTATTTGTCAATTTCCCCCAGCACATCTGCATGGCAAGCACACTTGTGATGTTTAAAATAGTGCGATATATGTACAGTAAATGATTATGCTGATAAATTATAATTCCACAACTATATCTATTCTGGGTAATTCAACTACATTACGATAACACAATAACAACACAATCAATAAATGACGCATCACTTAAACACGTTTTTGATGTGAGTTCAGTCAAATGAGCCATTTACACCACATATATTTTCGAAACCTAAACACGACTATCTTCTCTTTGTAATGCTTCAATATATAGCTACTGGACTCGCAGTAATTTGTATTACTACTGCATTTTATAACAGGCTTCAATCACACACAATTAATGAAAAACAAAATGATCTAACTTTCAAATTCGAAATTTCACCACTGTCTTTATAAAACAATATATCACAACCCTTACTATTGTAATACTGAAGTCGTGCTCTTAAAATAAATGGAATTTTACAAGCTGAGTGATACTGCAAACTACAACAACAACAACAACAACAAAAAGTGTAAGACAAGCAACAACAAAAAACACAAAAAACAGCACAATGGCGTAAATGCAGTGCAGCACTAACAAAATATGATATGCTTTTTATGATATTATAGAGGATTAATTACAGTGTTAGTAGGTAAGATCCGTGGTGTAAACGAAAGATGTACGGATTGAATCTTGGATGTAGTCCAATATTTTGTATATAAATTATAACCGCCTTACTGTCATAAGTCAGAACGTAAAAGGTAGAGAAACATATAATTGACGATACAAAAAATGCTCCTTAACCCCCCCCCCCAAAAAAAAAAAAACAAAACAAACAAAAGCAAAACAAACAACAACAACAACAAAACACAAGAAGAAAAAAAATGACAAGACATGGCATCATACAAAAGTGACAAATTTACGCTGTGTGGCTAACATACAAGAAGTGTGACAGTCTCTAATGTAAGTGAAACATCTGAAATAAAAAAGGCATGCACATAATAATAGCAATACTCATTGTGTGACTAACACACAATAAGCGTCTTTTGTATACGCAATAAACAAAGCGCAAAGTATGATCCCGTTGAGTCCAAAATGATATGCTCTAGAAAATGTAATGATCGCAGCGCTACCCCCAAAACTAGGGTCAGAAAAACCTCTGTGATTGTTATTCAATTAACTGATACTCAATTAGCTTAACCTCATTTTACTATATATTTATCTTTACGTTCTACCGCGTTCATACGAGCATTCTCCAATTAAATATAATTGCTAATCTCTGAAAGTATTACCACAAATTTGTCATAATGGGAATACATTTATAAAATTCTTAGCGAGATTTGTATTAGCTTATTTTGCTTATTTGTGTTATATTTCCCTCCCCTCCCCATATTTTAGAATTTACTCTCACAATCGTCGCCTTTTTCTCCTTGTAGGACGATTAATGCTTATCTTGCCTGTAAAGATCTTTGTGAGAAAGATGGCATAGGACACCAAATTAATGATCAAGAGAAAGTTGATCCAATATTTATTCAATACCATTAGATATTTGCTGATGATCCCAAAAACGTTCAGCAGAAGAAAAAAAAATTCAGTTATACTCCTCTTGTTCAAAGACAAGACATAAAATCATTTCTTGCCACACTATGATTTGGTGTTAATTAAAACAAATTTTTACAAAATCAGTATTTACAGACTAGATATTATTTCAAATAAGAAACTAATATTTTCCCTCGCAGGAGTAAAATTGTTTTTGACAATTACTGTTCGATCTTTTCAGACTAACCACTCAGTTAGCAGAAAAACAAAAGACTGCAAAAGTATTAAAGTTATAACATGAAGTTAAAAACAACAATGTATAGTCACTGTGCTATAATAATTATTTTCCAGTCTTATGCATTATCGATATGATAGGAAAAATGATTACCTGGGATTTCTTGTGGCCGATATAAAAAAAACAAAAAACAAACAAGCAAATTAGAAATGCATGGAATGCATGAAAAGTGAAGGTTGATGTTAGCGTGGGACTTTCATTACGCGAAGTAATAAAAGTGCACTTATCTTTAGTCACTGAATACAAACCAAGGTAGAATGACGTGAATAGTATAGCTAAAGTACTTCATAGGTCATATAGATATACAGGCAAACAAGGAGGCATAAATAGCAACAAGATCGATACATTATGTAAACAGATTTGCATATATGCAACAGTAATACTTATACATCAGTCATAGCGAATAACACGAGCTATAAAATTATAGACTAAAAGTTTATACCATCTGAAACGAAACTCATCAAATTATATAAATTTATGGTGATAATATATATAAATCTTAAAAAGTCATTTTAATTTATTTATTACATCTAATTTACATAACGAAAGCTTAAGTGTTTTTTGAAGACCTTAATAACTCAGCCTCTATAGTCGTGTGGTAGCGTGTCGAATTCTGAACTTCAGTAGGATGAAAATGTATGTTTAATTCCGACCTTGCAATTTTTACTTCTATAATAACTATGAAAATAGTGGTAACTATTGAGAAAAAGTTAAACGAATATAATTAGAGGTAAAAAATACAACGCTACGCTAGTAATCAGCGTAGAGTATTATTATGACATACTATAAGACAATAGAACATTTGTGAGAGGTAAATAAAAAAAGGATGTTTTGTTAGGATAATTTAAACAAGTTTAGAGGTTGAAGTTTAAAATCACAAAGGTCATACAAATAAAGGTAAATAGCATTAACGAATGCAGATGAATTTTCAATTATCCTGTATTGATCATATAGTATAAATACATGAAATGAATATTTAATCTCTGAAAATTTTTCTTAAGGGGATAATAAGCATGCCAACAAAAATATATTATGCCCGCAGCATTTAAAATCGTATATCGTTTATTGAGCCCCTACACACTCTCTCATTGGCAAAAAAAATGCCACATGGATATTGACAAATTTGATTTGTCTATCACTAGTTTTGATTAGGAAGTTTCAAACATCAAATTTCCTTTAAACATTTTAACTGTATTTTTTGAAAGTGTAATTTCTGTTTTTGTTGAGTCATTATATATAGATCTGACAAAAGGTAAAATGTCTTGGAGGTGCAATATGAAGACAGCTGAAAACGAATCTGAAAAAATGTATCAAATATAAATTGAACACCTTATTCATATTTTAAAATTAGTTGTGTTTTGCTGTCTCCAATAAAACTAAAAGTTTCAACGACGAGAAGCGTCTGTTAGAGAAAAAAATATTAGAACTATTAAAACTTACATGTGGAAATATTTTGCTTAAAATCAAACTACAAAATGGATGGATATATTGCCTAACCTTATTGATGGATATAATAATACGTTTCACCGATGGATAGATATGCTAATAATTCATGCGACTGACCTTGAATACAAATAACTAACAGTGATTTAATTATCTGACAACTGATATCTAAAGAGCAAATAAATAAAAAAATAGATGAGAAAGCTAGGATCTCAAAATTTAAATTTATTTTTCCAAAAGGTTATCTTCCCAGTTTTATGCAATAAGTATTCTCAACCAGGCAGGTAATGTTAGGTTATCTTACTATATATGAAATTGGAAGACTTAAAGGCAGAGACTATTGAATTAATATTTTGTGAAGAGGAGTAATCTATATGCGAAAAACAAGATGACGTGTTTAAGGCTTCAAACAATAAAGAGAAAAACATTCAACAGTAAGATAATATGTGCTAATAAACTGGAAAGGATATAATGACAAAGATGAAAAGAAAGTATGCAAGGGTGTTTAAAAAAGTGTGTAATAAATAAGAATCTAAAATTAGAAATGTACAAACATTGCATATTTAACCAAACTATAAATCACCAAGAGACTAATTTAATTAGATCCTACCAGCACGAGATATATAATATTATGTAAAATAAAATTGCATTAAGTTGTTAAGATGAAAAGACATATTTAGCGGATAAGATAATGATTGGTCTTATGGATATGTCCAGCCAAAAGAAATGTATCCTATCACCATGTAATTAAACCAATACTCTAATCTCAATAAAAGTTTATTTATTTTATTTGCTTTTAATTGTAAACTATATTTTGTCTCATTATAACTGGTACTACATTATTTTCCTCAAGGGCAGTTTCGATAGGCTGTTTATCTTTGGAGTAAAAGACAACTATATATCTAACATGTTAACGAAGATTTTCTCTGACACAGTTGTATTTTTGCACTATAACCCATATAGATATCTCAAAATATATACCGCCAAATGTTAACTTGGTTTTGGGTTGTTTGCCTGCTTTTTTGCATCTTCTATGTTTACACAATCATCTATCATAAAATATTGAATTAGAGAGGAGGTGTACGCTAATAAGTACTTTTAACCTCTTATCTAATTTATCACTATGATCTACTAACATTTCCTTGCCGTCTCTAAAAACTTATTTTGTTTTGTAGCTGGTCTTATTGTTCATAAATGTTAGACAGATAATGACAAAAAATCAAATATATTATTTGATTCCATTTTAATCAAATCTAGTTGTAAGTTTGCCTTTCCACAATTTGTTGCTAACATATTATCATGTTATGATGTTCTTTCACATATATAGCTCATTTTGTTTAAATGTTAGATACACGCTCAATGCGAGGATCAAAAACTGAGTTGGTTTCTCTAGACGTTGAAAAATAGATATTAGATTTGTTTTTTTCGATGCAACCAAGAAATTCTTCTGATATTAACTAACTTTGGTTTATTTAACGATGTTTATTAATTAGATGGTTCTATAGATGCACTGAAGTCATACCTTTAAAATATCTTGTATAAATAGAATGAATACTTATACTGCGTTCTCTGTATTTGATTTGCACAAAATTATCAAAATATCTTAAATACCTCCATAACCGTACTTACATTTTTTTCCCTTTAACTCGTTTAGTATCTTATACAACAGTTTATAATCATTTATATTATAGTTATCTTTCGAAATTTTACAGATGTACTTGAAGTTAAATTATGTGATATTATCCCTTTCTATTGCACATAATTCATTATTTCATAAGGATATCGATTGCTTTGTAGTCGTATTATTACATTTTTTAAGTGAATTATTTTGTTGCTGATATTTTGTCCTTTATGTTTTCTCTTTTCTTTCTATCTCAAAACTACATATAACACAATCGTCTTGCACAACTGCATCATTCTTATTGCATCTGGTACACTTTCCAAAAAACATACCTAAAACCCATGTATAACGGTTGTAGGCTTCGCCGTAATCTAAAATCTCAAATTCTTGTATGTTTGGTAGTTTCTCTGTGCAAATATTGTTATTATGTTTTAAAACTTGATAAAAGTGTACTTGGTGTTCTGAATATTTACCTGAGCATCTGACACAAAATAAACATACATTTTGATGCGCATCTACATATTCTTGTTTGTTAACCTGCATGAGTATTTCTATGTTGAACATTAACTAATTTATCTCCTATTCCATGTAATCAATTATGATGTGAACTTCGGTGATAAACATTGGTGATCCCTACAAAAGTTATTAACACTAATATTGCTAATTTCAGTGTGTTTCGTTCAACATTGAAGAACTATGTCGTTCTTTATGTAAATTGTTGATTCATTTTATCCCCCTGTTAATAAAATATGTTTGGAAATTATTATTAGTATTATCATTATTTTTCTATTACTGAATTGAAATACTTCTCAGGATACATTTTTCTGTCTTTTCTACATAGCATCACGACTCATTCTTAACTCATTATTTGTGAATTAAATATGACATTTGTAAAGATTATATTAGCTGCCTCGTCAATAATTTTCTCCCTTCTGATGTAATCATAAAAGAAAGCAATCCCATTTCTATAATTTTCGTTAATAGAATTAGGAAGTCAAAAGTAATTATACAGTAGTAAAGACAAATATTCCCCAATTCATATTACTAGTTAGCATCTTCTACCACTTCAGATGCTTTTTTTAGTGTAATTGTAAATCGTGAGGAAGAACAAACAAATACAACGGACAATGATCTGTTACCATCTGGAAATCAAGTGGTATTCCAAATTTCTTTCCAGATACAATAAGCTGAACAGATTATGTGCCAATGTTTTGTGCGTTAGGGACTCCTGCTCATAAGTTTCTAAGTTTTTAATTACTTTTTACTTGGTCTAATTTGTTTGTTCTCACACATGCAAGTAACCATAAGTCTTCAAACGCCATGTACTCATGTTTTACTTAAAAATGTTATCGTCATCACTACCAAAAAAGAGCCGTTTTGTCTGTAATAAGCATTCTTCCCAAAATATTAACACATCACTTATTAGTATCTCCTTTACATTCATATCGAACAAAACGATCCAGGTATAAATAAGACTTCAGACCCTAATCTAGGTATTACCACTTTCAGCATTTGTTCAGATTTAATACTACTTTGTGTATGTGTATTACAATGATACGTTAGACTAAGGTGTTTAACACAATGTGACGTTTTTCTTGTTTGTGACGACTTATATATTTACCATAGTTTGCCATTGGTATCTATTTAATTGGCTAAATTATAGAGATACCAATACCTCACATAATCACAAACAGCATTGAATACAACGCCAATAAAAGCATACTCATATGCTATCTGCTTATTAGAAAGCTGATAAAACATCCCCTGGATGAGCAAAAGAATATAGAGAAGCAGCTTTATCCAAATTGCTCACGTTCTGTGTAAAAAGCCTTGTTCTCTTAATCTTTCCTTAAGGTAATCGAGTCATTTTGCACTATTTTCGTTGAAGTGATTAGCTTTCTATGCGTTCTTAATGTCTTTTTTGTTCCTCATTTTCACCATTTGGCTCTAATAAATGAAGGATACAATTACTTTCCTCTGCATACTAATTCATTAGTAATATCTTCGCCAATCATATTTGCTGCTGTTAACATATTACTATTTCATCTTATATAATGGTAGTAAATTTGCTGCTGCTGCTACTGTTTTTAAATCATATCGTAAAAGAATCATTTTTGGTCGACTTCCCTAATACGCAATCATAAAACATTGTCTTCTTCCAGATAATATTTAAGTAATTCGTTTATATTGTAATCAGTTCTACCATTAATATTAACATCAAACTCTTTATTGAGCTTTAATGGATAATCAACACCTTTATTGTTGTCTTTAATCCAATATAAAATTCCCATGATTATGTTTATAACTAATGTATATCAACATGGCCTTTTATTTGAATGACTTATTGCGGAAAGCAATATACCGAATATAACATGTATTCAGCAAAATATGATAAAGCATAGTCAATTCCAAAAAACTTTGCAACAAGCCGTTTACATCGATTAAAACACCCGCACTTCCAACTTCATACGTGCAAATGTTATATGGTTCATTTTTTACGAACACTCTACAACGTTAAAATCATAAAGCAAATGATTTCCATGTTTTTTTTCATCCAATCTATTTCATATGTTCTTAATTTCATCTATTATAGTAGTTTTCTTGCCATTCTCTTCATATCCATTTCTCAGTATAATTCACTTTTAATTATGTACATTCTTGCATAGATCAAATCTATAAATCTATCAACGGTGACACAAAGAAGTTAAATTTAACGAAGTTTAATTTAACAAGAAGGCCGCAGCCTGAATGTCGAATCCAAGTTCATATCCCATACTCTATGACTATGACCATAGGGTTTAAAGAAATATAAGCAAATGAAAAACGTTAACTTTAGTCCGTTACCATGAACCCAAGCACACAGCGGACAAAATGACCGCTCCAAAGTACTCGAAAAATCAGCCTGAATTAGTCAAAAGTGCACTATTTTCAGCAGTTATTAAAATAGGGAAACGAATTTTGCCAGAGCAGACAATACCAGCCGCTGAAAGTACTATGAATGAATTAAAAAATATCCATAAAGTAAAAAAAGTTATAGGCTCTTTTTTTAAAAATTTACCTCTGAAGTACAGGAAGTGAAAATGACCAAGCGGAGCTAGCAGTTTTTTGAGAGGTGCACATCTTAAGTAAGACCACGCTAAATACTCTATAACCCAAATTTCACCCATCAATCATACACCAAAATAAAGGGAATTCAAAGTTCTTTTAACAATACCTAAGATATACAAGGTCTTTTTTAAATAACCAGGACAGTCAGTGAGGTAAACCTGGGTAATTCTTTTTCTTTAAAAATCTAACCCTATGCAAAGTACGAAACTGGAAAGCGCCACCTTTATAATAAATCATCACAGGTACGAACCGAATCCATCAGGGGCTTACAGAAATATTAGCAAAAAAACAACAAACAAAAAAAAAAAAAAAAAAAATCAAACAAAACGTAACTAAAACATTACAAAATGCTGGCACCGTGTGCTGCATCATTTGAAAAGTCCCTGTTACTATGTCTAGCATTCACTGACAAGGTTCATACATAAGAATCATTGCTCTAAATTTCTAGTTTTTCGCAATATATTTGGATGGCTATGCACGATGTAAAGCTCGAGATCAACTACTGTTACGACTCTAGGTCTTAAAAAAAATGTAACAGAAAGAGAGTGAAACCAACGATGAAAGTAATATCAACAAGCAATTTATTTCCCTATAATACAAAGAGAAATTCAAAAGATATTTACAATATTGTGAATCAAATTGCAAATAATCCTAAATGTCCTAATCACAAGTTAAAAAATATAGAATGTTCCGAATGAGTTTCAATAGTCTTGAATGTCCTGATATAAGACAATGTTACAATCCAGAATGTCTTTGAATGAGTTCACAAAAGTCCAAAGTAATGTATTAATTCAAAAGTCAATTAGCACTTTAGCAATTCCAATGAATATATATAAATAAATATTTCCTCTCGAATGATATCTGATTTCAACGACACAAAGTAAAATCTGATCACGAATAGATTCCCACAGACTGATCTAAAACAGGAATGAATTATCTTTTTACCAAATCCCTATTTATATTCATTTTCACTTGACCCATATCAGAAGGATGTGAAGCAATAAAATGGGGGGAAAAAATCCAGTGTCACTGTAAATAAGAATGACCTTGAACTCAAATGCTTGTAAAAATTTTGTTGACAAGTGACCAGAATCTAAAGATCAACTCACATTCATGGACAAACACACATTATAGATTAACTATACATAACACTATGTTGTACTATTCAATACATATTTTTTGTAAAAATAAATATAGTTATATCTGCTACAAATTGAGCCCTATTGCAAGATGTGTCTTCTCATTAAAAGTGATTTATAATCATAAGGTATGTAAACTTTAAAATTACTCCAACCTGTGTAAACTGTGGTTTTTCACAAGCTGTTTTAGGTTCTATGTGAACTTAGACTCTAGCGGACACTAAGAATTATAGTGTACACTTTAACTTTACAATGTTTTGAGGCGACTGAATTGTGTCGAATTGAAAACCATGCATGAGGCATTTATCGTCTAAGATGTTTTTGATCATCACCTTGATAGGGAAACAGCTGACCTCAGTCTCTGAGTTTGCATAGAGATAAATTTATCAACATTATTAGTCTCACTCAGTTCGAGAACATAATACAAGTACCTGAGTTTTAGCTGATGTGGATTTCGTCGTATGTAGCAAAAGGTCACCCGAAATCAAATCATGTTGAGAGTAGCAATCGTGGCCCTTTAGTGTGATAGTTTCAATTATAAATCAAGATTTTTTTGTGTGGAAAATATACGTAGGAATTCAGGCACCATAAACAGATACAGTGTATTTCAATATTTTATTTCATCTCAAGGCCCCAGCTGCAGTATGTGGGCATAAACAAGTATAACAACACGTGAAATCTATGTACAATGAACTGAGTTATAGGGAAGGGAGGTATACTATGGAAATTATTACAAATTGATTACACAAAAGTTTGCTAGTTTCTTAAGTGTAACATCTTTTTATTACAATTCACGAGATTACAAAATGTTTTAACATTTGGTCTGTCATAGTATTCATGAGATAGGAATCTTTTCCTCTAATGCGAAAAATTCTGTACAAGTTTAATTGCCTTCATATAGTTGTCATAAATACAATTAATTCTATCAGCACTATAAAAATCCAACTTGAACAGAAGGTTTATGATTTAAACATTTAAATACATGTATTTACATAATATTCAATCATGTAGAGATGGTATAAAACTTAGATACTCTTTATAACAATGTGTTTGATTTGTCATTTTGCCCTTTTTGTCACATAGAATCTAATATTTATCATATGTTATAATGCAAAGTGCTTTCCATGGCTTCATTTATAACTCTCTGTGTTAAGGTATTAGTTTCATTAGGAATGTTATCTCCCCGTGTCCATTCTTTGAGAATGAGCTACTCATCTCAGAGTAATATCTCTGAGCTTTAACACTAAAATGGTATTTTGGATTTTTTATGTTACAGTTAGGAACTGCCTAAAAAGCTTTATTTCTCAGAATAAATGATCTTTGTGCACATGTTCTGTCTGCTATATTTTCATGATGTTTTACCTATTTTTTATAGTATTTTATATATATATAATCCAGCTTGTAATACTATGCTTCACGAGTTATTACATGCAAAAAAGCCAGGATATTGAAAGATATTTTTTGGTAAAATGTAATAATGATGAATTTGTATTTACCTCATTTTTTCAAAGTCACTAGCATGCATTTCAGCCTATAGATCTTTGGTGTTAATCAGCCTTGGGAGATGGAAAGGATACAAAGGATGTAAAAGGGAATACATCGTGGAGGCTATAAACAAAACTACATGTAGATTCCTAGCTAGAACTGCCCTCTTGAAATATAAAACCAAGAAAGCCAACAAGCGCATCTCCTTTGTGGTTAATTTTCACCCCAATGTCTATAACTTACAATAGATCATTCAGAATCATTGGCACCAGATCTAATTTTTTGAACATATATATTCTTTTTCAATATTTTTAAACAGTCACTTCGATCCCAAATTGAACATAAACAAGTGAAAATATCCTCAGAATTAATAAATTGTTCAGCTTTTCAAAATCTTTCCTCTCCGTCTTTGTTTCTGTTTATTCATTTAATGTCTATTCTTCTTGTGAACTCGTATTATTTTGTTTGTTCGACATGTTTCGATGCAATCGTCCGGTGTTAATTTTCTAGTAATTGTTTCAAGCCGTCAGTTTAATTAATTCTTGCTGTGTACATTGTTTCACAAGAAACAGTTTTCATATTTCCCTTATTGATACAACAATATACTTTTAAGTTTCGACAGAATATACATATTCAAAGTTGATTTAAATTATTACAGATATCAGAATGAGGAGAAGGAACTATTTTTCTTGTACATTATTGTGTTGTCATTTATGTCATTGATAAATTGTATTACATAAACGATAAAATTCGCTCTCGATACCTTCACGCGCATGTCCTACCACAGCAGCAACATCTAAAGGTTTAAAATGAAATAAATAGCTGCTGCAATTTTTAAAAAAATCATATAATCTTTGGTTTATTTCTTGTTAGAGAAGTTAAATGCACAATTTAGCGTGAACAATATTTAACCCAGACCTGTAAATGTAAAACTTATGACAACAGGGACAGTACATGCAAAGGCAAACGTGTAATTTGTAGCAAATTTTCTAAATGCAAAATATCAGGATTTTTTTTTAGTTTAAATATCCAGTTATTACAAAATAAAGTGTTTTGAGTAAAAACCAATCCTGCCCGTTCCTTCAAAAAGAATTTAAACATTCAACGTCTACCGGCTTATTAATATTTGCAAGTGAAATATAAAGTTTCCAAAAGTTTTTCTCACTGATGTATTCTGTCTAAGTGCAGTATAGACATTGGTTATTTCAAATTAGAACGTTTACTCCATTGACTTGTGGTTTCTACGAACAACGACCGGCATAAATCAAGTCGACCTGCACGCATGTATTCTTCCATTTATTGACTGAATAGTTCGGTTGTGAGTAAATAAACATTAGAAGGTACGATGTTAATTTCAATGTAATAAATTATGACTCCCGATGAGGTATAGTGTTAAATAGAAAATTGCCTAGGTAGTTTTACCTCGTTCATATAGCTTCTTAGATCATATAATATCACTGAGATAGCCTGTATAAAAATAAATTCAATTTCTTTACAAGCGTTGTTATGCGAGATATACATTAGGTGCAGGTAAAAGAGAGATTACGTTTTTAAAATAGTTTTCATTTGAAAGTGGATTGAAGATTAATGTCATAAGGTTTTCTTTCTTTATTTCGCCCGCAAAAAAGTAGTAAGAGTGGAGCATAGCGGCCATGATCTCTGCCTTTTTTAACATTTCTGTCTATTCATATGTCCGACTGATGTTAACGTTGTAGTTAATATTCAGATCTGATGAAAGTCCATCTGATGAGACAGTGTGTTGTTCAGAATCCGGCATTTGGCAGCCCCTGTGCACATAGCTTTATTTTTCTTTATATCAAAACTTCTACTGAACCCCCAGCCATAATGTACGACAATAATGACATTTTACGCATGTTTGGTCCCAAAATGAAATTAAATTGTAACTCTCCTACTTTCATAACAGACGCTATGACAGCCATTTCGAAAACATTATTATCACCATCTTTTGATGAAATCGGACACTTTGGTGTTTGAACTAGTTAGGGCGATGCTTTACCATGGAAACAAAGTATAAATGACGAGGAATAGTTAACTTGATTGGGTGGGAATATTGGGTTCATTTGGATTGAAAGCGAGTTAAATAGAATTAGAGTAAACTCTCATTTCCGACTGCAGCATCTGGTCGGAGACATGGAATAAGAAACTGCCTCGATATTGAAGGAATATCTATTAATAACTATTCCTCCCTGTATGCACATATGAATGTATGTATCCGTTTGGTAATTGCAGCACCGCATCATTGTCTATAATGACTGGAGTGTGTATACGGCTGTGGGTGTGTCGCATGTCACATGTCATTCACAGCCCGTCGGTTTGGTTGAGGAGAAAGCTTTTCTGCACATGGTTCGTTACTTTTTTTCGTGGTGAAGAGAAAGCAATATTAATGTTGATACTAGAAAAGACACAAATAATATTCTTCTTTATTTTGTCAAGTCAGGTAATATTTGCATCATTTTTAATTTTTTAACATAATATAAATAAAACCAACATTCATGTAGATCCTTATATAATCCCGAAATAAAATAAAATAAAAAATATAGTTTCTTTTAAAGGTAGGGTCGTGTAACGGGTAAGGAGGCGGGGCTGCAAGTTTTTGTTTATAACATAGGTACGTCTCTTACAAGACCACATTGAAACATACTTTCCTTTCTTTCTGCAATATTTGCATCAAGCTAAAAAATGGACAAACGTTCTTTCCTTGTATTCCAACCTTTGTCTTTTTATGACAGACAGGGAGAAATACACTTTTAAAGGAAGGGCCTGGAAGGGTAAATGCTAGCAAAATTAGAATTATTGGAGAGAAAAATTTACCAATAAGTCAACTTTAAACCATGAGTATTCATGACCTCTTGACACATCATACTAATTGCCCGAAATAATGGAATGACATCAATTTGCCAAGTGCCTGTGATAATATAACTTTGTACATGCATAGCAGCTTCACTAGCTCAAAATGGCTTCCATTGAAGCCGGAAGGAAAATTCGCTCTTCAAGTAAAATCAAGACAAAACAAGCTTGTACAATTTACAGGCTATGCATACGTCTGTTTATGTAATCGTTAATAAGCATCTACATAATGCTTTTTTCACTAATCTTCTTTCTATATATTTCTTTTCAAATTAATTAATATTAGGTTGATTCGACAACAATTTCTGACAAATCATAATTTGCACCGTCGATAGTTCATGTATTGGTGTAATGAGGTCTTTTGAAGTGGAGAAGACTGGGAATAAAAAAGACAAACAAAAAAGCCCAGAACTTGGATGGGTGAACACTTTACAGCCGAAGACGTGCATCGCAAACGGGCCGCAGATGTGCAAAGTGAGCACTGTGCTATCCATGCCTGTCGTCGCCAATATTCTATTAGATGGTCATGCTACTTGATATGCAAACACGTGCTGATGTCTAGATGATCCTACTCGATAATAATGAGCATACAGATGGTGCCCTTAGAAATCTTGCAGGCAATACAATTGTTAAATTAATTGAAAGATGGCCATGATATTAAATGTAAGATGGCCATGAAACGTGACATGGACTTTAACTTTCATGTATGTTGGTCATGCCCAAGGACTCGTCGAAATATACAATGGCATTTATAGTGACCATCCAGAAAATGTTTTTACTGCAACCTCTTGTCATAAACCGAAAGATGAATGATAAAAAACGTGTCCTTTAGTCTTCAATACAAATGAAGTCTTTTCAACAGTCAATAAGACAGCCATTCTGACGATCGTGAAAATTACGTCTTCTTAACCTATGAGAGAATACTCGTGAAACTTGACATACACTTTTGTCCTAAGGTCTGCTTAATTAAACACGACGATGATACCCCTTTACCATCCAATATAGTCACAGTGTAAGCCGTCTTTAATCTTGATCACGATCATGATATGCGCATCACATTTGTCCTAATGACTATTTGGTCAGAAATGCAACTGCTGCTTCCTCAAACGTTCTAATATGAGCCACAGTGGGAGTAAACTTGAAAACCTAATAATCAATACACCTGGCTAACTATTAGAACTATGCTTGTGAAAGTCGACATATATAGTTTCTGAAGTCTAATGGGTCCTAAAGCAAATAAAGAAATCTGATGGTAAGACGGCTGCAATTATGACCATCTTGAAATACTAATTTTCACTATATCTTCTTAGCAATTGGTTGCATGGAAAATATTTTCTTCTATAAATAGTTCTTATAAATGCTAGTGGGTTCCAAATGAGACATGGCACAGACCTTACGTTTTTATGGCTGTGAAGGTGGTCATCTTGCTTTATCTTCTCAACTACGTGTCGAATGCAACTGTAATTTGATTTGTCCATGCATCCTGAGGTCTAATGGATCAATATTAATATGGCAAACATTTGTTACTACTATTTCGTTGTAATGGTTAAATGTATTGACATGGGATTAAGTAACATTTTGGACAACTCTTCTTGTACCTCAAAAATTGGTGCAGTTATCATATTAAATCTGACTGAGAGTCATAAATGAAACGTTGTAGATTTGAGATTATGTGTTACCATCAATTGTCATTGAGTTTTCTTTTGAATCTTGGGATCTTACGATCATCGTTAGCGATGATCAGAATGTTTTCTGTAAATTATTATCAATCAAATACAATATTCCTATTATTAGAAATAACCTACAAATGCATTTTGGCTAGTGCAGGAAAAGCCACTTCATGGAGCTCTTATTTTAAAGGAGAATATGTTTGAATCAGTTGCATATGATATGATCTTGTCTGTAACTTTACCAGGTCGCAAAACATCCCTAGAGATTGAAAGCTTCATATATTACAGTTGAATATCAATAGAAGGCAATTGTTCAATTTTTAGAGACGATTGGATCAACTCTTTCTGATCTTGCTGTATATACAGTTTTTCTGAGTGATTATCATTAGACATGATAGAAAATAAGGTTTGAAATATATCCAGGATAAAGGCCAGGGTTAGTGCTCAACTGGCAAAAAGTTACGGATGTGACCATGTCTCATCATTCTATATATAGGATATCTCTTAGAAGTACATGGAACATCCTTAATGTTCCAATATATACATTCCTTTTCTATGACCTACATGCACACATCACATAATATTTTCCAGACATGGCCCAAGAAAGAAAGAAAGCCCAATGTTACCAATTTTATTTATGCACATTCGATCACTTGGAGTAATTGAGTGAAAAACCAAAATATTTCGAATATTTTATGTCGACTAATAACCTACTTACCGATTCCATATGATCTCCCTTTGTTAGTGTCCTGTTGCAACTTTCGTCGTAATTGTTTTACTTAAGTTATGCACCTCATATCCACATAGGAACCAACATACTTTATTACCATCAAATATTTTGAAGAGGGTGGGGGATTTTATTCTTTTGTAGGATAATTCATAACTTCATTACAGCAGGCTCTCGAAGTGAAGTAAATTCCTCAATATTTTAAGGGGGTAATTGCGAGAAAACTTTTATGCTTTTGCAGGTGGTTTTGAGCGAAAATGCTGTTAGCTATGAAAAATTATTATGTAATAATATTTAATTTTGGTAATATCAGACTGCTACTTTTACGAGCAACGGAAGCAGGACGTCTGTGGTTGAATGCTATATAACGTATTCAAGAGAATGAAGCTTGCCGATTGGGTAACAATAATTACAGGAATTTCAAGCGAAATTTATTACGAAAGAAGCTTTCGTATGGGTAAATTATACACAATATTAGGCTTGAACGTAAAACCGTTTTTACTGTATCTCTGTCGCCGCACAGGCACTCCCGGACGTAAATGAAGAGGTCTCTCCAGACCAGATGATGATAGTGGGCACCTACGAGGGAATTGTCTCAAAAACGAACCGCGCAGCATATTACTGTGATCTTTTTAAAAGTTTACTCTTGGATGGTTCATGCATAGGAGTGGAAGGATCTTTTATCCGTCCTACCACAAAAGCATATTAATTTTGCAAGACATTTAGATTACCGTCTATGGGAACTGAATTAGTTGTCTGTGCACGTGTCCATTATAACCCCACACCTTTGAGGCCTTCATTTGTCTTATTTGGTGGCTGAGCACGGTAAAAGTGGATGTTTTTTGAGTGATGTCAAGATTATCTCTGATAATATCCATAATAATCTCAGTATTCCAGTTACGTGACTCAAGAATTCCTCTGAAAATGAATTTGTGTTGGTACATAACACTGGTCTACAATTTTTTAGATGTCGTCTGCTTCAGAGACAAAATGTGCAATTTATTACGGATTTTGATGTGCTGACATCCAATATAACAATAAAAACAACTGACTAGATACTGTTTCCAAGATATTTAAGTTTTTACATTTTACGTCTATGTATATTGTGTACATAGTAGACTTTTAATCATAAATTGTAAACCTAGGTCTTTTCATGTGTTTTTGGTTGCTTTACATGAAAATATTTCACCTGTCCTATTTATGTAACACGTTAAAAAACAGCAAAAGGGTTATATAAATAAAACATATATTGAAACAAAAGTAAAAAAACAATTATGTATATATAAGTACATAGTTTAGTCCTTATTCAGTGTCTACTCGGCGCTTCTTGGCTTGTCTCTTGTATTCATTAAATGGAGCATCTCTTCTCACTGTCCAGCAATAGTCTGCAAGCATTGATGGGCTCCATTTGCCCTGATTGCGTTTCTCCATTGCTCGTCGCTCACTGCTCCGCAGCTCGGTGGAAAAAAATCTAGATGAGAGTGCAAAAAATGTATCTTTAGTGACATGTTGCAACCAAGGCTTTTGTATGCCTTGAGGAGGTTTTCCACCAACTCCCTGTAGTTGTCTGCCTTGTTGTTTCCGAGAAAATTTGTTGCCACTAACTGGAAGGCTTTCCATGCCGTCTTTTCCTTGCCTCGCAGTGCACGGTGAAACGCATCATCTCGAAGAAGTTCACGAATCTGAGGACCAACAAAGACACCTTCCTTTATCTTAGCTTCACTTAACCTTGGAAATTTTCCACGGAGGTACTTCAAAGCTGCTTGTGTTTTGTCCATGGCCTTGACAAAGTTTTTCATCAGACCCAGTTTGATGTGCAAGGGTGGTAACAAACTTTTCCTTGATTCAACAAGTGGTGGATGCTGAACACATTTCATCCCAGACTCCAATGACTGTCGGAGCTGCCAATATCTCTTGATGTAGTGAGAATCTCTCGCACGACTATCCCATTCGCAGAGAAAACAGCAGTACTTTGTGTATCCAGTCTGCAGACCAAGCAAGAGAGCAAGAACCTTGAAATCGCCACAAAGCTGCCACTGATGTTGATCATAGTTTATGCACCTCAAAAGTTGTTTCATGTTTTCATAGGTTTACTTCATAGGACTGCATGACCAACTGGAATTGATGGCAAAACACTGCCATTATGCAGCAAAAGAGCTTTGAAACTCGTCTTCGATGAATCAATGAACAGTCTCCACTCATCTGGATCATGAACGATGTTGAGGGCTGCCATCACACCATCGATGTTATTGCAGGCTACAAGATTACCTTCCATGAAAAATATTGGGACAAGATCCTTTTGACGGTCACGGAACATGGAAACCCTAACATCACCTGCCAGGAGATTCCACTGCTGTAGTCTGGAGCCCAACAGCTCTGCCTTACTCTTGGGTAGTTCCAAATCCCTGACAAGGTCATTCAGTTCACCTTGTGTTATGAGGTGTGCTTCAGAGGAGGAGGATGGGAGAACATATGGGTCATGTGACATTGATGGTTCAGGAGTATAAGTTTTATCCTTTTCCTTTTCCTCTCTGACTCAAGTGAGAATGATTCTGGTGCATCGGGAACCGGCAGTCCTTCTCCGTGGGGTACTTGGCGTACACCTGATGGAATGTTTGGATAATGCACAGTCCACTTTTTTTTCTATTGACACACCTTTCCCAACTGGAGGCACCATGCAGAAGTAACAATTGCTGATATGATCTGTTGGCTCTCTCCAAATCATTGGCACTGCAAGAGGTATAGATTTCCTTTTCATGTTCAACCACTGGCGAAGATTTGTTGCATAAGTGTTGCAGCATATGTTTGGGGCCCACCTCTTGTCCTGATCTTCAATTTTGCAGCCAAAATAAAGGTGATAGGCTTTCTTAACCATAGTGGTTATACTGCGCTTTTGTGATGCAAAAGTCGCTTCACCACAAACATAGCAGAAGTTATCCGCATTGTTCACACAAGTACGAGGCATCTCTGCTCACTTTGGCTAAACAGAAATGTGTCCCTTTGCAAAATCAAACACTGACAAATTAGAGAACATGACACTGTATGATTTGTAGAGCTGATATAGGGCAATTTTTTTAGCAGATTGATATAAGCTTAGTTATTATTGCATCATCTATGAGTTATAGGAATAACATGATGCAATTCATATCATGTATGACGCAATATCTGCTTCAGATTGCACCATTCATTGTTTTGCCTAAAATGCAAGTACTGTCCAAACCCAGTCATAGATGTATTCATAGATCCAGTCAAAGATGTATTTTAGTCATTTCTGGTTTAAATTGAGATCCCTTTCCTTTATAACTCACTTATCCTCTGCCATTCCCAAGTCAAGGGTCGTATATACTGACCCAGTATAATATCTTTAAAAAAAGAGCCAATCAACAATTTTAAGCATCATTTACGTTCTCAGTGACCTAGAATTAATAAAGTTTGACAACATTTATTGCGGAAGCATTTTGGCTGTAGACCAGTGTTTTTAGAGTGCATTTGAAAGGGTCTTGAAGGTTATCTTTGGAAACAACCAAATCTGTATGCTTGCAAATTCACAGTATATACCGACAACTGCACATCAGACATTTTAAAAGAGCCAAATCATATAGAAAAATATACACATCATATAATAAAAAATGCAGATCATATTATAAGCAATGTTGAGCAAACAATAAAAAATCTTCCTCATATATTAAGGAATGCACATATAACGAAGTTTCAGTGTATGTATTCAAAACGGATCACGTAAGACTGCTCTGGCGTTTCATAATATTGAACGCCTTGACTATCTTATATTGTGCGTCATTATTATATTTGGAGGATTTGTATTTATATGCGGTGATTTTGTCATTATATACTGTACTGTGATTTTCTTATTATTTCGGTAATTTTGAAATTGTATGCAACAGTTTCGTTATTATATGTGTTAGTTTTGACATTGGATGCGCTGTTTTTATCAATACATGTTGTTCTTGCTCTAATATATGTTGCGCTTCTTTCTCTATATAAGGCGCTCTGCTCCCTTTCCTTATAGACTGCCAGCTCTTGTATATCTTACTATTGACAAGAGCTCAGACTGCCAGCTCTTGCACGATGACTTTTATATATCAGGAAGAAGAAAAAACAAATACCTGACGTTCTTCAATCCTGACACCTCTTAGGTAATACAAATTATTTAAGAAAGAGGAATAAATCGGTCACCATACTCCATAGTCTAAAATCTTAAATTCTATATAAAAAAGAAACAAAAGCTAAATATTTGAAAACATTTAGATCAGAAGACCTATCAAGAACAACACATACCAACACACATTACGACCAACATATATGCATACTGCACGTGCACGTACCTGCACATATACCTGTTTATCTAGCCATCTCTACATTGTCACCATATAGATCCTATTGTATTGAGATTGCGTAAAAGGCAACTACATACATACATGCATACATGTGCTTCTGAAACTGTTACCAGTGCACATTTCTCTCCTTAAATTTACAAATCTGTACACTTTTTAATCCAGACCTAACGATATAAATCTTGGCTGAAGAATTAACCCCAACAGATTACACTATTCTGAAATTATGTCGCTATTTACACAATAGTTTCTTAATATCTTTCTAACAAACAGGAAAATGAACTTAATTCTTTCTTCTCTTAAGCATCAAATGATGATAGAAACTTATCTTAAACAAAATTGGATGTGGAATGTATTGTTCACAAAGCAAAAAATACAACATAAATAACATTTAGAAAAGAAAAAAAGAACATTCCCGATTCAAATGTCACGTAAGCATTTGTTTTTAACATTGATAAAAGCTTATTTTATTTAGACGAAATTAGGAGGTCAACATATTTTAACATAATCACACGAATATGAACACCTACACATATGCAACTTGAAATGGAAATGGAACCGTTATTGTGCTTTAAGGACTCAGTTCCCGGGCAATTATACTTAACGTTTCCCACCAGAATGTCATGCACCTTATTGAATGGATCCTGTTACATGGGATAGGAATTTACCACGTCTCTTTACCAGATGCAATCTCCTTCTATGTGGGGTGTTTTAAAGGATTGCCGACCTCGAAATCATGACCGAATGGTTCATTTATTCTACATTTCTTTTGCACTCGTCATTCATATGTCGTCCGTTGTTTTCCGTATAGGTGACAAACAAAATAAAATTTGCCGAACGGTATACTGGGGCATTGTTTTATGTCAGTGGCGAACCTTGGTTTGCATTCTTGTACAAGTTGACTCATAAAAGACATTATTTCAATATGATTTAAAAGAATCCCCTACAGAGAGAACGATTGTAACACTGCCCGGACGGCTTTGTCTTTTAAAATGTATTGATTGACATTGTCTTTTGTATATCAAAACATTTTATGGAATTTCAACTTATTACATAGCATAAAAGATCTCGTGTGTGCGGTATTGTTCACCTGTTTTAGTGTGAAAAAATCTCTTTTTGTAATAAAGCTTTAAATGACAGAGTAAGCAGTCATAGATATGTGCCTTATTGTTTATGGAAAAATAACAGAATTTAAAAACTGACATAAAACAACTGATATTACAAAATGAAAGTGCGAAACAAGAGGACCTTTATATCACACCAACCAAGAAATCCAATCAAATATATCGCTCTTGCAGACTTTGGTGTAAGAAAAATTGAACATGTTAGTCTTCCATTCGAAGAAGGTTCAAATCAATATTAAGGTGCATTTCCCAATTATCCATACGTGTGTAAAAGAATCTAATTAAAGTACACAGAGCTGATATACTGTTCGACTGTTATTAGTATGATGAATATATAACCTCATGTGTAAACTATTCTTCGAGACATTGCCAATTTTGTAAGCATAATGGTATCTAGTGTTGGTAAGCATCGCTTCTGCAAACACAAATACGTGGATAATGTGACTGGTTTTATAGAATGGGAAGACAAGAAAACGTAGGCTTACACGAGTTGGCAATAAGTATAGAACACTTAAGAGATACCCACTCTCTTGCAATGGCTTTCAGCATGAAATAAAGCAACTTTGTATAATGCATCATAAAGTTTTGAACTGCAATCATATTAGAAATACAGAAGATTGTAGAACCTAAGAAATTCTAACACCGAACATGCTGTGAAAAGTCACAAATGTTCTATTTCGTACAGGGTATGATACATCCCAGGAAATAAGAGTTCAGGGCATAATGCATCCCAGGAAATCAGAGTACAGGGTATGACACATCCCAGGAAATCAGAGTGCTTAGAAAATGTGTTGGTGCACTCTTTATAACTACACATTATATAAATTTTCCGTATTTATTTTGCTTTCTGATGTAATTGTTACAAGTGCACATGGAACTTTGTTTTCTAAATAGCTAACTTTTTGTCAAACTGCAAATGAATATGCTCTTCAAAAAGATTATTTTTTTTTTAACAAAATTAAACTTCTTTTTCTAAAAATCAATTGAACAATTTATTTCTGTTTGGGATCTGGACATGTTCTGATAGAACTATATTTTCCTCTCTCTGAACAAGAGTGCCTACAATTCCATTTTGAATGGGGTATAAATTATCCAAGCTTCTACCTTTTTCTGAACAAGAATGATCAAAATTCAGTTTCTTGTTTTATACACTATCTGGACCTCTTCTAGAAAATCAGATACAAATTAAATTAATGCACCAAATCATACGTAGACGCATTTGTGCAAAATTGTATATGTTTTCAATTATGTCATAACCATTAGACACAGAATTCAAAATATGTACTCTATGGGATACGAAGGAACTCCGATTTTCTTCAACTTACTCATGGTTCAAATTTTATTTAACTATTATAACAGGCGTCGCTATAGCCGATAACGCGATGCATATATATTGTAACAAAATAAAAATGATTTTCATTTTTCCACAAATCACTAAAATAATAAACATTTTTTCCCCTGGTCTTTAGATTATACAACCTCGACTTATAAACAAAGAGATAAATTAAAAGCGTGTTAAATCTGCTTTTTCAATTTTAACCAAGGGTATGATAACCTCCATTCACCTTCCGAATCCATCTCCTTGTTTCAGAATTATAACCTGGTGACAGACAATCCGAGTCCATCACCTTACTTGAGCACTGTAATCCGATGACAACCTTCAATCTCCGTCCCAGTTCACCTCTTTGCTAAGCATTATAACCCGATAATAGCTTTTATTCTCCAATACATTCTGAATATCATTACATTTTCTTGGCATATGTGATATCACAAGCAGTTGTGATAAGACACACATGAGAAATTATGCTCTAGTTATCATCTTTATTCTTTTATACTACTGCTTTATTTATTATATATGGGATGTTTATTTACGTATAATTTAGTTTAGTGTACACAAATACTATTGTAACATGAAAATGTAGCAGATTTAAACCATTTATTTGATTTGTTCATGTACTATGATGTTAAGTCGCACTCTATGATGGTGCTGTGATTTTGAAAGGAAGATATAATTAGCAAATGGATGACTTTAAGGGTCAGTAGACTGATACGGTACTCTCTAAAAACCCATGCAGACATTCAACTGTACAATGAATGGACCCTTCTGTAGTTTCTGTCACAAGGCGGCTAGGACCAACACATCTAAGGGATTCAAAGGATATCGGCTCCAATAGCTAGAGAAAACAAATTAGCAATGTAAATAAGTGCATTAAGTGTACTATCAACCAACAGAAAAATGAAAGCTATCCCATGATTAAATATAAATACTTCAAGGGGAAAATTGCACTGTTTATGTTGCACTTTATTTAACGAGCACTAAACAGTATCATGGGCGAGGGGTGCCATCATGCATTATTGTTACTCTTTACTTAGCTAGCGCTATAGAATATCACGGGCAAGGTTCATGTGTCCTCATATATTCACCCACCGCAATATGTCACAATTCTATCTTCCACATGTATATACATTATTTATGCTTGTAAAATACTGAGAACGAACAGATTTGCATGACAAACAGTTCTTTGGGGTATTTCACCTCATTTATATTCTCACCCTACGATGACTGAAGCGATATCGAAATATGTAACTTGAAATACATTCATGGAAAAAGGATGTCCACACCATAGTGCCTCAAATAACTTAAACAGGAAACTTAAGAAGGTGTGACCGACTGATGGACGGAAGGACAAGGGTAACACTATATACCTTGTCACTGTCATGGTGAGCATAAAAATGCATTAACAAAGTGGAACATCCACTGTTTGTGTTACTACGAAATTACCTACTGTGAAAATCTTAAAGCAGGTCTAGTCCAAGCAAGTTCTAGATAGGTGGCTGCTCTTTATAACTTTGACTTTTAACCCACAGAGCAGAAAGGTTTTCTGCACAAAATAGATGTTCCACAAAGCACATAACAGACAGTCATCTATTCTGGACACCTTTTTATTATCATGGCGATACCACAGGATAACTTATCCATACTTCCGATATAGAAATTACCAAGGCAAAAAATACGAAACTGTTGTAATGTTACCTTAATGGTCAACTTTTTACGCAGATGGGATTGTTATTGGTTGTTTATGTTAGGAGTTACGACGAAATAGTTATTAATATAGATTTAGTTTCAAAGTAAATTTTAATTTAAATAAGAAATATGCACTGAATTGTTGGAGGGAGGTTTAATAGTATAAACTTAATATAAAGTATATTTGAATTCGAACTGGAAAATGCATTACATCGCAGAGCACCTTGAACACGACAATGATGTTTGTTGGTAAATTTGTGCAAAACAGGGAAAGTCGGTTTCTATATCGGACAGTGTTTTGGTTCATTGCCGTTCATCAGTACATCAGAATATAAATGGCTCTGTCGTGTTGAGGCATTTGGAATAACGTTTCCTGCCCAGAGACATACCACGGAGGTCGAACCGGTCTGGACTGGGTATGATTAGAACCCGCCCCCTTCTGGTCGCGAGTCCTGCATGTTAACAATAGAAACACTTTTTTTTTTTTTTTTTTTTTTAAATAAGGCTAAAATCTCACAGTAGAAATAATAACCGTAACTGTCCATAAGGCTGTTGTCTCGATATATTTAAAGGAAACCTTTCGTCCACGTTCGTTTGTGACCATGGACACAGTGTTTCATACTTTTAATCAACTAACCTTCTTATCCTCATTTAGAGTTTTGTTGCAGTTTAGTAGTAAATTAACTACAATGACAAAATGACAATTGGATTTTCAGCAGTGAATTAAAACAAAGATTCAAATTCCTTTAAAAGTTCACGTCTGTTGATTTTCATTTGGCTTATTTGGAATCAAATAGCCAGGTAATAGATTTGGATTGTCTGTACTTAGCTTTTCACCCTTTGATTGACACTGTGAGTTCAGTCTGGGTATACTATTTCTCGCTTTAACCGCGCTAACGATTGTACTTAGAGATCATGTCAGTCTAGTCACCAGAGAGAGAGAGAGAGAGAGTTTCTATACATATGGTTTCCTCTTGGACTTCGTATCTATTTATTTCCTTTTCCTGTGGCTATTATTAGGCCTTTTTTATTTTTTATTTTATTTTTTCCTTTATTTTCTTTTTGCATTTTGGCAACCTTGTGTATTTACACACACACACACACACACACACACACACACACACATATATATATATATATATATATATAATTGAAGTGAAATTAAAGGTATATATATATATATATATATATATATATATATATATATATATATATATATATAGAGAGAGAGAGAGAGAGAGAGAGAGAGAGAGAGAGAGAGATAATTACAAATATACACCAAACAGAGCGGAAAGTGTTATCCCTGGATCCTACATGAGAATGCCTGATAACATTAGCAGAATTTTTAAATACGAATAAATAATATTATCATACAGGTTAGAGAATTTTAATTCGTACTCACGGAGATTCGAACCCGGATCCGCGGGTTATGGCACCCATCCTGTAAGCACCAACCCTTATACTATCTCGACCATGCACACATCACGAAAAAATGATACTAACGAATTCAGTGGTATAGGCATTCGTGCGTAGCAGGCATACCCGCATGTCGACCCAGTAATTAATTCTCATCTGAGTACACAGTCGATCTGGATTCCTACTACATAAATCAAGGTATACAGAAGTTATTATAGAGAATTACAAATGTACACGCTCTGTTTGTTCCATTCCTATGGACTTAATTCGTAGAATTTTATGTAAACCATTTTCAGATATACTATCTTTACCGTTCTATTCCTACATCTCCAAATATTTAATATTCCAGTCATTGCATTTGTATGTGTATGTTTGCCTGTATTGTTAGATGGCTACATATATTTGATGAATAAACGGGTATATGTATAAACACGACGCCAAACGGTATTCCAAAATTAAACTATAAATAATATACTTAGGTCCAATTTTGTGTAAGATAATTTTCTATAAGCATGTGATGCTTAAGAGAAGAAAGAATTAAGTTTATTTTCCTGTTTGTTAGAAAGATATTACAAGTAACTATTGCGTAAATAGGGACATACTTTCAGAATAGTGTAATTTTGTTTTTTCTTTCTTTTTAAGCCAAGATTGATATCTTTAGGTCTGAAATTAAATAGTATACAGATTTGTAAAATTACAGAGAGAAATGTTCACAGGTAATAGTGTAATGATGTATGTATGTAGTAGCGTGTTACACCACCTGAGCACAGTAGGGTCTATTTGGTGACAATGTAGGGATGGCAAGATAAACAGATATGTATGCATGTATGTGCACGTCCAGTAGGTTTGTATGCATGCACGTATGTATGTATGTATGTATATATGTATGGATGGATAGATCTATTTATTTATATGTATGTATGTATGTATGTATGTATGTATGTATGTATGTATGTATGTATAGGTATACGACCGAAAGCTATAATATCGATGCGATTTACTGATATGTTCCCTGGGGGAAAAGTCTTTTTATTTTGCTGTAGTTTCCTTGTTTTGTTCTATAATAACACCATAACAACAATGATGATGATGATGATGATCATCATCATTGATCCTCTAACTGTAGAGAAATACTAAAGTAGGGTCTTAAAGATGTTTTCTGGTATGTATGTATGTATGTATGTATGTATGTGCGGCACATCAGCACAATCGTAGCCATCTAGTGCCGATTGTTCAAATATTCAGTGATCTATGGAAGGATATAGGATAACTATGTAGTCAGGAAAGACGGAAAGCCTTTGACAACATTCCCGCGCTCTTATTGTGCGACAGTAGTTAAAGGGGGCAGTATGGAGGCACATTCAAACGGGATGACTCTATGGAGTCATATGGAAATTAGTATTAACCGTTGATTTGTAAAAGAAAAGTTGACATTATGGGAGCTATAAGAGAAGTTAACATTGGGATACTATGGGAATTTATCATTTGGGGACTTACGGAAAATCCATGTTATAGCGTCAATGATTTATAGGACCCGACGGAAATTTAACATGGATGTATCGGTATGGGAATTAGTATTATGGCAAATTTGTGACGGCATGGTACTCTATGGATAATCCACATTAAAAAGTGTCTAGGTTTTGTAGGATGTAGGGGAAATTAATATTATAGGGCACTATGGGGATGCATGAGAATTTAACTTTGGGTTTGTAGTGGTATGGTAGTGTATGGGAATTACAATTACTGCGCCAGTAGTGGGATGTATGCGAATTTAGCATTAGCGGTTTTGAGACGGTATGGGACTAAGAATGTCACTATGGGCTCTATGGAAATAGAACAGGGGATAGCTCGTATACTTAGATTTACTAATAAATGCAGCATTACACATACACACAGAGAAAGAGAGGGGGTAACTCATATACCTAGACTTACTATCCAATACACCATGGCATATACACAAAGTGTGTGGTTATATTTTTTTTTCATACATAATCATTACGTCTAAGGGCGATTTCATACGACGTGACTTCAACGATAAAGTGACATTGTCTTTTAGTCTTTTTGTTTGTTACAGATGAAATCTACTTGATTAAGTGGGAATATCATGGATTCGCGGACAAAATTATATTAATTGCTTTTCAAGATTATGTTGTGTGAGTGGGTAGAAATTCAATTTTCCCGATATATGTGATAATGAGGTGTCAAATAATGTACATACAAATGATAATATGATGATGCCGAGTTTGGCCTAAAGTTAAAATTAGCGAATCAAACGAGCAATCAACTGACTTACACACATATTAAAGAGAATAGAAAAAAACCCTACCCCCTTCGTTTTCAGTCTCAGACTTTTAATTTGCAGTGAAAAGTTCTGCAGCAATCAAATTAAAAAAAATACTGTCAAAAGGCGATGCTTGTCTTCTCTGTACGTCTATCTGTTTTGGTGTCCCATGCAAAATATGATGCCGTTTGCAAAATCGCTTATATAGTCTATATTATAGAAATTCCGATTCTATATTAAGAAGTGACGTAATGTTACTATTTTTAGAACTTGGAAAGTACAACGGGAATTCTGATTCTATGTCTAGAAGCGTCTTCATGTTACTATCTTTAGAACTTGTAAAGCACATAGGAAATTCCAAGGTATGGTTGTATATTTAGAGTGTATTTTTAGAACTTGGAAAGTACAATAGAAATTCCGATTATATTTTTATAGAGCAATATGAAGGATGACCTAATTCCATCATACAGCATTGTATGAACTTTTTCAAAGACAAATTCTCAAGTAACTGAAGTATGCGTAAGATGTGGTGTACTTTTATATCGAATGGGGATCCAAATTTATGCTTTTGTAAGCAGGACGAAAAGTACATTAGCGAGCAAAAGAAAAAAATAACGGTGTCCTTTTAATTATTGAAAGGACGAAGACGAGCATGGTAGGCACCCTGCCACGTAAACACAGACTTTAAAACAAATACTCATTCTTACAAGGCAACATGTTGCACTGTACAGTGTAACCACTTCACGTCGGGTCACTATATAGTTAGAGAGTAGAATCGAATAAAACTGTATACCATGAATCAGTGTCATCATGAAAAGAGATGTGATGTCAAGTTGTATTCATCAACTCTAACATCACTACGACCGTGAGAGTCACAATCATCCAAGAGTTAAAGTCGCACTGTAGCACCCAAGGATAATATTCAGATCCAAGCTGAGAGCATGTTGTTTCAAGAAGCTTTTGAGCCGATCAACAACATGCACTAACTTACACAGTAAAATTAAAGAATGTTAAAACCGATGTTCCCGCAGAGAAATTGGGTACGTTTATCACTGACTTGTTTAATTCTGTGTTTGTTCGAGTTTAAACTACTATGGCAGGCAAACGATACAGATCACTGGCAACTTTCTATCATCCATGACAGTTTCAAATCTAAGTATGAATCGAATTTAAACCACATAAAAGCCCCCCACCCAAAAAAAAAAAAAAAAAAAAAAAAAAGATAAAGAAAAAAAAATCTTGTGGTACATGATCATAATGCTTTTCCATCGAGTTCGCATTAAACAAATATTCTGTCTCACAAAGTTGAAGTCAGCACACTCAACAAGAATGTCTTCCACTGGCAGTGGACACTGGCAGGGTACACACTCTGGTTGAAGTTCACCCTTAAGGAGGTATGCATGAGCCAGGTATCACAATACCACCTCATCTGTACCATCTTTCTTTATGAAGGATGCCACTCTTCAATGATGGATGTGATGTTCTGAAGCTTGTTTGTGAAATTTTTATTCCCCATATTTTGCCAAGTGTGAAGTACACGCTGATTTATATAATATTGGAGGTCAAACTGTGGTAATTCCATTTGGAAACTGGTGACTGCAGGACACCTTTGGCATCATTAGCTGATTTTTCTTTTGCAACTGGAAAAGAAAACAAAACAAGTGAAAACACAATGTAATAAAGCGCTATATCTGTATGCAAATATTTGCAAGGAAAGTATTGTAAACAGGGTTGAACAACCTCTTCAAAGAAACAAATACAAATAAAAGTGCAAACAAATACAACAGACGGACGGAGTTACTTGTTTCATTTCCCAACTTATGAACAGTAAAAAAAAATGATCGAGTTTGAATTTCCTATAAAAAAAAACTTACTACAGAAAGTAAGCTTCATTTTAAAATTTGCAGCACTTCAAACAGTATACGTCTCATCCAGATTTTGAGTCCTTCTTAATAATACGCTCCTAACCCACACACATTGGGTTAAAGATTTTTCTTTTTACTTACAATATACCAATTAAATATTACAGCTTTGATATTACGTTTTATACCGAACATTAAAATGTTCACTGCCTCACGCCAAGTTTGTATCTATTTACCAGGGATATATACTTCATTGAATATTAATTAAAATTAGTTAAGGCGTAGTTCAACGTGGTTATGCTTCACTGATCTCGAATAAAACAATAACTTTTATTTTAAAGTTTAATATTAAAATAGTTTTACCAACGTCAGTTCTAGAAGTAGAAGTAGGTCAAAGGAACCTAATTTTCGACCATTACTCATTATTTATATTTATTTGGCTACTTGTTTAATAATAAAATTAGCCCCGTTTCACTGACAATATTGTATATAAAAGTCATGACACTCAATTGGATACATACATCTTTAGGTACTTTTCATTACTGGTAAAAGTAGGTCACAGTGGTCTACTTATCAGGCTCCAGATATTAGGAAAATGTTTCATATAAGTCTTTGTTTCACCTAAACTTTTGTTTGCACAGACATGAAAAATACTTAGTGTATTCATTTTTAGGCAATAGTAAGTAAATTGTTTTCTTAGGAACTTTCCATGTTTCAGCCCTAAAATATTTGATGACGCGATGTATCTATGTTAATACTAAACCTTTACATTCAAAGGCCACTGTGAACTACATCTTACACTTTATTAACTTCAGTTAAAGTTTTATATTTAGATGATGCGCATATACACTTTGGGGCACATATGTTGATGATGACGTTATAAGGGACGATTCCATTGTAAATAAGCAAAAGGGTAATCGGAGATACTTTTGGAAGATATTACACTATTAGCTTTCGATAGTCAACTAGTTATTATATAAATAATGTGCTATATTTTGGAACAAATTATCTACTTTGATATATTACAAATAATTTGTTACATATACATATTTTATTTAAATTCATAGCCAACTTATATTTACTTTTTATTATTTACAGTGTAATGATCACTAATGTGTTGGCTTATGCGTGCTATACACACATCATCCTAACTTGAATCCCCTGTTGGCTAAAAGAAAAAATATCTATATTCTATGCAGAGTTATTCATAATAATGACTTTATATTGTACATTGTAACTGGTTACTATCAACAGGTTCACTGTTTGTTACATCAAACTTAGTATATATATATATATATATATATATATATATATATATATATATATATATATTTTCCTGAATTATTTAAAATATTTTTTTTGTAGAATAATTCATATAAGGTTTGTCAACAATATCATTGCACAGGTAAGAAATTACAACAGTGCATGAATTGATCACCTTCTGGGTGTCAGAATAAAGTATGATCTGAATAGTAGTAATGTCCAGATGTATAGGTGTGTCTGAGGAAAAGAAGTAGGTCAACCAGGATAGTAATAATGTTCATATGTATAGATCGAGAAGGACAGCTACGGTCGACATGGATAGTTCTAATGTCCATATGTATAGGTCGACAAGGATAACATGAGGTTTCTAAACAGTTAAATTTATTGTAAAGAGACAAAAGCACTTTTCTCAAATCAGGACCAAGGATAGTTCAGGAGTTCTGCTTTCCTCAATCTAGGACAATGAGTTCACGAGTTGTACTTTCCTAAGTCCATGACCGTGAATAGTTTACGAGTTGTACTTTCTTCAAATCAGGATCATGTATATAGTTCATGAGTTGTACTTTCTTCAAATCAGGACAGTGAATTGTTCACGAGTTGTACTTTCCTAAGTTCAGGACCATGGATACTATTTCATGAGTTGAACTTTCTTCAATTCAGGACCATGGGTTGTACTTTGTTCAATTTAGGACCATGTGATAGTTCATGAGTTGTACTTATCGTCGTAAAGGCTACTTCTTTGCACACCTGAGCACGCGCACTTTACAGTCAGATTCCAGGTGTATACATCCCAGATAGCTCTTATGATAAAGAATTAGGGGAAAGGAGTACCAGACTATAGAATTCCAAATATTGCCAATTTGCCGTATTGTGTGCGCAAAATATGCATACTCCTTCTGTTGTATATCCAAGACAGAGAAATATATTTTATCATACGATAGTAAGTCAGGACTCAATGAGATCAGATCTAGCTGAAAGTAACTCACGTCTGACATCTATGGGTAGCAAAAAACCTAGACCATGTTCTGTCCTATAAGATTCTACGCACGCTGTACCTGTTGACATTCCAACATAGATTCGTGGATCTCTGTATTTACATCATTACTCTTGTTTTGTTTTCATACCCAGCCACGAATTTGGAAGGGCATATAGCGTCCCCTTGTCTGTGGATCCATTCATACCTTCTTCACACCTTGGTAAAGTTTTGAGTTTAGATCAGTTTCTTATTCATTATTAGTTTCCGTGTCACTCATCTTTGTAGATGTACGTTGGTGTGTAGCTTACCTATGTACCAAAAAGTATGGTACTGATTCCCATATTTCAGTATTAGGTTACGTTGTGTGTTCAATTATCTTACGCTGGCATTATAAATCTTAGTGCCAAGCAACTTTGCATACAGATGTAATTTCACGAATGCTATTCATAAGTAGTCACTAAACTATTTTAACACTTCAGTGACTTCAGTTAAATTTGACATTTAAGTCAGTTTCTGGGGCTATTTAGACCAGTAGTCATGCAATTTGGTATGCACATGCGTGTTGGCGAGTACAATATATTTTTACTTTTAAGTACAAAAAGGTCACTGTAACCAAAATGTCGATGTTTAGCAACTTGGGTTTAAGTTGGGCCGCAACAGAATATTCCTGTATATTTTGTATTTTCATTTTTAGGTTATTGTGCTTCTTAATCTGCGTACATGTTCTCTTTAGTGTGCCATTTTTTCTAGTGCAGCCAATTCATTTCTACCTGCCTTTTCTTCCTTGGTCGTTTGGATAATGCAGAAGTCATTTATCTCTGACCATGAATCGACTGGGTTTGTACGACATTAAAATGATATTGTCATTGCACTTTCTTTACCTACCTGGGCGTAAGGCCAAGTGAGTCTATGCTATGGCCCTTCCTCCGTCTTGTGTCATCCGGTGTCTATCAACAATTGATATTTTCAACTTCTTTTTTACCCACGTTGACCGAGCCGAAGCTCGAACCCACGCAGACAGATTTGAGATGTCAGTGATCTGTAAAGGCGAGCGCCTTAGACCACTCAGCCACCAGGGGCCCCTAAGTCAGTTATTTTACCTTTACAGCTTTTGCAAGACCATAAAACTTAAATATAGTCTTTCATGTCCCTAACATTTGAAGGAAACAAATACATTCATTTGAAAGTTGCTTCATACTTGTGAGCCATTTTTAATGTAAAATATTGCGTTGATGACTTTGTTATATCAAACAAAACGTACAAAGGAAATTACTTTCGCCACAAATACTCCCCTCGCAAGTTAGTCATCCTATGCGTAATATACAAACTGACATGAATGGGCGTAAATTTACCATACACATGACAGATGTGGCTTGATTTCTTCATATTTAAAATCGTCTTACAAAATTAAAGAACTGAAATGATTCAATAACCTTAACACGTACAAAGACCCGAACTTCAGAACAATAGCATATGTAATTCAGCAGAATCAAAACTAATACATCTGAATATCCACCGGAAGCACTTACTTCCTTGCTCTATAAGCAAACTAACGATAGCCCTTCTGGCTTGATCAATAAGGTCTGACATAGTACTTTTATGAAGTTACCATTTGAGCAAAAAGTGATACAAAAATATTAAAAATCTGCAATAACTGCTTTTTTTTTTTTATAACTATATGAAATGAGGAGCATCACTAATTTTTGTTCTTGGAAATATAACTACATTTGCTTTTGAAAGTTTGAAAGCATCGACTTGCGAAGAAAAGCGTCGTATTTCCAAACCAAAGGTTTTTAATAAATTTTGTTCGGGCTTAAAAAAATTTAAAATTTGCAACTACTTTACTGTCTAAAATCTGCAACATAAAAGGCAAATCAAAATATACTCCGCAATCCAAAAAATAAGCTCCTGAGGAAAAAAAGACTAAAAAAACAAAAAAAAACTAAATAAAATACCCCAAGACATGTCAGTAAATAAAAAAGTGACAAATTTACATTGTATCGCTCTAGTTTATGTGAAACATGTAAAGTAAAATAAATAAAAATATGCAGATACAAAAATTATTTGTGTGACTGGCACACATTTATCGTAACACAGTCTCTTGTATTGAAATAAATTGATCACAAAGTACGATCCCTGAGAGCTGACCAAAAAAAAAGAAAAACAAAAAAAATGCTATAGAAAATGTGGCCTCTCACTGGGGGGTGGTAAGTGATTCATTTCCGATTTAACTACCCCCAGAGGCAAAAGCTACAGACAATGAGGTTTGTGTTTGCATTTTTATTGCTACAAATGTTAAATAGTTAAATAGACATGCAAAATAGTGAAATATACATTGAAATATTTCGAGTAAAATAAACCATGTAAACGACTTCTAATAGTATATCCTCCATTACATTTTCCATATCTATTCATTTAGGTTTCACAAACTTCTGTATGATAATTGACTTGCCTATGAAAGAATAAAATAACCTACTGATATATAGGTAAAAAGTTCAAAGATCAAGATCACATATACCCACGAGAAGTAAAATTATTTTAAAAAAAATTATAATGTTGATACTATTGAACACAGGGCAGGTAAATAATGTACCTTTTTATAATGTAACAAACGTGACTATTGTTTTATTAAAACTTTAAAACTATAAAGAGTGACTCAGTTTAGTCTTTAATAATTCCGTGGACTTTATATTTTTATTTATTTATTTATTTCATATATTTTCTCCAATGCCTTTAATATAATCAAATACGTAAAAAGAAGAGACGAAAATAAAGAAAAAGGAAACAAACAACATAGGCCTCACTGGAGGTTTATAATAATAATAATAATAATAGTAATAATAACAACAACAACAACAACAACAACAGGGATCTATATTATCCAGCAGATGAAGATATCCTGGCCCAACCAAAAAAAATTGTTGGGCACGTGAAATTTAATTTAAACTGTTTAACGAGTCCCGTTTCTTATAGAATTTTTTGTTTATGTATTCACTACTATGTCTTTCGTTGATTCAAAATATGAAGATAAAATATAATGGAATACACTGACATTTTGCTAAATACTAACCGGAGATATTATATTTCAAAATCATTATCGAATATACTTGTCTGTATTTTGTAGCGAACATTTATATACAGTCTTCCTCCGTTCTTATATACAGGTTCAAATGCTTATTAAAGTTTACATACGTTATGTACATTTAGTCATGTGAACGGATATGCACACGCATATAGATTTTCATAGTGTGTATTTTTGCACCGTGTCTGCAGGCAGTGCAAATTGTTTAAATGTGATTCATGTGAAAAGTTCGGCCAGGAACTCCCTGCAAAATATACGTACGTCTGTAGTTTAATTTACTCTTGTAAAAATGTAGCTCAGAAATTACAGAGTGATTATCTTTGGAACTTAAGCAAAGTTCACTGTGGACAATATCTATGTTTCTGCGTTTCTAATCAAGTACAGAAGCTATTTTTATACATGCACCAATTCTACACGCCTACCTTTCTATCCTATTAACTTTTGTGTCAAGATATGTACAGAGCCAATTGATAAATACATGAATGGATAGATATATGGGTGTATGTATGTATTTATGTATTAATACATTCTTGTCTGTCTGTCTGTCTGTCTGTATGCATGTCCATTGTATTTTATATATGCATGTTTTTATGTATGTATGTATCCATTTACCTTTCATGTGAATCATATTATAGAATAGCATCTATGCAATATGAACATATTCTTCAAAACAAAGATAGGGTGATTCAGTGGGAAAAATGTTTAATTTATTGACTAAAAAGCAACTTTTTCTGATGATACTCTTTGTTCCGCTGCAGAGTTTAAAAATAGTATAAAAAAGGAAACAGAGAGAAGACTCGGAAGTCTACAACACCCATAACCTGGCTAATAAGGTAACACTAAGGAAAAAAAAAAGAAAAAAGAAAAAAAAAGAAGAAAAAACCTTCAAGATGTAATCGGAAAACGTCTGAGTCCAATAGGGAGTATGAACTAGTCAAATCAAAGACGACGGAAAGGGGTGAAACGCGAATCTAATCTAGGCCTTACTAAGTTTCATACTATATTTTGTTTCAATAAGTGAATTACCTATTTACCTGTGAACAGAAAAGAAATTCGTGATTTCTCTAGCAGTTTTCCAAGTCAAACAATGGCCTTAACTCCGTCCAGTTTTGAGGTCGAAAAAGTTAAATTTTATATTGGCTAAGGTCTTCTTTCATATATAGCCCCATCATTTCATTTTCAATCGAAGCTTTTTATAAAATATAATCTACAAACTGAAACGACATTTGTGACAAACGAAACATAATTACAGAATGAATGACATGAATAACACTGCGTAATCCTACATGGAATATGATGGGTATATATAAATCACGGGACATGGAGAATGAAAAATGCTACTTCTGTTTCCGGTACGAAAAGAGAGGCAACAAATTAGCCGATATTTGAAAAGGATGCAAGTTTTCATCAAATTTATAGCCGAATGGAATGTCATTCAGGCAAATCAGTGAACTCCATTCATAGGGAACTCACTATACTTATTAGAGCAGTAATTATTGTATAGCAAGGGAACAAATCTACTTGTGAGGGAATACAAAATAGAGTACTAATTGTTTTGAGTTGCTCCCAATGGTTAGTAAATGGATTACATCTTATTTTTCCATTGTTAATTTAACAAACTTTAATTTAAGTACTATAGTTAACAACAAAATATTTTCTATTATTTTGATAACCTGTATTTAATTTCCTACTGACAAAATATCATATGAATTCTTGGTGAGAGGCTGTTAATATGTGCATAGTAGGGGGTGCCTTGTTTAACAACATGAGCCCTTCCCCCCAATGCCTCCCCCACCCAAAAAGAACAAAACAAAAAAAAGTGTGGTTTGTATCCCAATCTAATGCACACATTATTTTTAGTTTTAATATATTAGCATTAAGTTCTGTAGGAAATGAATTAGTGGTCCGATCCCCCTATGACGGGGGGGGGGGGGGGGGGGGGTAATATGTGTTCCCATGACAACAACATGGATCTGTGCACCCATTTCAGTATTATTAGTTGATTTATGAGACATTATAATACAATGGATCATTTCTTGAGTACTTTAGGACAGACATAAGTGAACAGCAAAGAAGTATGGAAAACAAGCTTCGTGAAGTTTTACAGTTGCCCGGTAGCTACTACTATCTGGATCAGTTATTACATTCCTTACTTCCATGTGAGATTCTAGTTTCGGTTCTAATATACCCTCTACTGACTATGGGTTTTCACCGCTAATAATACCATGAGAGAGAGAGAGATGGGGGCACATATTTTATTGTCACTATATAATACAATGGGATTGGGCAGAAGTTCCAACAACTTAAATTAGCCCTCTACCTACGTGGTACAAGTACTGAAACATATTTCAACATGACGACAGCAACTAATAATGACAAATGATTGGAGAGAGAGAGAGAGAGAGAGAGAGAGAGAGAGAGAGAGAGAGAGAGAGAGAGAGAGAGAGAGAGAGATGGGGGCACAATGACAGCATTCTCGATTTGATTAAGTTATTGAAATCGTCTGGTATCAGTTATATATTTGCATACATGTTGTAGAATTCTATATGTTTCATTTGCATTGCCTTTTCCCCAAAGCAGTAAATCTAAGCTAACAGCTGGATATGGAATTGAGAGTAATGTTTTCATCAATTCGGCTCGTTGCTGACTATACTTGGGACAGAATATGAAGAAATGCATGGTTGTTTCTATTCCACCGCAGGAACAAAAAGGGGTGTCAACAAGTTGAATGCGGTAACGATAAGCTTTAAATGAGCTTACATTAAGCTGCAATCTAGTATGGATCTAGGGCTCGATGACGAAAACTAGTCATTTTACTGGATTCTGTATTTGGACATAAACACTTTTTCAAAGCACTGTAAGACATGCTACATTGTGTATCCTGTTCAAGATTGTTCCACAATGCTACTGCTGAGGGTATAAAAGATAATTTGGTAGAATTTAACCTGAAATTGCAAATGACTATATTATTTGAACGTCGAAGATTATAATTTGTTTGTTCGGACACGGGGGGGGGGGGGAGGGATCATTTCAATGAGATAGTCAGGAGTTTGCCTCGTTTTAATGTTATAGAGCGTTAATAAATTTGTCTCTTTCGTCTAGATTGCAGAGTTTCCCACCCAGTGTCAAACTAGAGAGATTGCCCGCTAGAGTATTTTGAAAGTCATGTAACTAGCCTTGCCGCTTCAAGCTGTCGTTTTTCACGTTTTTCTGAATCGATCAAAGAACATCCATCCCAGACTACGCTGGCATATTCTAAAATGGGCCTGATATCAGTTATATAAAGTTTTGATCAAATTTGCCTGCTAAGTTTGTAGTTTAGTTTCTGAAGATTGACTATTCGAGATCATGCTGTTTTTAAAATGCTATCAATGTGACAAGTCCATTTGATATTTGATGAAAGTAGTAATCCAAGATGACGATGAGAATCAACATACTTAAGATCAGTATTTTCAAAAACAAGTTCAGGAATATTTGTCACTTTCTTGTTCGTGAAAAACATAGCCACTGTTTTTTCTAGATTAAACTTTAGGAGCCATTTGCTTGGACCATCTATGCAGTTTTATTAGATCATTATTTATGACTAGTTTCATTTCAGCACAATAAGAGGTTGAATAATGCACAGATGAGTCATCTGCAAAGTGACGGGTGAGAGAGGTCATACCATCGGCAATATCGTTGACGTAGATTTAACCTGTTAAGATTAATAACGTTCTAACAAAATTAAATTTGTACCTGCACCTTTTGAAAACCAAAGGCACTTAATTTTATAACCTTTACTGTTTACAGATATACCACATTAGTTGCAATTAATACAGACTCTCAAAACATAACAGGTTTTACAAAATTGTTTTTAACTTATTTTAACCATAGACTTAAAGCATCACTTTATATTGCCATAAATTTGTAACTCTAGTAGCAAGCACATTTCAGTTTTTCAACATTCTCAGAATTTTCCACATACATATACGTTAGGACCTCATTTGCTTTATCATCCTCATTTACTAAATCAATTCGGAGTAGATATGTTGGTCTTCATATCCGGGAACTTTAAGATGATAGTTCGTTGTGGTAAGATTAAAACTTTGTCTGTGCTATTATAAAAGCCACCAAGCTTAGAACCAATGTGATCTGCGGATCAAATGTAAAATTTGCCGATATAACGTACTAAAAATGTTACAAAAACGTCCTAACAATAAAATTACATATACATATTTACGTAG
Organism: Margaritifera margaritifera; assembly: GCA_029931535.1. Classification (NCBI taxonomy): domain Eukaryota; kingdom Metazoa; phylum Mollusca; class Bivalvia; order Unionida; family Margaritiferidae; genus Margaritifera; species Margaritifera margaritifera. The sequence continues at coordinate 675,193 of JAQPZY010001425.1, read as the reverse complement.
CATAGTACCATGTTTCTGTCGTTTACAATTGTTGTCGGCGTAACGAAAAAGGCTGAGTCGTTCATAGCATCGAATACTATATCACCGGATGAAGAATTAACAAAAATGGGTGGATGACGTCACAAATAAAAAAAAAAAACCTTACCACTCGTGCGAAAAAAAAAGGAGTTTTCGATCGTGACGTAAAATCACATAATGATTTTCCATGATTCTGTATATCGGTGAGCTATTTATAGCCTGGAAGATCAATAGATCGTCTGAGCCAATTTCACTTCCTGGTGACATCTGGTACATGCGTGTGAGCTTCCTCTCTGTTGTACACTAATATATAAGAAAATGAAAGAGAGGGTATACTTCAGAGGGAGATGTTAAAATTACTGATTTGCAGTTTGTCGACGATTTATGAAGATAGTCGAGGAAATAGGCTGCATAAAGTTATAGATGGATTAAGTAATCATTCAGTATGTAACAGAAATGTGCCGATATTGAAGATAGCAAGCCTGTCACTTAATAAATTATGGCTACATCTTTGTACAGGAGAAAAAAAAGTGACAAGCCCCCTCATGTTATCCCCTATGTTATGTTATTGGAACATTAAGACAAAAGGAAACAGGTTAGTATAATTAATTAATTAATAAACAAGTAAGTTAATTAATATTTACACATTCATTACTTAATTATTTACTTATTACTAACCCAGCAAATAAGCTTCTACCATCTTTGTTACTCTTCTTTTCCTGGTGTTTGTTGCTGTTGTTGTTGTTTGTTTCATTCACAAGACCCAAAATTATATTTAGGCAGAATAAATCGCCAGACCTACAGGTTTTACATAGAACCATGTAGCCGCCGTTAACTACATATATGATTCATGTCAGATATCTTGGTTTAAATGTCTGCATAGCTCACTTCAACTTTCCTACTTCATACCGTCCTACCTACCTATCTATCTGTTTCAAAGCATGCCATTTCTACAGCCTGCAAAGTGTTTACAAATAACTTTCAGAATATGGATTTGATAATAGCATATTTTTTATTTTTGATAAGTTTATACATGCCTTTATTCAATGTATTTAGCTCAAGACGCGCATGAATATTTTTATTAAAACATGTACAATTTTCTTATACCGTGATATTGTAAAGAAAATGTATCCAATAATATAGAATTTCGTTAAACGTCCCTCTGTTATTTCTTCCTCCATAACCTTACAATGGGAGCTAATTCGGATATGAAATTATATTTTATGGGATGACTGCTAATTATTTCATAACAGTTGTGTACACCAAGTACTGTAAAGCGCTGTGGTTATCCACTTCTACGAGGCAGTATAGATCAATTGTTCTTAACTTTTTTCTGTTCTTGTTGGTTTTAACGGCACCTTTAACACATTTTTGGCTATATCATGCTGAAGAAATGGGAGCTAAGTGACTTTCCCATGGATACACCGAGGCAGCCGATCCGGGCTGGCCGGGGCGGGTATTGAAGTCGCGACCCTTTGGTTACGAGTCCGACTCTCTACAAACTGAGCTACCTCCGCTCCCTTTGTTCTTAACTAATTACGGCACTTCTTGGAATGAACAGAACATATTTACGTCATGATTTTGGTACCAATAGATATTTGTACAATGTATGATGACTTTTAGCCCAGCAGAGGAATGTACTGCAGCAAATTTGAGTGTACATCACTTAAAACAGAACAAACTGTTGAAAATGCCATGTTTGTTTTGTTATTGTGCTGGTCCTGGAATGCTTTGTAACTTATACAGAATTATTCTACTAATTTCTGTAAATGTATCAAAATTCAAAAATGGTAATATTGTCGTCCGTGAGAGAATAATTAGCGCAGTTATACCTATATGAAAAACGTACTACGGAATCAGTGAATTATTTAGCTGGCAGCTGCAGCATTGTGAGCTCAATCTCATAATTTGTTATAGATATGCATGCAATACGCATTGTTTACGAGCATAAAGAGGGAATATAGATCTGGTCAGTTATAGATGGGAGTGTCGTATCATACCCGATAAGCTGGTATAGCCTAATATGGTTAGGAAGGAACGGAGGGTGTACAAAGTATCTTACATTATTTCTTAGCAAATAATACAACACATATTACCTACATACTTCATGTATGACAACCCATATTCACTTTTGCCACACAAAATGATTTATAGAATCATCGCATTTAGCAATTGATCCATATTCAAATAATAATGGGATATTTTGTTTTATTTAATCAGGCAAGTTGCTTTATCTGTCATAAATAAAAACACTATTATGTACTTTGTATTCACAAGGGTCTGCGTTGTTTTCATTGCTCTGGATACCCAGGAGCCTGAAGTCAAAGTCATTTACGTTTTTTCACAAAGTTTTGCAATAGGCCATTGTTACTGACGACCATTGCACTATTATTTCCATTTTGTTAGTATTACTATCTACTATTTTATTGCTAAAATTGTTGGGCCCATCGTGACGTTGATATATTTCCTCAACTTTGTTCAGTTTGCTTTGAAATGACAAATTGCACTGTTTTTATTAACGTAAGCACTATCAGTAATACAGTATTTCTCTACATCTTCATAGACAATTTATTGTTTCTCACACCATGAGATTATTCATCGACAGCAAATATTCAACACATGGCATCATTATCAAAAACATCATCATTCACTTACACGCAAAACATATTGAATTGAACTGCAACCATTATATACGCGATTAACACTGTTACGGAAAACGTGTCTCTTTAAGAAATATACTTTAGCTCAGTATATCTAAATAGCAGATTAGGTGACACGACCCATTAATTATGGTTCTGTAACCGCATCATGCAGAGCTGTGTTTCATCATATCTTGTAGATTTGCATGCATAAACTATAGATTATGGGCGTAAGGAGGACTTTAGGTCAGGTGTTTTATCGATAAAACGTGGCTACATGGACGAATATGTGTTATGTGGCCAAATGATATTTGGAAGGAAGATGGGTAGATCTTGTTTTCTTAGCAAATATTGCCTCTGTAACTACCCGGATACACCGTATATACTGATTCATTAATCACCTTTGATATAAAAAATACATATTGAAGCTTCATATTTATAAAGTCAATAACGTGTCTCTTTAAGAAAAATACTTTAGGTCCGTATATCTAAATAGCAGTATAGGTGACAAGATCCATTAATTATGGTTCTGTAACAAGTAATAATTAATTAAAAATTAATATTAATTAATTAATAATCAATTAATACTTAAATTACTGTATACCTTTCTTATCTTCGTGAGTATTTGCTACATTTGTGTACCTTATTCTGGCTACCGGACCTTGAAGTCATTGTACGTTCTAACGTTTGTGTGCGGAACAAAGTTTTGCAGTACATTATTATCGTGCAGGGTTTCAACCAATCGACTCGGAAAATAATGCATTGGTAGAAAATATGTTTACATTTTTTTTCCGTAGGAGGAATCAAGGTAGACCCGGTTCATTTTTTACCATATCTAAAATGGCACGACAGGTTTATATCCATTTAACTCATGGTATAAATGGCATGTCGTTCATGTCATTGACATGTGAGTGAAAATTCAGTATTTTTAACAAAACGGTATATAATAGTTAAAACTTATGATTAATAAAAATAAGTTCTATCATTCTCTGCTAGTTGTATTTGTCTCTCTTTCTACATATGAAAAATGTCATTCATGTATATCCATAGGTATTTGTTTTTTTTATTGTTTTATGTATGCGATAGAGCAAATGACCTTAATAAGAGATAGACTATTTGGCTATGACAATCGAGAATGATTAACTTTACATTTGTGCTTGAAGTGTAAATACTTTAGATGAAATCCACCAGTATTTTCTATAAGAAGCACACGGTGTATGCTTTTCTCATTTTCTATTACTTTTTGTGTAGGGATGATATGCTGATATCTGTTCGCTACTGATGTCATACAGCATGCACATTTTAGTCATATCGACATATAAGTTACTTCATTATAATAAGAGAATTTTAATGGGAGGTAAAGTTAAGGTCACGAATAGTCATTATTACTCTAAAAGACTCATCGTAAGCCACTCGTAATGACAGGCGGATAATTTATTATTTAAATATAAAATGTGTATAAAACTCTTACATCAGTTTGATTTTTTATATTGTCCACGTTGTCAACCTCAAGAATAAAAGGTTCATGGGTATATAACACAATTATTAAGTTTTGAAGTATAAGGGAGGAAAACATCATAAAAAGTATTACATTCATATTGAAGGGCATTTTGGTGTAACTTTTTACAACTGAAAGACCATGTGAATTATTAACCCCATTCAACTAAAAATGCATTTTTTAAATAAATGTTTGAGATAAATTGTTTTCCCCGTACCCTCTCCATTATTTTTCAATTGCAATGACTACCGTTGTATATTACATCACACGATACTCTATTTTATGCGGACATTATTATATTTGAGGTTTCTAAAGCTTGCGGGTGTTTATGATGACTAAACATGAAAGTCATGTGATATTGAAAAATAATAAAAATGCATAAGTAGTTCCAGAAAACGTGTTAGAAAGCATATGAAAGTCTGCGAAATCCATATGCAACAATCCACTCTGAAATATCTTCATAAAAAAGCGAAAATGGATATTCGTAATGATAATTGCTGGCTCATTTTATGTTTAACTCCCCGTGTTTCAGATGAAAATGTTTGCAGATGCACAAAGATGTCCCACCTTTCATCTAGAGTTTTCTTTTGAATTCAATGATGTGAACGCAATAACATGCATGCAGGACTTCTCAAATTCATGTAGGCAATTGACTACAAAGGCGATTGATCTCAAAATCAGTGATACGTTTAAATAGAGTTAATATACTAAGTAAGAACAACATTTACTGGATAAGGAATGAATGAGAATGTTAGGTTCTTTTTTAAACAAAATATATAAGCCATACCCACATACAATTATAGCATGGGTGTATATTTTACATAGCCAGTAACCACCTATCAAAGCTAGGAGAATTACAATGCTAAAATTAAAAAAGAATTTTTTTTGGTTTTGTTTTGTTGTTTTCTTTCTTCTTTTTGTTTTTGGTTGCTCGGGGATGCAGAGGTCACTGCACTCATCTGCTTCTTTTTCTGCATCAAATTATTTTGCCTGCTAAGTTTGCACTTCATACTCCTTTACCTTCAAACTCATACAGCTGATTAACATAGTACAGTTATGATATTCTCCAACTCATCCACTCTTTTATATATTTCACTTCATAGTGTACAGATGTTTTGCATAATGTGAACTCAGGTCTTGGAAACTTTTACCAGATTTTTCAAACATTACTTTCAACTTTGGTAACAAATGACTCATTGGTTATTTTTGTCGTGGTATCCAGGTTGATCAACAACTCAAAATAAGTGCAAAGCACACGCAGTCCAAGTACACATGTAGCAAATGGGCTGAACCTGTATCTGCCGTGCATGATTATTTCGTTCTGTAATAACGATTAAAGTTTAAAACGTATTCTGCCTAATATTATTATATTAGAGTAGTGATTAGCGATGGAAAAACCACTGGCACTAAATCAACATCGTCATTACGGTTGGCGCCTAACCGGAATTCAATTCCGTATCAGTAAATATCAGTAAATATATACATTGTTTATAATACATTTCTATGTTGGTGGTTAATGTGAACACATAATTAGTAATAATGAGGAAGATAAAACTCTGCATATTGTCTTCTTGTCTTCATTAGGGTCCATTATATTTTTTAAAAATAGCTGAAATGGCGATATATTTTTAGGTCTATAAAGGTTTGTTTTTACCAATTTTTTTGCAAATCATGACAATAATTGTTCTCGATTAAAATATGTAAAACGGTTTGCACTTGTTACTAAATTCAGTGAAGCAGTCTGAAGAAGCAATTAAGCGAAACCGGGCATGCATTTTACGTGTTGGTGTTGCTTATTTTAAATTCTTAAATTCAATGTCTCAAAGGTTTCGTTTCAATTAAAATAAATTGATAAATTTGCACGTACTTTAATTCATCTTTAACCAAACAATTAGGTTTTACGTAAGACTGTATATCTTTTTGTTATACTTTGTTCATAACAATGTACACTGTATTGCACAGCTGTGTTTTTCTAAGAAGAGAAGTTAAAGATTAAAAAGAAATATGACGCAATACATCATATCATTATGAGTCACACATATTAGTAACCAATATATTATTTTGATATTGCATAAACTTCATGCGAATCTATTTCATAGTAAAAATAGGTCGACTCCAAAGACTTTTTAAACCAAAAAGTGGCAACTTTTATATTTATTTTAATGACATCACTTTAATGTATTTCGACAGTTGCTTTCTAGAACTGATTTTTATTATACCATATACAGAAAGTATATGTAATGTATCAATTTCAGAATTTCTTATCCATTTTATTTACATATATATATATATATATATATATATATATATATATATATATATATATATATATATATATAAAGGCCATACATATAGTTGTTAAAACTATTAATACTTCATCTTCAACTTTTTCAGATTTTCTTTTATATATAATTAGGCTAATTTTCAAAGCTCACGTATTTTACAGACTAATTAACTGAAAAACGATCCAACATTGATATATCAGCAATGCTTATAAGACGTGAACTTAAGAAAAGTTGGGATAAATTCACTATTTATTCAATCATTCACAATTATTATTGACTTATATATTTGATTACATACATTAAATAATTGATTAATTCATTCTGTATAGTTAAATTTAACACAATATAGTAAACATTTTATGAAATCAACGTAATAATAAGAATAGCGATTGTGAAGACGATGATTAATATAATTATAATCATCAGCCATCATCATCTTTTTATTGTCAACATAACAATATAACTTTTAATAAATAATAATATTATTATTATTACTAGTGGTAGTACTATGAACTCTATATATTATAAATTATAATTGATGATAATTTTCACTGTGTTAATAATAATAATACTGTCATCATTTTTGTGTAAGCATTAGTTAATAAAAATATTATTGTGATTTGATCTCTTTACTGTTTAATAATAATAATAATAATAATAATAATAATAATAATAATAATAATAATGAGCAGAATAATTATGATAGTAATAGTCGATGATTCTCATTATTGTAATCCTTATGATATTATTATTATTACAATAACAAATATATGATAATGACTATTCTCATTAGCATATTATTATTATGATTTAGTTCGTTTGTCATGAAATAGCCATCAATCAATTTATCGTCAGTATCATAATGGGTATTTTATAATTGTCATTTATGGTTGAAGAAACTTGAACAGTCTTGTGTTCTTCTTTACATCTTCACTAACTATTGTTAACCAGAAGTGGGCTCTTGACACCAAATCTTTTTATTTTTTGCAAAGAAAAGTTTGAGAAGGGAATAATTTACAGGGAAAGTAACAACACATATTGAAATGGCCCATAGGGACAACGGTATCTACTATTTAGTTCCTGTATGTATTTGTCCATATGTCTGTCTGTCCAAATCCGTTTTTATAGCTCTTCGTGGGATACAGATACAAGCACCGCAATAGAGTTCGCAAAAATCATTAACCACATATGAGAACGTCTGCAACCTCTCTGTGTACATAGTCTATATCAAACTTATCTCACCTTTAGCTGCGAATCTTTTGTACGATAAATCTGTTTAGTATTTAAAACGTGGTGTTTTTGTCTTAGGAGGCTGTGGTACAATAAAGTTGGTAAGAAAAAGAGAAATTCAAATGAAAGTCAATACTCTGGCCAAATCACATTTGGGATTAAAATGAAGATTTACAAAGTGCATTTTGCTAGTAGCGGTATGAATACTTTTACAATTCGATTCATCCTTGCATTTTCTTGGCGTTTAAAGGAACAGGCAGTACTATAGGTACAGGAAGGAAATGTAACCCTCAGGAGTGGCTTTGAGTCATATGGTGAACATTGTTAATACTATCTGGATCCATATACGATTTTCTTTTTGTCTAATTTTGGAAGATACAGAGCTGAGACACAGTTCATATTTAGAAGTTTCCTGTTGGTGTCAGCGTGCACTGTTCGAGCTTGTCATTCTTGGTCTTGCTATTTTTAAGTTTGAGCTGGAATGGAGCCAGTATTCTTCTTTGTACGTTTTCTGACGGTCAATATATTACATCATGGAACAGATGTTAAGACTGACCTTTCCTTTTGTTTTTCCTTACCATGCGTGCGTCGTGCGTCCTCAATTAGTGCCACTCGTAATTAGACAGCACTGAGCCTATTCTCTTTAGCATTTAGTATCGGTATGTTACTAGGACTATTGTGGTCAATTTACAAATCAGACTGTCTTCAGAAGAACAAAATACGTGGTCATAAGCGCCGAAGTCACTCAAGGAAATACGGTTATCATGACTACGTTGATTGGATCCACCCTAGCTCGTTAAAAGGTGTCTTTATTCTGCTAATACTTTGAACCAATTTGGTAACTCGTTGGTTCTCACGTTTTGATTTATTGTATCAGAAGGCAACGCCTTTTTCAGCTTTAACAATACCTTGAAAACACTGGCGCTATATCCATTTTATTTTTCCTATGATAAGGAATGAGTTATATGTTCTCATAATGTCTTAAAAATATAAGCGTAGGTATGATAATTTATGTTTCATTATCATGTGCATCGGAACTCCTCTCCATCAACGACTTCTTTTGTCTGCTCGGTGGTTGCGTATAGTAAAAGTGAATGCTTTCTGGCTAACTTTCAAGATGCCCTCTGCGATTAGCCGTAATGCTCGCAGAAATATGTCAATTACAAGATTCAAGAATTCCTCTGAAAATTGGATTATCTATTAGATCCCTTGCATCTTTGTCAACTGATTTATGCTGTTGTAGCCGGGTCTTGTTTAACAAACCATTTGTTTATGCGTGTAATTATCGTATTGACCTTTCTTCCGCACTCAGGCGGTCATTCTTAAATTCACTATTTTCTAATCTCAGAAAATAATGTGCCTTTAGGTAGAGTTATTTTTGTTAAATCTGATTTATCAATTTATGTGGACTATTCGCCTTTATGCTCCGTTCTAATGGAATTTACTGTTACCTTTGTCACCTTTTTCTCTCCAAGTAAGACGAACTGAGTATATCTAATTCGTGATACTCTGAGGGACACCAGTAGTGCGTGATACCGATTTTGGTATCGCTCGGATGCATTATAACACGATTTAATACGGAGTGTTATCCGACCTCTATACAGTGCGGTCGATAGTTTCATCTAGACATAGGTATCCTACCCAGAATGCTTGACCAAGAGTGGCTTATCCGGCTTTATGCAATATTGTCTGACAAAAGTACTTTTATTTTATTTTTTTAAATTTTATTTACAAAGGATGGATTTCTTTACGGTAGTAACGTTCACATAGGGAAAAACAAGTGTTTACTGGTATATAAGTGTTCAAAAGATACTCATCTTAAATAATTTCGATTGAAAGAATTTTAGAATATTACCTACAACCTCTATAACATAAAATGAGAACTGGACAAAATAAGTTGAGTTACTTTTGTATAAAATAGATGAATCACTTTTCCATTCCATTGCACTATAGTAAAATATTTCTGTTACGATTGTTTACGTCTGATAGATACATGCATACACATTGTAGATTTTAATTTTACAGCAGTAGATATAACATCAAGTATAACTGTAAAAAGCATGTCTTATTTTAATTTTAATTTGATTTTAATATTAGGAAAAAAACCGCATATTAAAACCACATATTCATAGTAATGAACCAACCTTCGATATATATATATATATATATATATATATATATATATATATATATATATATATATATATATATATATATATATGTATTTATATATATATATATATATATATATATATATATATATATATATATATATATATATATATATGCAGTAAACTGACAACGAACAGTGCAAAACTAGTTTTAACTAGCCTAAGCGCTTTCGACTCTCATTGAGTCTTTTTCAAAGGCAAACACAAAACAGAGACAAACAGTAAAGACAAAAAAGCGTTGAAATTACAAAAGTTTACAAACCTATTTCCAAGGGAATTGCAGCTTGAAAATGTTTGATGTGTCGTCTAGTTGGTTTCAACTAGACTAATGATCTTACAAACTAGTTGGTTTTGACCTACAAAGGGAGGAGCCAAAGCGCCGTCTGTTTTTTTTAATGTAAATTGGTGTAACCGCAGATTATATCCCGGATATTTCATTTTTCCGTAAGGCGAGTAATGACCGTGGCAATAATAATAACAGGAAGAACCACAAAAAAAGAAAAAAAAAGAAAAACAGTAGTAATTATAGGTGAGTGAGTGACTAATGAGCAAAATTAATAACAGACTCAATGAAAGTCTAAAGCGCTTAGGCTAGTTAAAAACTAGTTTTGCACTGTTCGTTGTCAGTTTATTGCATTTATCTTAATCAAGTGTAGTATTTATTGAAATATTCCTTAGTCTCATTTCTGTGTTAAATTTTCTGCTCCAGTAATTATTCTATTTTGACTTGAAATTAACTGTGCTTCACATTCAGAAAGATAACAACGGTTTACTTAATGGTGTGTAGAACAAATTCCTGCTCATTTACTATGAGCTTTCTTGGTTTTCATGATCTTTGATCTGGATTTAGACAATGCCTAGACAGGGACGACCGCGGACAAGAATTCGTGACAATAAGCATTTGAATGAACAATTCCAGCGTCCTCGGTCACGCTCACCGACCCGTTGGAATATTGAAAGTTTATTGGATAGCGGCAGATCGGCTCGTATTACACGCTATGATATGGAAAATCAAGCAAATTGGACATGGTAATAACTTAGAACGGAGATTCATTCTCAGGGGTATAAAGCCCCGCCCACTTTTAAAAAGTCGACTCTCGTTCAGCTCTTTGAGCACAACAGAAAGAAAAGAAGGCAACCTTCAGCAACTATCATGTCACCATCTGACACTGATTGTACTATCCAGAATGTGTCAGGATCTGAGGAACTCCAGACCAACGGACATATTGTACAGGATTGAGCAATTGCTTCCCTGATGAAAACGGTCGATTCCCTGGCTAATAAGGTGAATCGGTTATGAGGCCCATACAACTCAGATGACAATGCAATTAGTGGACAGGATATGGCATTCCACACATCTTTAATGGCAGTGGAGAGTGTTTCTTCGCAGTTGTTATCACATGTTGAGACCGTGCCGGACAACATCAGGCAGCAATTCTAATTCGTAAGGACATGACTCTAGCATCGTTAGTTCTTCCTAATGTTAACACTAGTAGCGTAAGAGCCATTCAATCAAATGGGCTAGAAGTTCAGTTTCAGAATACTGATCCGCACCTATCTATGTCATTGACTTTAGGAGAATTCCTCACTGCATTCTCCAAATATCGAACCATTGTGTGCGGGGTGTACCCAAAAATCGTTGGAAAGAACTTGATGAGTAAGAGAGAGAGAGAGAGAGAGAGAGAGAGAGAGAGAGAGAGAGAGAGAGAGAGAGAGAGAGAGAGAGAATTTCCATTGCTATGAAATTTGGAGGAAGTGTTTTCTACGACTATCATCGTGCTTGCTCTTCTAGAGCTGCTATGTATGCACAACACAAAATCCGGATTAACTGTGGTATATGGAATAATTACATCTTCTCAAATGTGACAGCTGGAAGAAAAGTCATTTCATGCAATAACTGTAATAGCTTGGACCATTTCACCCCACAATGCCCATCTAACATGTTTAAAAAGGATTTGAAACCACATAAATTACCTCGGGATAGAAATTCTGACAAACGTGGAAGTCCGCGCTTTTTTCATCAAGGTAAGGAAATATGCAATAATTTTAATTCGGAAACTGGACGCAAGCATGAAAAATGCACTCATATGCATGTCTGCCTTAATTGCAAGAAGGGCCATCCCAAAGTGCAATGTGGCAAATGACTACTAAGCTCAGGTCTTCCTTTGTAGGCTTCCACTCTCATTAACATTATGCAACTTGCACTTGAACTAAAATATTATCATGATAAGTCCTTGGTCAAACTTTAATTGTAGGTCTGTGTGCGGGTTTTGACATTGGCAGATAATCTCCTATACTACAAAGTCTGGAATGTAAAAACAATCTCTCAGCTTGCAAAAAAAAAAACAAAAAAACAAAACAAGTATGGTGTCGGACGACACAGGACGAACAATTATATATGTCCCTATTAATCTATGGTGAAATTTCTGAAAGTGCGTAAAAGCATGGGTGCTCTTCCAATGGAGCCATTGTTTGTGGGTATGTCTAACCATGCACTGACACAGGCTTTGTTCATACATACTTTACGCAGTTCTTTGCCAACTCATCACGTGGATCAAATTTGTATAGTGGACACTCCTTTCGTATCGGCGCTGCCACTTCAGCTTCTGCTGTCCGTACGGAAGACCACCTGATCACGACTTTAGGGTAATGGTCTTCAAACTGTTATACCAGATATATTCATGTGTCAGGACATTTGTTAAGGCAAACACAAATATATCTGTATTCATAGGTGAATTTCCATTGCTTCATTCTCTCTGCACAGTGAACTATGCTTTTCCCATGTGCATCATGTGACTTTATCTAGGACATGCATAAATTGTATCATATATGCCATTTATCTGAAGCATGCTACATTGTATTCCTTCTGTATTATTAAAACAACCCATAAAAATATATATTGGGGCACTCTGTGCAATTTCACATCTGACGACTTCAATTACACTTCCTTTTGGGTATTCATTTCGTGTTTCTCAATTCTCTTGCTCCCAATACTACATGTACCTCAACAGCTCCTTAGTTGCAGTAGTTCACTTTCTCAAGTGCAGCTCCTTAACCAGTTGCACGCTCAGAGTTAATGTCTCTGGTGCAACTCCATAGTTAGTTGCACCTCGATTGGTATAAGTTGTAAATAAGATATATATATATATATATATATATATATATTATATATATATATATATATATATATATATATATATATATACATGAAGAATAAACATTTTAGCTACCATTTCTTTTAGTTGTGTATTGTGTAAATATATATATATATATATATATGTGTGTGTGTGTGTGTGTGTGTGTGTGTGTGTGTGTGTATGTTATTCTGTTACGTTTTGCGCATATAAGGATTTTCTAATATATCATTTGCCAGTTACTTTAATATGCAACATATACCATATGGATGATCATACAAGAAACATATACTGTATGGATGATCATACAAGAAACATATACTGTATGGATTATCATACAAGAAACATATACTGTATGGATTATCATACAAGAAACATATACTGTATGGATTATCATACAAGATATATAATGTAATGTTTCAGTTTGAATGTCATTTCATGGATTAAAGTACTAGACAAAAGAATGTATACTTACTTTATTAGTAATTGGGAGGACAATACTTAATGTGAAACTTGAATATTATGTATATCTGTGGGATATTACCTCAACCTACAGCTATGTACATGGTTTGTCTTTTTTTTTTAAAAATAAATAGCAAACAAATACTAATGAAAAACTCTAAAGAAATTAAATAAAGAATCGTATTGCTAATTCGTCTAAAGATACAGCATTAAAATTTTCCAATTATACGGTACATTCAAGATCACAAAATACCGTTATGCAAAACAGCGATATTCCCGTCCGAGAGTTAGAGTGTACTGATGTAAGTAAAAACAGGAGATACATGTGAGTCAAAACATTATATTATATGAAGTACAACTTCTATTCGATAGATACTATTCATTACATATGAGAGTTTCTTTGCGAAAAACTGACGCTAACAGCATTTCCATCCGTTACGGTAATGTAAAACGCCGATATCGACCGAAAAACGGAAATGGGATTGCTGGAAACAAACATTATCATCATCAACATGTTCATGTTCACCGTTATTATCATCTGATTGTCGTAAATGCATGAAATAGGACTTATTAAATGTTTTAGTAACGTTTAATTGTAAAAATAAGAATAAGAATTAATTTCTTGTTTTAAAACACTAACGTAGTATATGATACGTTATTTATTTAAAATCTAATAAAAAAGAAAAAAGCTGCATTGATTGGTATTAAATACCCACGACAGTTGAAGAGGATTTTGTTAGAAACGGGTATCATACATGATTTTCTTCTATGAGAGAGAGAGAGAGAGAGAGAGAGAGAGAGAGAGAGAGAGAGAGAGAGAGAGAGAGAGAGAGAGAGAGTGTGTAGGATATCATTTCCAGAGGTCCGCGGCTGTTTTTCTTTTGTATACATTGGAAACAGATATTTTCGCAATAGTTCCATAAAGCTAGTTTTTTTATTGCTTTTGACAGCCGTCTTCAAACACACACACACACATGCACACACATTTCTGTCTCTATTTCTCTGTCTCCCTCTGTCTGTCTGTCTTTCTGTTAGTCTGTCTCTCTCTGTCTGTCTCTCAGTCTGAGTATATATATATATATATATATATATATATATATATATATATATATATATATATATATATATATATATATACGCCCAAAACGCACGTGTTTAACTTACAATGATATATTGTGTGGGTAAATAACGACTATATACACAGTTTACAGTTTATTATCTTTAAATGCAAAGTGTATTTATTCATAACAATGATTTTGAAACTTGGCAGAACGTTTCCTGGCGTCCTGATTCAGGTCTAAAAGAATAAACATTGTTCTCTTAATGTCTTTATAACATTGTTTGCAAGTTCGACTGAATAAAATGTGGATTATAGACATCTATATTTCATCTTATTCATTTCATGGATTTCAGACTTGCTTTGGTCTCATTTCGGTTTATTTGTTGTGTAGCTCTTTTTCTTTGGCCATCGAATAGTTCAAGAAATATTTTATTCCTAAATATTTACACTCACTCTTTCATTTATTTGTAACTCATTAGTCCATTTTGGTTACATGCTAGACTTGCTGTCGTCTTTAAGGCATTATAATTTTACTTGTCAAGCTTTTTTCCTAAAACCCCAATTCCCTAATGTACTACCTGATGTGACGCGTCCGCAACTCACTTACCTACAACTTACCTAATCTAAACCTATGGCAAGAGAGATAAAAAGATGAAAGATCTGGCATCAAGTCAAGTTGCATGCTAGAACCGTAACTCTTGCTTCTATGTGAAGTGCCTCATATTATCCACACTGACACTTGTTTCGTTATCTTTATCTAAACTTTTGTAAGTAAATGAAACAAAACTGACAGGCAATTATAAGTGTTTTGATGTGACAAAGCCATATATCTTTTTATATGCTCCCACTGCTTGCAGCGTTGACATCTTGAATTGTCCCTTTTCGTCCGTCAATCTATTGGTCCTTACATACTCCCAGGGCTGATTACCCAATAACCACCAAACATAGATTATTTAAATTTGGTTGGCATTTTCCTATGCATTTAGAGAAGACATGGCTAGATTTTCACGCTATTCAAACAATATTTGCTTTAATGAAAATGGGGATGATGTGGGGTGAGTTTGCACTTTATAACTCCGATCTGTATGTTTGATTAAAATATTGTCAACAATAACACACACACACACACACAGATTGACGTGGGCAAATGAAATTGGGTACATATGTTCTCGTGCATATGTACGTGACCCGACTAGATTTTGTGAGTCATTAATGTCAGGATTTTTGGCAGATTTTTTAAAAAAGTTTTACTTACACGGAGACTTTTGAGCCGCGTTTGGTCCATGTGTGTTGTATACATACAAATCTAGTTGCTACAAGTTTAAGTCACAGTGAAAAATCTGTTTATACAGGGAATAGCAAATATTATACATTGGAGGAAAAAGGGACGTATTCTTTTTTAAGTCGACCTAGTTGTGTATTCTATATACAGATAAGGGCCTCTAAATATGTTAATCCCGCAGAACGATTAAATGAACTTAATGAGGGTGTTGAAAAACATTATTGCACACACACACACACACACAGAGAGAGAGAGAGAGAGAGAGAGAGAGAGAGAGATTAATTTTGCTACAAAATAAAACAGAGCTATCTCACCGCATACCGTATACAATGTAATTTTGTTCCAAGGTCATGACGAGTCGATATTTCCGTGAAGGGGTATGTTTATAACTCAGGATGAGTGATGCAATTCTCAGATTAACATCTTGCAATGCAAAATGCTTTAAATGAAAATGAAACCAGTTAGATATTTGTTTCATAGCTAATGCAATGACAATGAAATATTTCAGGACGTTGTAGATGGTGACAAATATGTCAGAGCTAACTTCTCTATTATAATGGAGCCTCTGAGCCAGTTGCCTCACTGAACCAGTTACCACACGATCGTTACTTATGCTTGATTCTGTGTAGCATTTTGATTAGTTGCAGAGCCAAAATGTACGCCATATTACACGCTGATTTGTTTCCTCTGCCAGTTCACAATATAATGGACAGCGTCAATAATACGTACCGACTGTGCGGTAAACGGTTCGGTGAGGCAAATCTTGTATATCTTCCGGTGGAAGGAACACTTACGAGTTGTTGCAAACTTTGACCTAAGGACTCCAAGCATATTCATAATTTTTTTAATAAAAGTCTGTAGTAGTTCCAGGTTAACCTGCGAGGTGGTTATATAATCATTTTATATAAAGAGAAAAAAAGTCTAGCTTTTTGCCTTTTCATGCAACAGGTTCAATTGAATATATTTATCGAGTTTGTAGCTCGAAATCTCTCTCTCCCTCTCTCTCTCTCTCTCACACACACACACACACACACAGACACACACTAACCCACGTTACTTACTGTTAGTCTGAAATAATACATTGGTTTTGACTTAATATTGCCTTTTGCTAGACCAGTTTATGCCTTGGATTTTATATCAACGTGTTGTTGTTATCAATGATGATGATGATATTTTTATTTATATCTTGCAGGTACACCGTTTGAGGGTTGCTATTGTGTCTATTAATGTGTTGAAATCAATGTCTGCAGATCCCATTGCAGAGGGCTGATGACGTCATTAGGGAAACTTCTCGCGAGCTCTCATACAAATGTAAGTGCCTATTTAAACAATGTTTGTGAAGTGAAACTCTCATACAATATGTAAGCTTTGTTTTAAGGGAAAACTCCGCTTTGGTCCCTTGTTACTATACTTATAAGCGAACATGGCTAACTATATATGCCTCCATGATAGAATTTGTTAGGAGTACATTTGCCAAAAAAGTACAGTAGCTGGATTAGGGTTGATTTTTATCTTGCATCATGCTACTCATAATAGGTAAGATATTTGTTTGTTCATCGAATGCTATTTGTACTAATCTTAAGGATTGGACATCGACTGAATATTCCTCCGCCCTTCTTCACACACGCGTGCCCAGTCGTGATGATGTGCAAGTGGTGTTTCGACTAAAACATGAAAAACTTAGCGAAAACAAATTTAAATCAAAATTGTCATTGGACTGCGTTGCTTGCTACATTTAAAGAAATATTGGTTATTCTCACTGCACCGGATAGAAGAAGTACTGAGAAGCAAAATCGGATTAATATATATATATATATATATATATATATATATATATATATATATATATATATATATATATATATATATATATATATATATATATTGGACAAGTGCAGCACTGTAGAGGTAGTACGCATTACTTATGACGCCATATTCTTAGTGTAATAATTACGCATTTTGCGGATCCCGTTCTCTTGTGCTGTCTGAGAATTACATTTCTGCTGTCGCAACTAGTAGTATAGAAAGGGTATATCCTGGACAACTTGATCTATTTTATGGCTCATTTATGCATTTGGTCGTTTTTTTAAAAAATGAACAAAAACAATGTTTTAAAACACTTTTTAAGAATTAAATTCTGCTTTATGCACTACATTCTAACTTTTTTGCCCGATCTTTTAAGGTGTTATGTCGATTTGAAAAAATATTGACCAAAACACTTTTAGAAAACACTTTTTTCGACTAAATTCTACTTTTTACGCTAAATCCTAATTTTGTTTAGCCCATTGTAAGGGTTTTAGTCGATTTTGAAAAAAGTGAAAACACTGTTAAAACACTTTTAGGATAAATTCTACTCTTTATATTTAAATCCAAACTTTTTGACCCATATTTGCACAAATTCATGTAGACTGACTCATACCACTTTTCAACTCGAAAATAAAAGTCATAAAAGTAGACAAGCCACGCGCAGTGCTAGCAAAGACGGCAATGCCTACGTTCTGACATCCCGTCTTACCACTGTATCTCCGATTTATATTTAGTCGTTATGAAACATTTGATATAAATAAATCACGGAACATGCAGCGCGACTTATCCTTGTCCTACAACCAATTTTAGTGTAGAAGATGATTGAGGAATAGCAGATCTATTTACGATCTGAAAATATATTAGACAGAAAATGACTTTTTATATACAAGCCAATACAAATTTGCTAATTACACTTTCCTTGAATAGATATCTCGCAGGGTACAAGATGAAATTTAAAAAATAATAAAAAAAAAATAAATAAAAAAATGGTCAGTATGGTGTGCAACAGTAGGACATGGAATACGTTATATGAATTTATTTCTTGGATTATAGGTTAGAAACATCAATATGTAAGTTTCACATGTACTTTCAGATCAGAAAGATTATATCCAAATGCTCAGTAACATTACCACATGAATAAGCATTTATTTCAACAAACAACAACACAGATCTTGTAAGAACTCAACTTAATTTGTAATAGCTGTTATATTTCTTTTAATAATGATGGTGATACCAATTAGTGGTCCTAGAACTTGTTAAAAATAGAGAGGGAAATAACTGATGATGAGATAATCAGACAGGAAACATATGAGGTAGACAAATGCTGGAATAGAGGATGATGGATACGATACGGCTCTGTGTACTATAATTCTCTAACAAGACCACAACAAGGGAAAGGATGTATTTCTTTCTTTCTACGAGTTAGCCGAGAACAAACAACTGAAACAAAAACTGGTCTAAATGAGAGTAGTAGATCATATATGATATCAATGTTAGGTGGCCAGACACAAAATAGGACAACTATTACAGAGTCTGTTTCTACTCTTCAAGACATAGTAGAAAGGTTGATTACAGGTGAAGAAGGCTATGACTCAAATGAAAACTTCACAATAAGATTTCAGAATTATATTTCAGGATTCAAACGTTAGATGAAACTATGCAATTGGTGGTGATCTAATATTTGTGTTACCTAATGTTATCGGTATAATCAAGTTTCATCCAGGAATAAATGGTCACATAAATATTGAGCTGAAAAAATTGAACTGCAAAATCGGATAAAACTCTTAAACAATTCGTCAAAATCAAACAGCGAAGACGGTAAAAACAATATAAATAATTGTGGCAGTCCTAATAAAAAACAACGATGATACTAGAAAAGTGGATGATAAGAAATATGAAGGTAAAATGATAAACTAGATACAACAAATAATAAAGAGCATGAGATAAATAAAGAAGCGTTGATAATTATGTCTATCTTTGCAGGAGCTGGTAACATTTACCTTTTTGGTCAGCTCTTTATTTACTAGAGTATCTTTCCGGGAATACTGTTTTCTTTCTACTCCGTTGATTACTAAAAACAAACCTACAATTGCAGAAACAAACCAAGAATTATTAAAATGGTATTATCAGCTATTAAAGAAATAACTTTCCGGCTGATGTAAAAATGTCAGGTTATTACCCTACCACGGAGTAGCTGATATCATACCAATTGCTGTAAAAACCGTAGTAATTGAAAAGGCGTTTTAATATTTCATCTAATGGTAACTTTTCTTTATCTTTTATCTCAATGTTATGTATATTTTTTCAAAAGGTATTTTATAAATCTGACAAATGCGGAACTAAATAAGCTCTTCTGCTTTCATAACGTTTTAATTTAGCTGTTTTTTTTTGCATCTTTGGCTCTGCTATCGTCATTTGTCATGTCCTTTTTGTTGTTATCAAACAATTTAAAATCTGATTTCATTTGTATAATTTTTCATTTACTACACTCACTGCGTCTGCATGACATCTGAATTCTCGTTCTTTTGAGGAAATCAATATTCTATCAACATTTTTCTCGAGCATAAGATCTTTCTAAATCTTGTTTCTTTCATTAAAATTTCTTTCCCAAAATCAATATTTCCATCTGTAAAATCATTCAGTCCTTTGTTTACATCGATTACAAGTTCTTCTCGCAAATTTATTAAATCTGTTTCAGGAGTATTTTATATGTTTTCTATTTGTTTCATTAGTTGGTTTTTTGTTATAACATTTCAGAGGCCATTTTACTTTTACCTTTAATGTAATAAACACATCATCTTAAAATGTAGGGTTAATAAATGTATTTGCTTCAGATTTAATTTTAAACTTGGGTCTTTCCATTTATTTCCTTCTCTTATCAAGCCGAAGTCTTTTGGTAGTTGACTTTCATCCATTTGTGTAGCTTTACTGCTTGGTGATAACATACTATTTGATTTACCCTTCAAGAAATTAGAATATAAATTCAAACAATTTCTTTATAATACAATGTTCTATCTCTTATGCACAGCTGATGTGTAGTTAGTATATACTGAACTTTATCTATGTTTAATTCGTGCCTAATATATTCTTTATAGTCATCAACTAAAGTATCTTTTACAAGAGCTGAGGTTGTAAAACCTTCTGTTGAAAGATTTTCTAAGTATGAATCAATATTTCCTCATTATCGAATATATTCATAATCATGTCTTGTATATTCTTTATAATAATCGACGTCAAAATCTGTAAATTCATCTACATAACAATCTGCCATATTAAGAACATTTAAACGGATGCAAAACAACTCGAAAAGGAATTAGGATTCGCAGAAACTAAAATAGAAAAGGATAAACCCTATTTAAATAAAGACAGCAAAGCTTACGTAAGTGACGAAATAGAAGAAAAATACAATCACGAATAACAATTTGTATAATAAACGGAACATACAAGGAAATAACTGGTACAGATTTAACTGACAACTTGTTGGGTAAGATGGATTAAAAACGCATCAATAAAAAACATATGAAATTTTTATAAAAATGCCAGATCAGTTAAAATATGAAAGTCATTGTCAGATGTTGAAATACTAGGAATACAATCTTTGATCAGTAAAGTTTTCCAATTGATAGTTTAAAAGAATTACAGAAAGACTTGAAAGAAAACAAGTTCACATCAGACGAAATTGAATACGTTAATTGGTTTTTGTCGTGTAGGTTAGGATGACCAATTTCAGCATTAAGTGCTAGCTTGATAACTTTTAAGCAGATTCATTTTAAAAAGGAAAGAGATCGAATCGTTAGCAAAGAGTATTTCAGGACTGCTTGGCACCATGAGCTAGGTACGTCAGAAAGTCAATAACCTGAAGCTAACTTGAAAATAAATTGACGATAACTTCAGAATAACCTGCAAATAACCCGAAAATAACTTGAATGAAGATATCTTGAAAATAATTTGAAGCTATTTGAAGGTAGCTTAAGATACCTTGAAAATAACTTAAAGATAACTTGATAATAACTTGAAGATATGTTGAAGATAACTTGAAGATAAGTTGAATATAACTTGAAAGTCAATGTTTATTAAAACTTTAATTTAATTGGAAAATAAATGTAAGGGGTGGTGAAACTAAAACTGAAGACAAGTGGTTTGTTTCTAAATCACCAGAAAATCTAACTTAGGAAAAGAAGATCCTTGTACAGTTGAACTTGAATACAATTTAGAAAAAACTCAGAAAAGTTTTATGAAGCCAAAGTTGAAAAGCAAAGAAAAGGGCAAGGATAAAATGGGTTTATTATTGAGAAAAATGAATTCCGTAACTGAAACAAAATATTGCTTAATAGATGGCATAGCTGCTTTATTGTCCTTTTCCCGAACAGCTGTTCAGTGAATATTGTATGTAATTAGGTTAGCACATTTCCAAAAATATTGTAATGGAAAAAATAAATTATAATAATTATTGGCAATTGTAGGAAAAAACATAATTAGTAATATTTACTCTGCAGCATTAAATCCAGCTCTTACAGTAAGTTACAGTATGATTTTAAAAGGATACTAAATTTTAAAATATATTTCCACACTAAGATGGGTATAGAAGAAGTCATAAACTTGTGTATTCCCATTCCTTTGGGTCTGTGTACGATTGACTATCTAGTAGCACAAGGTATATTGCCAGAAAAAAAAATTTAGTAGTTAAATGGAATTACCTACAGACCAGGGAATTCATTTTATAATGAATTAAATCAAAAATGATTTAATTAAAGAGATATAACATTACAGATGTGCAAGAAAAAAGTATAAAACATCATATACATTTGTAACTGGATAGAGGCTTGAACGGCAAGTGTGTGCGATGGAATATGTGTAGCAGCTGCTAGTTTAGGATCCGCAGGAATTTCTACTGGATTTATTATTCCTCTAGCTTTTGCAGGAATTGTCACAGTGTTCCATGGGTTTTTCGCAAACGTTTTAAAACGCAAGCTAATATACAATATAGTTTTAAAACACAACGTGATTGTAACCACTGTTGTAAGTAAATATAATACTGTGAATGAAATGGTGAGTAAAGCAATAAGCGATAACGAAATGAGTCACGATGACTTTCATATGATAGTTAGTGAGTAAAACGAATGACTCAGCGCTGTGGCTGCAAAATGTTTTCGTTACTTAAGTTAATTTAGAATTGTGAATGACAAAGGTCGAAAAGGGAATATTGGCTAATAATGACAGAAAAGAAAGCATATATATCGAGTGTCAGAAACGTAACTCTTACGATTTAAAAACTTACTTGATAATTTGAAACATGCTGTGAAAAAGATGGAAGATAGAATAACAGCTCTAAGTAATAGTCTTTGAAAATTACAAAGGAAGAATAACTGCAAAGAAGCTAATATAAGGATAATGGACTTACAAAATAAGACTAAGGAGAGTGAAAGTTTGATTAGATCTATGAGAAATACCTACGATCAATCAATTCTTGATTTAAGTAAATATAAAGAATTAGTAATCAACAACTAACTGATAATATTGGTGTTGTACAAGGTGATATATATGAGTTGCATAAAAAGAGAAAACACTTAAGACAATATTTAAATGACATTGAATTAAAGGTTAACAATAGAAGTAGATAGAACAAAAAGCATTAAGTGAAATAAATTATACAGTTAAATCAGAGATGGACGGAAATAGATAGACACAATTAAAGCAGAAATTAGAAAACGATAGAAAACAGAAGATAACAACAAAACCAGAAAAAAATTAAAGAAGATCTTAAGAGTCAAGTATATAAACATACTTTAGCATTGAGTGCAAGAACTGGTATACTTAGAAGATATTTAGAAGATATAGAAAAAATCAAAACTGAATTTAACACAGAAATGAGACGAAAGAATATTTCAATAAATACTACACTTGATGAAACTTTTGAAAGTCTCAATATCCATAGCATAAAAGGTTAAATAAAATCGATTACGTATGAGGTATATCACTATTTTAGCTTGTTAATATAAGAAAAGGAGTTATATTTTCCCGTATAAAATTGATCCATCCGTTTATTCATGTAATGAAACAAGTGATAGAACAAATATAAATGGCTTCTTGAATATATCTAATCCAGAGATTACACCACAAACAGTAGGTACTATTTATGGATTTTAATATGCTCCATTATGTTTTGATGAACACATGATACATAGATGAGGTGACATAATACCTTACTAAGACCATTATGATTTTAACAATAAAAATCAGGTATATATTCAATGTCTTTAAACTTAAACATGCAATACTCACATATTTTTCAATTTTATATTGGAGTATTGGTAAAAGATTCTTGCTTACACAGTAGATATAAATAAATAAATTGTAATACATTTTTGGAGATAATACATATGAACAATTATAAAATGATAGAATGAAACAATTATTAACATATCATTTACAATCATACATTATTTTTCATTTTAAGTTAGAAGAGTCGGAGATAATGTTTCTAGTTCAATTACGTTGCATTGTGATATCGAAGACAACATTAAATGGTATAAATAATCGTAGAACTAATTGCTAATGCGTTAGCATTTACAGGAAGTAATATCTTGTTTATTGGACGAAGTAGAGCTAATTAAGATGGAGTAATATATGACAGAACTCTTCAGAAAATAAAGAAACAAAAAAAAAAATTATGTAAAAAATTAAAACAAGTAAATTAACAAATAAATTAAAAAAATAGCATAATGTGTTCAATAAAAACAGATCAAAGTCGTTATATTACTTAAAACAAGGATTAAGAGAGCAAGATTTGGATACTAAATAATTTGGGTTAAGCAATTTCTGTACATTATTCTAATATTCTTGATGTTAGTTCTACTTGCAATAACGTAAAATGCCTGCACTTGATGATATTTACAAGCCCTCTGGCATACTTATCAGTATTTATTTATTACGCTCGTAATTGTCGCTAGTATTTTTGTGGGATATAATTTTTTTCAGCCTTCATAAACTTTAGATAAATAAATCGGATGTCAAAATATGTAAAAAATATATAACTCCCTATAAACAAGAAAAACAATCACAGGATGTTAAACATCTTAATCAAACGCATCATTGCATTACACACACTACAAGTAGTATAAAATCAGAACAACATTTACAAGTGGTAATATCTAAACTAGGACCCAATGCATTGATTGTACGTGATAGTGTTTTTAGTATCATTCATCAAAAGGTTAATGGAGAAGCAAATAATTCAGATGTAAACAATATTGGAAGAATGCTGATCAAAGATATAAGTATTAATTACGGTAGTGATGATACTTTCAGACTGAATGATTACAACAGTTTCATGACTTTTAAAGATTGTGGTTACCATCGTCTCTGAGAACAAAGATAACTGAGCAAGGTATAATGAATGAAAACACCAGAACATTAAGAACAGGAGCTGGTAATTCACAAACCACTGGCACAGAAGCTATTCAATTGATTGTATACCGAAATAAGTTCAGAATTCCATTAGATGTTCAGATACTGTCCATTGTATCCTTTTATACATCCTCAGGGCGTGATATTTATAAATGTACTAGAGAAAGTATCTGAAGCGATATATGGTACAAACCAAGATAATGAATTGGAGAACATTTGTCTCCAGTACAATAAAACTACATCTGAACTAATGGCTAATTCTTTAAACGATATGTACAGAAATGAAATTGCTTTCTTTTATGATATTATCACAAGAGAGAGAATCATTGATATACCTGCTAATATTACCTTGACAAAGGTCATAGTTGATGCACCAAGAAAGAGTCTAAAACAAGTCTTAATATAGTGTAAGAAAGATGGGAAACTAATCGTGAGAAGTATTTCAATCCAGGAATAGAAAAGTACAAGGATTACCAAACATTTTTTTATTCGGTAGGATACTAATTAGATCAATAATTTGGAGAAGCAACTAAATATTCCTTTGATTAAGAACAAAAACATATGAAAATTAGTAATATTAGTGTAAACAATATTTATACTGAACACCATTGTCTATGGATAGACTTAGGAAGCACAAACGATAACATACTGCATGGAACAAGACATAAAATACCTAATGTACATCAGGGAATACACATACAGATAAACAGGAAAGAAAACATGGATGCAAACGAAATGTGTATTTATTTTGTTTCTGATACACTACTAAATATTCGGAATAACCAGATACAATTTATTATGTTTGAGTAATTAAATGTAGTTAAACGAACATCATACTATGATTATATGTGATGTTACATGCTGTGGAAAAACAAAGTTTGCAATAGATATCATTTGTTTTTTTTTTTAAATATTATCTTATTATCACTATTTGCTAACACTTATGTACAGTTAGACTTACACCAGAAATGGATTTTTGTGACTCCAGTTTAGGTATAATAGATCATGGTACTAACTTAGATAAATGGATTACTTATTATTATATACCAGAAAACTAATACTTTACTTTTGATACACGATTATTCAAAGATAAATGACGTAAAAAAGAAAGCTACCAATCTCTGTTAGCATTCAGTTGAAGGTACTATTATCCACTATATATATATATATATATATATATATATATATATATATATATATATATATATATATATATATATATATATATATATATATGTGTGTGTGTGTGTGTGTGTGTGTGTGTGTGTGTGTGTGTGTCGGTGATAGTGCAAAAAATATAATGCATTTGTACGCAACTTCTGTGAGATAGCTACGATTATTGCTATGTTTTACAGTCGAGACATAATAGCTGTAGAGGGTATTGTTTTGAAATCACATAATGCCAGATGAAATAAAGAGAGATATTCTAGACAAATTAAAAGTGAGCAAATATATGAGGTCATTAATGCATCTCGAGCATCCCCTTGATCACATGACCTGCTGATTAAGAGTCCTAGAGAAGACGTCCAGTCCGGTCCTAGCGATACGCAGTCTGTTATTTTTAACATCAATAAAACGTAAATTTCTTCGCTGATTTTATTAGTTAGTCCATATGTAGAGTTGTAGAGATCGAGATAGGTAGATATATAAAGCGTGTGGAAATATGGTGCATATGAGTTACTTTCCTTGATTAAGCCTATTTATAGCACCAGCATAATATAGTAATTATGTATGTAAGAGTCGATGTGTATGTATAAATAGCTGCGGAACAGTCTGGTGTCTGACAAGGTAGGCTAGTTTCTCTTGGCATTAGCGTCGAGGTCCATCCAGGACCCTGAAGCAGTACCGGCCTAACTTCAAATGTTTTAACTAAAACGTTTAGAATAAACTTTTTAAATTAAATGACATCGAATCCCACTAACCAAGAAAAGTATTCAATGTATGTATGTATGTATGTATGTATGTATGTATGTATGTATGTATGTATGTATGTATGTATGTATGTATGTATGTATGTATGTATGTATGTGTTTATATATATAAATTGATAACGGCGCTAATACAAAAGAGTTTTTAAATGTTTCCAGCTAAACAAACTCTTTGTCTTCGTCAGATGAAGAAACAATTTACAGCCACAAAACAAACACTGTATATATATATATATATATATATATATATATATATATATATATATATATATATATATATATATATATATATATATATGGTGATGGGACTGATGGCCATAGGGCATTTATTAATAGGACGTATGGTCATAGCCATATGGTCATATAGACTTTTGGTCATAAGGAATTTTGTTCATATGGACTATTGGTCATAGGATCCCAAACAATATAAAAACTATTATTATAATGGTTTCGTGTGACTGATTTTCTTCAAGACGATTCAAAACAAGTATTGATTTCATTTTCTGTCTAAATAACTATAAAATAATAACCATGCTAATTAAAAACAAGTGTTGGTTTTGTTTGACAGGTTTCTGTTTTAATCACTTTAAAACTATTATTATTATTTTGGTTTCGTGTGACTGATTTTATGCAAGATCATTCAAAACAAGTATTGGCTTCGTTTAAGTCACTGTAATAACTGACTCTGCTTGATTTAATTAAAAACTAGTTTTGATTCGTTTGACTCTGTTTCTGTCTAAATCACGGAAAAATATTGAAATTTTGGACCTTGT
>JAQPZY010001425.1:0-42500 GCA_029931535.1 Margaritifera margaritifera | reverse complement strand
CAATGAGAAGCTATATATATATATATATATATATATATATATATATATATATATATATATATATATATAAATTTCAACTATAACAGGATATTTAATTAAAGGTGATAGCCTTTATTTAGACTGCATTGTGAAAATTATCGGGATGGACTTTTCATAGCCAAAGTTCATCTTTGAAGTTCTGTAGTAGCGCTATATCCAGCACAATTAGTATGTAATAATTTTAATGAGCAGTGTGAACTTGTTGTTTGAAAAACATGATGAATAGTTGGTATCCATCTTACTTTTAAGATATTCTACTTGCCGTGAACACGCCGTGACAAAGCTACAAAACAAAAAAAATTGATAAAGCCCCCCCCCCCAAAAAAAAAAAAAAATCTGGAAAATTGGGAGGTAGTGTAAGTTACAAAGATAAATTTTGTCTTTTACAAAATAAATTGCAATAACTGAACATGGATATGGTTTCAGGGTCCGTCGCAGGGAGAAGTTTTACTGTAAATGATACTTTATTAAATTTATAAATATCAATTATCGCAGTTACCCATTAAAAAAGGTTGACTTGCAAATTTCAGTCAACGGAATCAATAAACCGAAAAGATGAAAGCTTATGAGATCATTTCGGGCAGAGAGTACACCGGGCAAAAGTGCTGAGTAAATTAAAACAGAAGAACTGTTTAAATTAAACCAAACCACATTCTCTGGAATAAATATGCTTCTTTCTTGTTTTGCGATATTTTACCTACATTTTCTTTATACAGTATTCATCATCATGGTCGTCGTCGTCGTCATCATCATCATCATCATCATCATCAACTAATACTACTACAACTAATACACCAAGATCACCACAACATAATAGTTCCCAATCTCTAAGAGAGAGAGAGAGAGAGAGAGAGAGAGAGAGAGAGAGAGAGAGAGAGAGAGAGGGTGGGGTCAGTTAAATGGAACGAAATGGAGATAATTAAGCTATACTATATAAAGCTACATTTGCTAAATTCTCTGTTGACAATTCCCGCCAAAGAGAATGGGAAGCGAAAGGATAATAAAATAGACCAGTTCAGTTGACAGTTTCACATTAAGAAATCTCGGAAAGATGATCTAGGTCTTTGGATAAACGAGACAGTGAACTTGTGAATAAACAAAGTTCTGAAATAGTTCATTTCCTCGCAGCTCAAGGTGTTGTCATGTTTTGCATATTGCTATACGGTCAACTGGCGCATTTATTGCCGACTTTAATCTTCCCAGAATCCTAAATTACATATCATATAAAAATTGCTTATACAGTAATTTATGCATGATATTGTTTACTACCAATCTGCCTGTATCAGGAACTGGAAACAAGATTTAAAGTATTGTAAAGAGTTGTATGTTCAGAGATGCTAGGTACATTATGGTATAATTGGTAAGTGTGGTACATTATGGTATAATTGGTATGTGTAGTACATTATGGTATAATTGGTATGTGTAGTTGATACCAGACCATGGACTAAACATCCTATCACTATATACGGATAAAAGACATTAACACCTCAACGTGAGCTATACATTCGACATCAATACTTCGAAACGGTCAATGACTCCTGGCTCGAATTTATGTATATACTGATATAGGATGAGTTATATACAGGGGTCGTTCACATATGACGTCAAGCAGTAAGGGGGGGGGAGGGGGCCACAATTTTGTGACGAAGTGTGACGAGGGGGGAGGGGGTTGAAGAAATGTGACATCACACCATAAATATGAGTGTGGAACGCTTCTTTTAAAAATAATGTCAGAACAAAAAAGATTTTGTGACCTGCATCCTCAGTCCATTTTTATCCGCAATAGATAACAACTCTCTCGTGGACAACTTATGTTAATATTGTTATCTCAGCTGAAATATTAGGTAATTGTTATAACCTTTAACTGGTTTAAATTGCTGATTTTTTAATTATGTAATTCTTTTTTTAATATAATGTAATACACACTTTAAAAACAAAATGTAGACTAAATAAACTGCAGGTCTACTGCTGGTTAAACTTAGATTTTAGAAAATTAAAACAATAGACTATAAAGAAGTTGTCACCATCCTGACAACAGTCCGACGAGATCAAAGACACACGAGTTAAGCAAGTTGAAAGACGGTATTCGGTCCGCAGTGAACGTTTAATCTTTTAATATTTTTTATGTGAAAAAACACAACAAATGTAATTAGTTGAGTAGCGCAAAGGTTGTTCCCTGTGACGCACTGGGACGCCGCACATTAAAGGGAATAAATATATCCAATGTTAGCTTTTTTTCTTTCTTTTTATTGAAAACGTTTTGTCGACACCACTGAAGTGCTAGATTATAAACGGTCCTACTCACCACCAGCCCTAACATTGGAGGTATCTTATTACAGAACTGGTGGAGAAAAATGTTTAGATTAACAGTACTGTGTAATGTATTTGACTAGGTGATGATAACAGCGCCTGATTCAGTTTGAGAAAACCAAAGTAACTTTGTCATATGACTGAACTAATACAAACAGTCTTTGAAGCTTGATGATATTTAAAAAAAGCAGTCTAAAAAAGACAGGATGAGGGGAGAGAAGAACTTTGAAGATTGAGCCAGCGTGCGGCACTAGTAACATTTACGCTATTGAAACCGTACAACGTAAGGTGTCCAGTGTTACATTAGTTTTAATTTTCATGACTTTTCAGCAGCCCGTAGCAACGGATAAAAATAAATTATATCAGTCT
Source organism: Margaritifera margaritifera (assembly GCA_029931535.1). NCBI lineage: Eukaryota > Metazoa > Mollusca > Bivalvia > Unionida > Margaritiferidae > Margaritifera > Margaritifera margaritifera. The sequence continues at coordinate 39,782 of JAQPZY010001425.1, read as the reverse complement.
TTATTTAACGCTTATGCGCTAACATAGCATACAAACACCAAAAAGATGTGCCAAGATGAACTTATTATAAAGTGGAATAGTATCAAGAATGACACAGATTTGGATGTAAAAGTTAACCATATGATGCAAGAGCTCAAGGCGATCTCAGTTACGAAAAAAGGATCACTTCTTAACTTTTGGACAAAACAAGTACTATCAGTTTCAAAAAAAGTTTCTACTCAGGATAATTTAGAGTCCAATGAACAACCGACTGATGTCATCATTACTTCTGAAACATTGCCTTCTACAAGCCATCTGGCTACTCCGAGAAATGCTACTGTTCAATTACATTTGAAGTTGGAAATTGATGTCATAAATTCTGACCTCGTTGGTTTGTATAATCGACAGAAACAAGGACTACTTTCAAATGAGCAGAACTTAGAGTTAAAAGATAAACAAAAAAGAAAAACTGAGTTGGAAAAGAAACTAAAGAGGAAGATTGATGATCAAAGAAGATCCCAGAAAGCAAGGGATTTGACAAAATCAAAACTGAATGCTTTATTGGAAGATAATCCTGAACTGCGCACAAAACTGAATATCAGGGCCAGATGTGGTCAACCAAAAATCGAAGAGGAACAACCATTGCTTTTGCAAACTATACTGGATATCGCGATGCATGGTTCAGCTTCTCATGAAAAAAGACAGTTCGAAGTCTACAGAAGTATCAAAACCTTAGATCAATTAGCAGAGCATTTAAAAAAGATGGCTTCAATATAAGTCGAAGTGGACTATACCTTCGCCTACTTCCTAAGCGTAGTTCGTCGTCAGAAGGTAAGCGTCATGTAACCACTGTCCCAGTAAAGTTAATTAGAACGCAAAATGATTATCACACTAAACATATTGATGGCCAGTTTTGCACAGCTACAATAAGACATTTGGAAGAATTGTCTTCCATGCTTGGACCGGATGAGGTTTGTTTTATCAGCCAGGACGATAAATGTCTCGTCCCAATTGGTCTGGTCGCTGCCAATAAGCAGAGTCCACTGCTAATGCACGTTGAGTATAAAGTAAGCCTTCCTGACCATGACTGGGTAGTTGCTGCCCGGCACAAGCTTATACCCTCGGTGTATGCCGGCATTGAGATCCATTGCAACGATCTTGAAACAGAGACGCTGTTGGCTTTTCTGGCCCAACGTTTATAGCCATCCGAACTGGAAAACACTCTGCATCAACAGCACTCAGCCATGGATTTGACTTTGAAAAGTTGCTGTGTCTGACAGAGTTCAATACCATAACCAGGACTGGTATTGATAAATTGGTCAAGCCGATTCTCGTGTTTACTGTTGATGGTGGGCCGGATGAAAACCCACGGTATCAAAAAGTCATTAAGGTTGCCATCCACCATTTCTTGAAACATGATCTTGACTCTGTCTTCGTTGCAACAAATGCTCCGGGACGAAGTGCTTTTAACAGAGTGGAGAGAAAGATGGCGCCACTGAGCAGGGAATTGAGTGGACTAATATTACCTCATGACAACTATGGCAGCCATTTAGACGAACGAGGTAGGACAAATGACATTGAGCTAGAGAAGAAAAACTTTGAATTTGCAGGAAAAACGTTGGCCGAAATATGGTCACAGTTGACTGTAGACAATTACCCAACCATTGCTGAGAATATGGATCCATTAAATTCAGAGCTCATGGAACAGGATATATTGTGTAGAGATCAAAACTGGTGTGACACCCATGTCCGCTCAAGCCAATACTTGCTTCAGATTGTGAAGTGTGACGACAACATGTGCTGTTCGAAAGCACGAAGCTCATACTTCAACGTGATAAAAGAAAGATTTCTTCCTCCTCCTTTACCCCTTGTTCAATCATGTGAAGGGCTTAAAGTTCCAGAACGAGCAATAGATGGAGCCTTGCACAAATTTCCATCCTTATTTGCAACTCAAAGTCTCAAAATGGAAGACATTCTACCTCAGTCAGCAAACACATTTCAGACAATTCCCTACGATTTGTATTGCCCTTCACTTCAATCTGTGCTTAATGAGAGAATTGGCAAGATATGCCAGGTGTACTTCAGCTCTCTGGTCAATCTGCGCAGTCACTCAGTCCTTCACAAACAAATAGCAGTTCCATCGAAGCGCATCAGACCAATGAGAGTCGCTGCTAGAAGGCAACGCGAAATGATGGTCATACTAGCAAATGCGGAGAATGGAGAAAGTGTGGATTGGATTGACGAGGAGCAGCTTGATTTGGAGGGAATATCCCTTGGCAATAAACGATGTTAATCTAGAAGCAACTGGATTTCTTGTTCGTTCAACGGAGGAGCATCTTACTTTGCCTTGGGATAATGATAACTATGAAGAGAAGTAATTCATTTACAAATACTTCAGATTTTAAACCCTTAGAATTTTAGTGGATTTGTTGAAACTTTAATGTTAGTAAGAATTGAAGTGATTGATGTGTTTAATTTACATTTCATTTTGTTTTTTGTTTAAAATAATGAGAAAAAAAAAATTAAATAATTTTATAAACTTTTAACTAGCCAAGTAGTCCTTGTAAAAGCCTGATTAATAAAACTATTTTACATAAAAGATTGTTGTTTTGTCTGTATAGTTAACTGATTTACATTACATTTACTTTTCAGTATTACAAATAATTGTGGAAAAAAAAGGGGGGGGGGTAGAGATTTGTGACGTCACATAGAGGGGTCTGGGTTTTTGTGACGAAATTGGACGAGGGGGGGGGGTAAAAATGGCAAAAATTGCGTGACGTCATATGTGGACGACCCCACAGGGCCGGATTAAGACCTTTAGAGGCCCGCAGCACTGAAAAGATTATGGGGCCCCCCCCCCCAAACACACACACATGTAATTACCCCCCCCCCCCCCGTAATTTCTCTCTTTTTGTGTGTGTGTTGCCCCTGCTTCGCTGGTGCACTAAGCACGTGCTTATTCTGCCTATTTGGTAATCCAGCACGGGTTATAAGTAATACATACATCAAAAGAGTCGGCTTTAGGCATTGATATGGTAGTCAAGTTGGAAGCAAAGGATCAGCTGGTATTGCCTTCGTTTGCTTGAAGAAACAAATGGAAATGTATGGAGAGAGTTGGGAAACTTGTATGAATTGTGCATCGGTGACCGACAGTGATAAAACGATGAAATCACTTCCGTTTAAGATCACTTGCGTCACTATCAGAGAAATTATTTTGTTTTTTTCTTCATTTGGTACCACCAAAGACAAACCCATTTACATTTTCCTTTGCAGTGATGGATACAGTTGATGACAGTAAACCTCAATCTCGTTTTCAGGCATAGAAAGGTGCATAACTACGACCGATTTAAAGATGCATGAGTAACATTTAAAAAAATTTTTTTGTCAAAAACAGAACGCGGCCAGTCTCTCTTCTCCCTCAACATTAGAAAAGTGTGTGTGTGTATATATATATATATATATATATATATATATATATATATATATATATATATATATATATATATATATATATATATATATATATATATATATATGCATGTTTGTATGTATGTATGTGTAAAAAGTTTGTTTTTAAATAAACTTTATTTTTCAGTGATATTAAAAACAAATGGTTCAGCCACACAGCTTTGCTTTATTTTTTTTCTTGAGAACCCTATCGAAGTATATGTTTGTTTTTTTATTTCTGAAAAAAATCACAAGTCATATGAAATAATAAATATGCAATTCGATCACAAAAATGTTATGCTGTTATTATTATCAGTGACATCTTTACTCGTTTGGCACGAGAATCATAATGAAGTCTATTATCATCATATTAGTATGGTATACTTCTTATTTCAAATAAACATTCTTTCAGAACTATTCGCTTTGATAAAATTACACTAAAAGAAAATCGAATACCTTACGGACATCGGGGAGTTTCTTCTCTGCGGCCTTTATACGTCCTTTCGTTGCATCATATCCTTTCACTATGTCGTCTGCAGACTGTATGCTCGAATTTAATTTTTTAGAAAGAAATGTTTTGAGTCTGTCAGTGCAGTGAGTGAAATTTAAAACGACAAAGCCATGTATAGTATTAGAGTGTTACTGGTTGCGAGAAAATGACGAAACGTAATGCGAAATTATCTCACAAGGATCTATATTAGTTAATAAAATTATATTATAAGAAACCTGCATTTTATTGTAGAAAGGCTTCAAACATTCCAACAATTACTGATCTCAGCTTTTAAAACAACTCTGAAGTGTTATAGTCTAATAAAAAAGGAAAGAAAAAAACAACAAGAACTTCTCCTGTTTAAAGAAACGTAAAAGTTTTCTTGACAAAACATTAACATTTTAAACTATATAATAAGTGACCTCTGCTGCTAAGGAAGCATGAACGATAGATTAGCTGAGAGAAGGATGGAATGACACACAGATAATGAAGGAAGTATGTAACGGGATAAACTTATTTTAAAAAGCTCAAGGTTTATCGTTCCCTATCTATAGTGTGTTTTCTTACAAACAGGAAGCATATCATATGATTTTAACTAAAATTACATAAAAAGCAAGGCATTCTGACATATCATAAGAGAAAAAAAAAATCTACAAATAATGAAGTGGTAACATTTAGAATTTACAAAGAATAAGAAGATTTCAAACCAGTCACGAAGAAGAGAAGAAGTCACAGAAATGAAGATACAATTTTGTTTGCGTCTGCCTCCCAGAAGTCGCTATATAAACTCCTCTGTATAGAATGTGCTTACCCTGGTTCATTTTGTGTGGATATTCTGCTTCAGAGATATATGATTATACAGTACATTTTGGATTCAGTACTGCTACTTAAACTTTAAGAATTATACAGCTCCGTTGGAATTATCGAAAACATTTTTAGAACTTGTGTGATATTCCATATTCACAAGGATTACTTGGAATTAATAACACTTGGATATAACTGATTCTTGCTAGTACATCAGCACAGTGGAGGTTTCATTCGGAATCTTCTTCATTCGGAATATTTGGATTAACTTCCGGATTTGTGAACTTAGAACAATTTAGGACCTTTTAAGGATATTCTATACTGTAAGTTATTTTTAATTCTTTCAATTTGATTGTTTTTTGAAATATTTTAATATTTTAGGAAATTAAATATTTGTGTTTTAAATCTTGAAAGCTTGTTTGAGTCTTTTCTTTTGTTACATTTACCCTAGTCGTAACACATTTAATAAGGATATTCTCTATTACATGTATGAGAAACCTTGTAATGGTTAGTGAATAACGACAATATTTGTAAACAATTACTAATATCTGATATTTAAATAAACACTGAAATGTTCTTGGCAAACAACCTCTACGTTTTAAACCACATAATTATTTATAATTGCTGCTGTACGAAACCCTGGACGAAAGGAGGGATGAATGCAATGACACACCTGCAATGAAAAAGATAACGAAAGCCCTCTTGAGTTTGTAGTGCCGTAAACTTACTTTAAAACTCAAGATTTACAGTTCCATATCCAGAATATGTTTTCTTACAAAAAGGAAGCATATTACATGATTGTAAAATAAAATGACACAAATTAATAACACACGAAGAGGACCACTCATTATGTAATGCATGCATGTGTCCATTCATGATGGTTGGGCATTAAACATCTAATCATTAAAAGCTTTCATTTGCAGAAGGACTTCCAATTTCATCATTCCCCACCCCGTAGAATGATCTTAGGGTGAAGTAAAAAAAAAGAAATAAAAAAAAAAAATAAGCGTTAGCATATGTTATAATCCTAGTCTTGATGATTGCGCTTGCCAACGTTCAGATCTCCACCTACAATACTTAAGAAACTGAGATTTAAAAAAAATACCTCCACCAACTAGCCTCGCTCATAATGATTACATCAAAACTGTATACCATTGAGCACATCTACAGACACCCCACCCCCCAATAATACCGCAAAGATTAAAGTCTTTTATCTTCAACGTACGAGAAGGAGATACACTACATTACTAACAGGCAGAGGAGACTAACAGATGCAAATATAGTTAGGAAGACGTAATCTCCCCCTTTTTTTCCAGTAAAGCTCGGGCATAAAAATAACACTGTACGATGATTTCCTTCACGCTAGTTTCGCCAAAGCCACCATTATTTATGAAGTTTACAAAATATTCTTGATAGACTGAACAATTCATCATCCGACAGAGCGCTTTCAACGTCTGAAAACCAGAAAGAAAAGAAATTTCCAACTGGTTCTATAATATTTGGTTTTGAATGCACAAGAAATTCTATCATCACTTTATTCAAAATAAGCTAATGGCTGATACTTTTTCTCTGCATTAAGCATACATCTTCAGCGGCAGAAGCTTCAAATACATCCACTGTCATTTGTCAAAACTAACACAGACAGAACACTCAGAACTGGCCAAAAATAGGATTGTCACGGCACACCAATAAGGACGTCAATATCGAGTTTGTCTTTCAGATGTAAAGTTTATATGAACTCGAAGATTTTAGTTTGTATCTGTGTTTAGTGGGTTTAACGCCATTTTTCAGCACATGATATACCTAGCGGCACGTATATTTGGTGGAGGAAGAACCCGGAAAGAACGGGAAGCTACTGGGAAGCTTTCTCACATACCCAAGTTGGCCGAGCCGAGGTTTTTGTGTATCGTCAAAGATGCCAAAATAGAGTTGGTATGTTGTATCTTTCAGATGTTAAGTCTATATGAATAATGCTTTTTTGTCAGAGATTGATGTTAGAAAGGACTCACTGGTTATAAACATCGTTATAAGGTTTTACCTTCTGAACATCGCTTTAGCTTTCGGTGGACCAGTTTTTCCATAATCTGCGTATTGTATTTAATCAAAGATAATGAAATGATGAAAACTTCGCAAGTGTTGGTAACAAATTCAAAACATAAAATATACATGAATGCTATTATGCATATAATGGCAATTTCGGAATTGGTAGACATAAACGTTAATAAATTCGTAGATCTGAAAAAGTGTTTAGATCTCATAGATATGAGCGTATTACAATACTAGTGCAGTGATGCATGTGATTCGTATACTATACAGTGACATTTAGATTTTCCGGATTAGAAATCTATTCATGTTTTCTAGAAGAAATCAATATGCCTTTAAATAAAGAGAGATCGGTGCGTCATCTGATTCGATGTAAATAGACGCACTTCCTGGTGTTTTTTCAGACCTGCGTACGTTAGTATTTCGTTATGTTTGTAGCACCTTCGTTTTAGTACCTTTAAACACAAGTGAGCGAATGAACTGGGACATACGGATAAAACGTAAAAGATTCCATTGCAAGATGTGTGTGTGTGTGAGAGAGCGAGAGCGAGAGAGAGAGAGAGAGAGAGAGAGAGAGAGAGAGAGAGAGATATGCTCATTTTGTAATGCATTGTACATTAGGTGCCAGTCTTGCCTAGCAAGTGGTTATTATTTTCTCTTGTCGTGAATAATACAAATGTCGATAAAGAAAGAAAGAAACCAAATACTTATAATTCTTTTAGAACTTTGGTGTGTGACATTTTCATATAGTATAATATTAAGTTCGGTGTCTTTAAATACCTTTTTCTTTCTTTGCGGAGAAAGTAGTTTTTTCTCTCATTTATTATTGTCAATTTGTTTTTCCAACGGATTGGTTAACATCGATAAATATGCGATGAAAGCTAGAACCTTTGTTTAAACCGAATTTTATTTATTTATTTAGAATGTTTCAGATTATGATTTTTTTTTGTAAATTTGAAGCTTAAGAGTTATAGCCATAAACGTTGAAGAGCAACATGATATGTATATATTTTGAAATTTGCTGTAAAGGAGTCTTGAATCGACTTTTAGACGGCGCTATATTCAAAAAGAGTAAATTTCTTGACAGAAGCGAATACACTGCTGGACTTTAGAAAAAAAGAAAACAATAAAACAAAAAACAAATAGCAACAACAACAACAACAACAACAACAACAACAAAATTGAATAAAAAAGGTAACGGTAAATTTGCGCGATTGTTATCGTGTACTAAATCAAACGTACCAAAGTTAGGATTCCTCTTAACAACAATAACTACTACTGCTGTTAGTATTGCTTCTTCTTCTTATAATTACTGCTGCTGCTACTACTACTAGTACTACCACGTACAGCACATCAATAAATGTTTCCTAGTGTCTGAGAGAGAGAGAGAGAGAGAGAAAGAGAAAGAGAGAGAGCAATACTTGTTATCCTACATGTGATGAATGTTCTCTGACAACACGGGGCTTGACGGTTTACACACACACACACACACACAGACGGTTACATACACACAAACGCACATTTCCATAGATGATGTCGATCAAAAATACAAAGGTCTAAATTGTATGCGGCCCCTTCATCTGGCATCTGTCGACTATATTGCAAAAGGTATGGAATAAAACCTCTTTTCTTTAATAGTGAATGTTGTCTACAACCTAAGTCAAGTATGCGCTACTCCCAAATTTCGGCATCGGGAAATAAGGGTAAAAGTAATTAAACAAATCGAAATTAACATTACAGTTTAATGATATGCGTATTACTCCTCTATGAATTTCTCTTTGGGTACTTGGATTATATAGTTCAATGAAGGCTGCTCATATAATGATTTAATGACCAAAGGTAAGTTTGTGCCATGTTGTCTGGGAACTGGCTGCCATCTTCTGATTGACTGCATGCAAGTTATGTACACTGACTGCTATTTTGCATGTATTCATGCACTGCTTGAGAGCGTTAGAATAGTCTGTTTAACACACATTTTAAAAAGAATGGTCATTATTTTTTATTTATTAGATGTACAATTTAATTGCAAGGATGGACCAGTTTATTTTTATATGTTCACTGAAGAATGAACCGAAAAAACGCTGTGCAAACTTCGCGGATCGTACAGTTTTGCACAGGTTTTTATAATTCATACTTTAATAAACGTAAAAAAATACATGGTCAATCCTTAATTAGATATTTCTTTCTTCATTACGTTTTCCAGTAATCTCATTGCCCCCAAACGACTCAACAAATGTAGTTCATAATTGTATGAACCCCCTCAAAAAGGTGAAGCCACGCCCACATGCATTACCTTCCGATAGATTCCGCTCTACAGTTTCGTAATTTGCATAGGATTTGATTTTTCAAGAAAAAGAAATTCACAGATTTTCTTCACTGGTAATCCTGGCTAGTTGAACAAAGACCTTGTATATCTTAATTATAAAATGGTTTGGAGCGTATACTGCTTGGCCTTAGTTCAGACGTGCACCTATTAAAAGACTGCTAGTTCCAATTGGTAATTTTCACTTATGAACTTCAAAGATAAATTTTAAAATTATTAAAAAAAACAACAGTCGATAACTTTTTTTTATACTTTCTGTATATATTATAATTCATTTATTGCACTTTCAAAAACTGGTACTGCATATTGTGGCTAAATTCATTTTCCCTATTTTGATAACTGCTAAAGGTAGTGGACTAGTTCAAGCTCATTTTTCGAGCATGTCAGCAGCCATTCTGATCTGCTGTCTGCTTTGTATAGTGTATGATTTCCATAATTACCACATGTAAAGAAATTTATGTCACAGTACATGAAAGTAGCATAGAGGTATGCCAACATTATCTCTTTGTGCATGTTGCAAAGGCAAACAACTTCACTTTATACCTGTCCTTCTATCAGAAATACGTAATAACTGTAGAGCAGAAGCATAAAGGAACAAATAGGTGTTATTCTTGTATGCTTTAATTTGATTGTATAGCTGAAATATTTAAGTCGGAAGGATCTAAAGAATCTATTTGAATAATTATCATGCATTTCTTCCACAGAACAGTATTCATTAGTACCAAAGTCTCACACAAGCCCCTCTCCCGCCCCCATGTCATACAGTGGTGAAAAGTGAGGTATTTTAAAAATGCAAGTTTTGCAACCTCTCAACCTAGCAACTAATGTTATGCTAAAAGACAGGAACATGAAACTTGCCACAATTATTTCTAAGATGCCACTCATACATTTTACGGCATGAACAGGGATGGAAAAGATCAGGTTCGCTGAGGTCATAGGGCAAAGTGTAAACAAATTGATAATTCTTTTAGCACCAGTATATAGTGCGCGCGAATCTGCTTTGTCACAATGTGTTCCTTAATTTTGTTACAAATAAATTAAAAGAAACATTTTTGCTGTTTTTTTTTCATGTTGTATAAGCAAGAGCAAAATAGGCATAATTAGCCTATTTTTATACATAGCATCAATATTATTTTACCATTTTATTGCGAAAAACATACATAATCATATGAAATAGGAAAAAAAGCAACTGCACAAATGTTCATATTTGTATTAAGGTTACGCTCTACAGTTTCGTAATTTGCATAAAGAATTTCCCAGAGTTTCCTCACTAGTAATCCTGGCGAGTTAAAAATGACCTTATATATCGTAGGTATTGTTAAAATAACTTTTAATTCTCTTTATTTTGGTGTATGATTGATTGGTATCATTTGGGTTGGAGATTATGCAACTTGGCCTTACTTCAGATTTGCACCTATCAAAAGACTGCTAGCACCGCTTGGCAATTTTCACTTTCTGAACTTCAAAGATAAATTGAAAAAAAGAGCCGATAACTTTTAACTTTCTGTATATTTCTATATTCTATATTTATGTATTGCACTTTCCGTTCGGTATTGTCTACTCTGGCAAAATTCATTTTCCCTATTTTAATAACTGCTAAACTTAGTATACATTCTATCCATTGTGCATGTTGCAAATGCTAACAACCTGCCCCTCTTTTAGAAGTACGTAATAACTGTCGATCGGAACCATATATATTAAATAAGGACTATATTTAGAATCCGAAATCACAAAAACGTACATTTCTTACGTAAAACTTTATTGATAAACTAAAACATGGACTGACTTGTCTTTCGTGAAATAAATGAGATATCTTTTGCTGATGCTAACTTAATAAATAAACATCATCTGCTTACATATCTTGCTGTGAACACATCACGGTACCGTACGAAATGACAGACACAAATTTTGACTTAGGTGATCTATGTACAATCCTAAACATTGATGAAAATGAAGAAAAAAATCTGTTTCCTGAAACAAACAAAACAGGCTTTCTAGACGATGAAATCGATCTAGCAAGGATGGCTTTATATTTTTTAACTGAAGTCGTGGCCTCGTCTTCTACTGAGACGGGGTTAAAAGAAATAAAAATGGCTCTCGACCAATGTTGTACAGAGAGCAGTGCCATCAAAATGAGGACGAAAAAGGCAAAAGATTAAAATAAATTGACACAGGAACAACTGGGAAATATTGAAGACCGGAGACAGGCAAAATCGTCACATAAAAACACAAATGGGACGTCAGAATCTTTCAAGATGCTCGGCTCATTTATTCAGAAAAAGCACGTAATATTAAATGAAAACTAACACAAACACACATACAAGTTTCTTATAAAATGATTTAGATTGAAATCATAATGGTATCTGTTTCCGTTTTTAAGATATCTCTCCAAAAATGTTGCCAAATTTGTTCACCATGATAACGTGAAATGTTACTTTACTTTTGTAATTTTTTCAAAAACTTGCACCCCTAAAAATTGTAGAACGATTTTTCTTCAATAGGTAAATTTCATGGATTATATAAAATATTGAGTTTAGTTGTGCTTGTGCATGTCAGATATCTTAGTTTTGTCTTATTTTGGCACTGCAATGTGTCACGAGAAACATTTCTAACATTAGATCTACCGTTTTCCAAAGGGAAAAAAAAAAAAAAGTTTCACAGTATGACCCGTCTTATTCTGCACTCTCATTCTAGAGCCAAAACATGAGTTAAATAAAAATGTAACAATGTATGCCCTATTTTTTCAGTCAGTCGATTTCAGATGGTCGAGAGAATAAAGCGTTTTTCTTACTGTTCTCGGCGTGTGCAGCGAAACATGACATATCTTAGTCATTCGACAAGAAATATAACTACTTTTTTGAAACTGATAAATGAAAAAAAAAAAAAAAAATGCCAATGAACATTTCCATCAAAGAATTAACCCTTGTCTTCAGAAACTTATAAAAAGGGTAACCTTCTCTCTGTTTGAGGCAAACGATAGGTTTTGGAAAAAATTACTGCGTTCATTTGACAATATTTCATTTTGTGCACTATGCTCATAGTAGCTAAAGATGCTATTCGCGTGGCTAGGTGAATCAGTACGAAACGGCGTGTATGCAGGGCAGTAAACGTTAGCCACTACTAGCTTTTAGGACGTAACTGGGTTGAAATTACTGTTTATCTTTATTATTGTGAAAGAATATTCAAGTTATGCTACTTTCGGTGCGCAATGCTAGCAGTAGAAGGTCAAAATAGTATCCTGGACTACCCTATTTTGACGCACTTAAGAACTTACTTTCACCTTTTCAGAAATATACTCCTTTCATAGTGATGCCTCTCATTAGTATAGAAACATTAGTTATTTTAGCAAAGTATGCATAAAAAATGACAATTATATATTCCCTAATACTCTTCCTTGCATGCTTTCAACCAGAAGACCCCTCGTCGGAAAGTTTGTGTATTACGTCACCATTAATGACGCACTTCACATAAGTCTATTCTAGTAGTGACACCATTGTACATATGCGCGGGGAAAAAAACTATATTACAGAGGAACATCAATAGGACATAGAAAACTCAAGTTTATGGGAAAAATTACAGACAGAAACTTAACTTGGCATTCCTAAACTTTTTTTTACATTTATCATTAATCTGGTTTTGGTACAGATTTTGTCTTGAAAGGAAAAATAATCAAATTTGGAAAAATCATGATGGTATTAATTTTAAAATTGTGTAGTTATAATTATAAAATAATCAGATTCAGCATGTGACCTTTTTCCCAATACTTAATTAGCATTGTGAACATGCAGAACCTCAATCTTTGTATGTACTGTTTTTGGAACATCTAAACTGTTTTGCATCCTTCACAACTTATTTATCCAGAATGCAAATAATCAAAGACAGAAGACATAAAATTACAGGAGAAGGTTTTGTTTTCATTATTTATCATTCGTGCCATTATCAAACAAATCTTAAAGAAATAAATAGGTCAAAACAAGTTAAAGATCAAGAATGTCTTAAAAGATTATTGAAAATTTACTGTTAAAGTAAAATTGCTTAATTATCAGATAAAAAATCCTAATAATTGATTTAAATAAGCAAAAATGTAAAGGATACTAATTTCATTATTAAATATATCGTAAAAGTATATGTTTTTTGTAAATTTCCACAAATTATAATAACAAATAACCACCTCTGAAAATCAGTTATGACACATCCACATGAAACTGTATAACATTGTACACCTTTCTAAACAGTGTTACTGATGCAGTTATCAGCTGTGAGTCACGTTGCTAACACATGTTGAGTAGCAGTCTGGATGCCTATTATGGCGGGAACTTGATTCGCAGCGTCAGAATAGTTAGTAAGGATTTTTATGAGGATTTGCTGGTTGAAAAAAAGAGAATTAGTGAAATGGCGTTTTTTTCATGGTATGTGTCTTTGTTTCATTTCACAACCGATAAGGATAGGATTTTCTACAAATTTTTCTGTCTGTGTGACTCGATGTTGATCAGTGTACATTAATGTGTGGTTGTGACGTCATTGAAAGATGCGTTCTCTCGAAAACTGGGAGTTTATGACACTGCGTCAAAAGAGGGTAGCGTCAAAATAGGGTGTGGGACGATACAGGAGACAGGATTAATGTCAATAGAAAAAATGGTTTTGTGATTAAACATGTCATATCACGTGATTAAACATGTCATTTCACGTGATTAAACATGTCATATCACGAAGTTAATGTTGGACTTAGCCTAAAGCAGCTTGCGAAAATAAAGAGCGCAGTAAGAAACGATTGCGGGGTCACACTGAAACTTTCGCAGGAAAAGTTAACCGGAATTATTCCCGTGTGGCTAACCCAGGCACAACTTGGTCAGCTTAATGCGGCCAAACAAAAGAACACATCAGTGACATTAAAGTTATCCAAGTCAGAGGTGACACAAATGCAAAAGATCGGTGGAATATTTCCATTCCTCGCGGCCATCCAGCGTTGTTAGCGGCTGTGGTTTATGCGGTTGCAAAAGCGACGGGGTCAGGGGCCGTCGGAACTGCATCCGGGATGGTTCTAAAAAGGGCGGTTGGAGGCCGCATAGTGTCTCGTAAACAAATATAAAAAAGACGTTCGACTACCCGGGACGACTCGCATAATTTCCTCAGGCAGAGGTCTTCGACTACCTGGTTATTTAACAAGGATGCACTTGTCGGCGTAAAAGTTCTTGGACGAAAACGATCGTTAGAGGCATAAAACAGAGCCGTAATCAGTGGGCTTCAAAATGAACGTGGTGCCAAACCCCAGGAACGTACAATCGCCAGAGACTTAAAAGATTACCTCGGAAGATATTTTCTACGATTGCATGACGGTTGAACAAGTGAAGAAAAGTGCTTGGTTGGAAGTACGTGCACGTATTGCAGCTGAACAAAGCCATCATGGCAAGCAATTGGTCTCCACGATGACAATATAAATAGATGAACTGTGATAGCCCCTCAAATCTACCGACGCGAAAAAATAATTGAAGCGGAACAACAACTGCGAGATGAAATAATCATGAGAACCGCGCTACTCATGAAAAACAAACGCGTGTGTATGATTGTAGTTGCTATTTGTGGACTCGCCGCGGCAACAAAAGTTGACCTTGGTGTTGCTGGGATTGTGACCATCATAGGTACACCAATCGGAATTGTTGTCGGAGCTATATCAATAGCAACCGGTGTCTCTGGTGGTGCTGCCAAAATAATTTAGATACGATTACATTCACGAATACGTGTTGATTCAGAACTTATCGCGGCAGCACAAAGTAGTCTCAATACAATATCATTTATGCTAGCAGATCTTCTTACGCAAAATCGTTCACGTTTCCGAAGGATATCCACAATGACACCGCTATTGGCAGCATATATAAAGACAAACTTGTCTGCACCTGCGGTTGCAGCGTTGTTGTCGCTGTAGCAGTGGTGTCGCCGCACACAGTCCCACCGCACCCGTAAATAATACACTCGCGTGTGATGTGAGGGGTAAAATTAGTAAAGTAATGGGGTATAAAAGGCTCTGACCTATATCAGAAACCGCAATCTAAAAGCCCCGTTGTAATACTACTGATTCACAACACCCACACCCACTCACACTTGAACTTCCTATAGAATGATTTATATTCAAATCATAATGGTATCTGTTTCCATTTTAACACACTACTCGAAAATTTTCAGTAGCAAAATGTGTGCTTGAAATAGAAATCTTAGCGATACTTGGGTATTTTTTTTTTTTACTGCATGGCTTGAGCCAAACGATATGTTTTGGATTTTTATTTTTACTGTATTATTCATTTGACAATATTTCATTGTGCAATATGCTCACAGTAGCTAAAGATGCTGTTCATGTGGCTATGTCAATCAGTACGAAATGGCATGTTTTCGAGGCAGTAAACTTCAACCACTGCTCACTTTTAATACATAATGTAGCTAGGTCATTCAGTGCGAAACAGCCTTTTTGCTTGTAATAAAAAACTTAGAGAGAATGGAAATCCGATAGGTATATGAGGATACAAAATGGATTAAAATAAATAAATTAAAAAAAAAAAATACTTTTTCTGAAGAAAAACCATTTAAATGTTAAGCTTTTGATAGAATGTTTATACGGGGTAATGATTTGAAGCAACGCATTTGCTCCCCTGCTCCCTTTATAACGTAACGTAGCTAGGTCAATCAGTGGGAAACGACCTGTGCAAGGGACGGTAAACTTTAGCCACTACTCGCTTTAGTACGTAATGAAGTTAGGTCAATCAGTGCAGAACGGTTTGTTTAAAGGAGAGTTAAAGCTATACTGTACTTTTTATACAGGGGAAAACACGATCATACACATATACGGGAATTTAAGAGAAGATATTCAAGTTTTGTGAACATTATGGTTATCTCTTTTCTTTAGCTCAGAAACGTAGTGTACATCCATGGCAAAATGATACTGTCTTAGACCATTGGAAATCTAGTTTGACTTCACAACGATGTCAGCCTTGTAAATATGTTCTTGTTTAATCTTTTGTACATGAAAATGGAAGGGAAAGCCCTAGTCCTTCTTCTTCATTTTAAGTGAGCGGGACTTAATGGGGAAAATGTTGATTTTGAAACCTAGTGTTGACTTGTTTGTTTTGTGTGTCCCTTTCAAAAATTATTTCTCTCTCTCTCTCTCTCTCTCTCTCTCTCTCTCTCTCTCTCTCTCTCTCTCTCTCTCTCTCTCTCTCTCGCAGCACATACACCCACACCTCACCCACATGTTGACAGACATATTTCTCATGTTGAAAACAATGACGTCATACGACATTTATGTTCAAGTGCAGACCGTCGCCAATTGCTACATGGTTACAAACAGACGCTCACTCCATATGATAAACCTATGAAGTCATATGGTTTTTCCGTTCGAGTGCAGATCGTCGCCTATAGCTATACTGTTACAATGTAGCTATGAACCAAGATGGCGCCTATGTTAAATTCCCGTTTTTCCACATAAACTTTCGACTCTTTGTCACTCACAATTTATAGGGACACATTTTCCCTTGTAGACCCAATAAATGTTCGACCTTTTTTAATATGGGATTCCCGTAGACCCCTCGATCGCCATCCTCCACTACTTATGGACATTTTTGTCCATGTTAAATTCCCATAGACCCCATTAATCTTTTCACCCCTTTTAACACGTTTCCCTTAGACCCTCAAGTGGCACACTAGACTACTGTTATTCTTAGCTAAAAGGTATTCAAGTTGAACATAGACTGTTCTTTCTAAAATTTTGGACACAATACTGAGTATACTAACAGGCCTGTAATTGTTGAGAGCAGCCCTACTATCCTTTTTGTAAAGAGGACTAACTCTAGCTAATTTCAGTTCATCTGGCACTAGACCAACAAGTTGTTCTCCACCATTTTTTTTCCCCTGACATGACTGGTGACTGGTCATCCACCGGTCATGTCAGAAAAAAAAGGAAAAAAATAAAAATAAAAAAGGCGGAAAACAACTTGTTGGTGTAATCAGACACAATACCTCTTGATACAGACAAGTAACACTGTATGTAACTGAAATCGTTAAAACACTGGGGGGGGGGGGGGTGAGGGGGGGGGGAATCAGGAAGCCAAAATTTAAAAAATCAACGGGACGAGCCTTCAAAGTGATGCGAATAGGGTCAAGGAGAGCGGCAAGATCCCCCAGTGGGTTTTCAGTGGTTTAATATTTTGGAGGTTTGTTTAAATGTTATTGCAAGCTTGCTGATATATATATATATATATATATATATATATATATATATATATATATATATATATATATATATATATATATTGCGGATATTGTAAAGGCCTGTACATTTACATGGATTAAAGTTACTTAATTCTTTGTAAAAAAAAAAAAAAAATTGGAGTGTGTTATTATGAAGATTTCTTACCCTGTAAAACTTTTTCAAAATTTTTGAAACTGTTGTAAATATTTTTGAAGGTTTTGGCAATTTCTCCAAGAGAGTAGATGCTACATTAATGAAGAAGGTATTAAAATGATTAGCAATATCACAGGGTCTATGACAGTTGCGATCCTCAATAGTGAGTATAATATTAGCATTATCGTTTGATTTAGAACTGTAACCGAGCGATTTCTACTTTTGCCATAGTTTCTTTGGGCTATTTTTATTCCCTTCAACATTGTTTTATCCATTATATTAGTTGCAATAAAAAAATATCTTGCAGTGAAAAAAAAAAATATAAAAAAACCCCCCAAAATCATGGGTCGAGAGAAAATCCCAGCCCACCATAACGAAAATTAATTTGTCAGTCCCGGTAGTTTTCCGTCGCATGTTGAAAGAAGGTCCGTGTTTTAGTGATTAGTAATAAAATATTTCGCGCGCTAAATGTTAGCCCTGCGCGCGCAGGGGGGGCTGTCTTTGAAGAAAGTCATTCTTAGTTAAGGCGTTGGGAAATTTGGTCACAGGTGAGTATCTTAAATGATTTATATGTTGATCTATAACTGTATGCTGCCATTTGAACGTATTGTCACGTCATTGCAAAGTTTTGATAATGAGAATCTTAAATTTAGATAGCTAAAATTGCTAGATTTGACCGATGTTGCACGTGCATTTACAGTTTGAATAGAGAAAGCACAATTGCTCGCCTTGCACCATCATCCCCCTCTCCAAGAATTAACTTTTGAAAATGAATATTGTACATTTATTGTTTCCGTCTGTTTTCTGTCGCTTATTATCTTCCAATTTACGCTATTTCTTCCTCTTTTTTTTTATTCATTCAGTTTTTTTGCCGCCCACCCCCACCAAAAAAATTTCCCGACCTAGGCTACCGCCTAGTTTGTCGAGCTGTTCAACTGGCTCTGAATAGAGATTTAAAAAAAAAAAGTTGTTTAGTTACATTTCCCATCCACTTAACACCGGATTAAGCTGGTAGAAGGCCAATGAGCAATTTAAAAGTACCCCCCCCCCCCGAAATAAATGAACACCATAAATTTATAAATACTTGCATCGCGGGGGCCTTGGAGCAACTGCTGCATCTGCACCACTTTTAATCTGGCCTTGCATTCATGTAAGTACATGTATGTGTAATGCAAGGGCGGATTTGAAAGGGAGTGAGGAAAAGTCGGTGCCCCTCCCCAATCCTCTAACAAAATGAGTGCCAGACGGAATGTTTTCTTGAGCAAGTTTTCTTTAAAGTTAAATGGTTAAAATTATGCTTTGGAAATGCTTAAGGGCTATTGGTAATGTGCAGTTAATTACTGGTGGGTGGGAGATGGTGCTCTGAAGAAATGGCTTTATATTTTGGTAATGGTAGCAACAGGGGATGATTTTTTCGGAATTATAGAATATACAAAAATTGAATGTTTTCTGCATAATTTGATTGTGCAGATTTCAAAAATTAACCCATCTTTATGATATCTTTTCAAATAAATTCACAGGAAAGTCGCAGCAATATAATTATGTAATTGTGGGTGTCCACTACACCACGTGGAACTTGCCCTTCAGCTCGGCTACAGTACATGGTACAGAATGCTCTTTTCAAGTTGTACACAATGCTGTTTAATATTCAAAGACTCGCCCACTAAAACGTATTCACATATGTGTATTGCAAGAGATGAAGGATAAATTTCCAAGCAAAGAATCCTGAGACTATTTAGGTGCTTCACAAAATATGCAGTTTAATTGTAGTAATTTTAATAAGAGAGAGATTCTGCTTTTAAACAAAAGAAAAAAGAAATCACACAAGTATTAGTGGGTTTCATTCTGTTATTAAAATAAATAAATGTGACAAACGCAGTGATTTATTTTGTCATTCACCCAGTCACTTTTAAATTGTTTGCTTAACATGTGCCCACACAATGAAATATACACGGCACTATTTATGCAACACATTTTCTCAGGAACTAGACATGCGTTTACCCTTACCATAGACCTACTGTTTTTATGCAGACTCGATGAAGCACATGAAGCTGCATTCTATAACCAACAGCTTAACAAATATACCTAGGATTATTGGTTTGGTCATCAAAGTTTAATATTACCAAATGGATGGCTGAAAGTGATGAAGTATAATTAAATATTTTCGGTAGGAGATAAACTTGTATTTATTAATTTCATTTAATGCAGATGCAGTTTATTTGGCACAGTACATTCTTTCAATCCACATAACAAGTACTGCAAACTACCTGAATGTCAAGTGAATATTGTAGTTAACACCCAAGTTCAACACCATTCTTCTAGAGTGCACAGAGCATTTCCATATCGGACCATGGTTTTCCGAAATGGGGTAGGGTGTAGGCTGTGATAAAAATAACCATTATTTTGTTTTTCAGTTCATTCACATTTAGTTTTAAAATGTACATTTCCTGTGGAGTGTCGGCAAATTCTAACTTTTAAGACTTTCTTCATATGCTGGATAGTGTCAGTCATATACTGTGCTGACCGGCCTTGTGAGGTCCAGAGCTGTAGAAACTTAATTGGTTCAGTTTCCATTGACAAAAACTGGTTGAATTTCAAACCTGTGCCAGTTTGGGATATTGTTTGTGATAAATGCAAACCATCTTTCCTTCCATTTCTGTCTCAGAAGTGTCATATTTAAGATGTTTTGCTGCCATGGAGACTAGCTTACGTCTCTTTGGAGAAATATTTACCTCCTATTGGTGGCAGATTTCATTTTATCCCGACACGTTCATGCAGATGTTCCTTCTCTGAATTTCCCCTAGAACCTTCCTTGCAAAAATGATTAAGTAAACACGTAATAAAAATGATCTCACCTGTCAACTACTTCTAAAGTTGTTATAACATACATTTTGTGGTTTAAATATGAACACAGACAGCTCCTTAATTAGCATAATTGCTTTGCTTCAAATGGAATATCTCGTGTGGAAGCTGATCCTCTGTATAATCAATTAAAAATTAAAGAATCATTACTGTTATTTAATCAGTTCATAAAGGAAATCGACACTAATGTTAGTAAAATGGCTTTCATTAATTTAATTGCATTGAATCACTGGATTGAAATCAGAGGGTGATCCACTTGCGAGTATCTGGGTTGAGTAAACAAAATAAAAGCCATTTAAAACGTTGCTAATTAACCATAATTGAATTGTCTCGTTTTAAGTATTTTGATTGGTTGATAATTCAGTCGCTTAGCTCAATATGCATTCAAGTAGTAATAGAACGTGCACACATGCGACAGTTTTCAATGGTTACTTGCTGTAATATTGCAGGATATGAATGAATAGAATGGAGAGAGGTTGATTCAAGCATTTAGTATGCCTGAAGAGTGATGGGGGTGGTGGCATGAATGGCCAGATAAAGCATGAAAATTAACACTTGCCTGACTTGTTTTAAGTAGGAAATAAGCTCTTGTCCTGGAATAGCGTCTTGCAAATTTTTACTTGTTCAACTTCACAAATGAATAATTTCGGGATGTGGGCCGATGGAATTTGATCAGTCCTGAGCTAGTTTTGAGATTTGAATAGATGTGTTACTTATAATTTCTGTTGGTAATGTGTTCCACTGTTGAATTGTGAAGGGCAGGAATAAATTTTGATACAAGGTAGTTTTATAGAAAGGGAGCTGAATGATTGAGTGCTGTAGGTCTCATTGTTGATAAGAAAAGGTTAAATTACATCTTTTTAAGTAGTTCGAAGCAAAACCATTGTCCGTTTAAAACAACTAATCTGTTTTGAGCTATCTCTCCTCATTACCAAATAATCTTTAGTTAAGTAATCTCAGACTGACACGAGGAATGGAAGACCACATAAATGCACAATTTGATACTAGCTGTTTTGACTAGTCCACAAGTTCTTTTTATTGCCGATTTTTCTTTTATGAGAATCAAACAATGGAA
The DNA here is from genome assembly GCA_029931535.1 of Margaritifera margaritifera. NCBI lineage: Eukaryota > Metazoa > Mollusca > Bivalvia > Unionida > Margaritiferidae > Margaritifera > Margaritifera margaritifera. Next base: position 18,370 of record JAQPZY010001425.1, on the reverse strand, counting down.
TAGCCTGTGGGTTATACAGTATGATTCAACAAAATGCTTATTCAATAAAGAAAAACTATTCACTTAACCCCAAGTACACAGTTTATTGTCAGCATAATGGCAAAGAAAACCAAATTCTAGAAGAGCTGCTGTTGTGCTTTTTAAGTTGTCAGTTCGCACATGAAATTAACACATAGGTGGCAAAGAAACAAACCATGATGATGGGTTCTGTTGTGTTTATTAGTTTGCACATGAGCATCTGTAATCAAAAAGTGTACATGTATCTAGGATGACTTTTGCAACCATTTGTGATTTAAAAAAGAAAACACTACTTTTTGATAATTAATACATCTCTCTCTTTCTCTCTCTCTCTCTCTCTCTCTCTCTGACACGTATATCTGAGACTAACGTACATGTATGTAGTGCCCCTGCCTATGCACACAGATCTGTTATGAAGTGCATATTGAATGCATCTTCTTTTTTTCACAACATGTAGAAATTCAGTATGAGAATGAACTTCACTTTGTCATCATCTTTATATTTCTGGAACAGTACATAGTCACTTGGCTTTTAGCAATTTTTTTTTTTTGTATGTTGATGAAGCAACTGCCAGAACTATGCCTTCTCAAGTTGTAATTACTCCTCTATAATGCAGTAATTGGATGTCAGAAGAAATCGTACATTATGTTAAAGAGCACTCGTGCATGGGTTAACCATAAAACTTTTGCGGTTTTGTTTCACTTTAGTCCAGTATGAATGCGATTTTACAATCTCACTGATTTTCATTTGATCATAAAAAAAAGTATATTGTGCGAACTGCAACAGAAATAAGGACATGAATGAATCTTTATTCCGATAGCGTAGTATTAAAGGAAAAAAATTAGATTCATTGCGCAAAATGTAGTATTAATACAGTTTGTGAGGCAATGTCATTATGTTAATATTATCTAAAATTTGATCTGGCATTATGTATCATATATTATCTTCCTTAGAACTAGTAAATGTTTATCATGAAATAAATGATCACATTTTTTTCAATATAAAAAAGTAAGCAAACTGCACCTGAAAGAAATGACAATTTACATAAATCGGTGCTTGTCTTTCTCTGAACGTATTTAGATCATGCTTGCAGGTGTCATAAACAGTAAACCACTCATTTTATTGAGACCACGTCCACTCTGCGGTGGTCATCGATTGTGAGAAAGTGTGGTGTGCAGAGCTATTCTCCGCTATATACCATGACAACTCCCATCAGGGTGCATGGAGAGGTGTTTTTTTAATACAAAAAGTTCATAATCCTCTCCACTATCTCTACACCCCCACCGCGAAGAATGGGGAATTAAAAAAATTGAGCGAGTTGTACTGTATTTCACAAATGTTATGGAATTCTCTTCTCTATGAACAGTATCAACCACAACTGTACTTTCTACATGGAAACTTTGATAGCCACTGGGTTACCAAAGACTGTCAGAGGGCTATTGACAGGAAAAACAATATGGCGGCCTTCATTACATACCGTATATACTTGCTTATAAGTCAACTTTTTTTTTTACCTAAAATTCGATTCATGCAGAGTAGGGGTCGTCTTATAAGCGTGACATTAAAAAAATTATAAATCTTGGGGTAATGTTGGAAACTCTAGATGTTTGCAGTACATAAAAATAGTCAATTCATATATTTTTACGTTTTCATGCCATTATTCCTATGCAGTACTGCATATATGGTATGCACTGTGTTTATCCATTTCATGATGGTATTCATTACATAATACATGTATCTACAGGTAATTGGCTTTTAATAATTTGAAAATGTTACCGGTAAATTAAATACTACCTATTGCAAAATGAAGTGTCCGTCAATGTTTACCGTGGGTGTTTACTAGTAAGTATATTGCCTCCATTTTCCTGCAAGTCTGAACAACCTGTATTTGTATTAATATTTGTCTTTTGCTGAATAAAGACTGTGCTTGATGCAATAAAAGTTTTGATTTAATTTGTATTTTCCTTTTCCACAAGTCAGATTTAATTCCCAACTGATATTTCCCAAGTTATCTGCCAGTGTATGTGGGCCGATAAGCCTTTGGCTTGTAAAGGGACTCGCTTTGTTTTCAAGTTGACAATCCTTTTGATCGAGCCGTGAATCTATACTTGTTCAGTGCCAAGTGGATGTTCCACAACTTCCTGTACATATACTTTAACCTTAATCCCTTTGCTTGTAAAGGCACCACACTGTTTTCACATGTGACAACCCTTTGATCAAGCCGCGAGTTTGATACTTGTTCAGTACCAAGTAACAGAGGGTGGTTATTTGAACTCCCTGTGATCTTGCCGCACAATTGACATGTGTTCAGTTGCAGCCTTTAATAGATTTCTGACTTTATGATCAAAGTGTTACTCACAGAGCCCAAGCTCAGTCTCTGCATAAGCACCCGCATATGACAGTAAAGCCGAGGAATCAGAGTCGGACGAGATTTACGATGACTAGACAACGATTTACAATGAATAGACGATGTAGAATTTCAGAACTTTATCAGACAATGAGGATTAATTCTTGGTCTTTGTACCAGATTACATTAGATAGTGACATTTATAGGATACCGTGAATCACAAAAAAGTGGACTTAACCTTTCATTGTTTATTTGTACGTCGTGTGGAATTAACATATTAAGGGATAATGTGAATCGGATCATTCTGAAGTTCTATTTTTATACAGGTATGTGACCTATAATTGAATTCATGGATTTATCATATAAATGGATTTAAAATGTCAAGCATTATGGATTTCAATTGACTTTATTACACAGAAATGGATAAATTGTAAGTTGTCAATTTATTTGTTACATATTTCACTCAATAATATAATTGTATTTTACACTGGTTTTGTTTTTATTTTTCTTATATATCTATCCAGTTTGGCTTGTTATATTTCCAAAGTGCATTTCTGACTCACTAAGAAGTCACCCCTTCAGACGGATCTGACTTGCAAAATACACCCCGACTTGTAGGAGGGTCAAAGAGAAATTCACTTTTTGCAGCCCTAAAAAGGGGGGGGGGGTCGACTTGTAGTCGAGTCGACTTATAATCGAGTATATACGGTAATTGCATCGGGTTATTTGCCACTGTGTACTTACGGCCCATGTGTATGCAAAATGTAACCCTCATTGCATCTTGTTTGATCTGTTTGCAATATGATAATTACAACACAATAGCTCAATTATAACTGTGCTTATCTGTTGTGTATGCTATACAATATATTGCTTATTTTAGCTCTTATAAATACCTTTTCCACAAAACAGGTTTTCAAAACAGTGTCCATTGCTTTTCAGAACAGTGTCCATTGCAGAGAAGATGTGCCCACTACTGAACAGGCTCCATCTACATATGTATTCCTGTCCAACACAAGTGATCCAATCAGAGGCATTCCACAGTAATGTCCATTGCGGAGAAGATGTGTGCACTACATAACAAGCCCAATCTACATGAAAACGGCATCATGATCATGGAACGGAAGAAACAAGGAGATGACATTGTTAGGGACCCTCTGCCAATAATAGGGTTAGAAATGATAAATTAATGAATGAATTGACTAGTTTTGTGCATTTTATTACATCATACAGGCTTTTTGTATTTCAAATTGGAAGGTGGTACAAACTGCCGGGGGGGGGGGGGGGGGGTTCCCAATTAAAAAACATATAAAAAATCAGATGCAGCCACTGGTCCCGTGGGTTTTACAACCTTAACAGTTACGTAGTCTGAAAACATTTGCTAGTTCCAGGTGCACTTTGAGAGTGGCCAACTAACCACAGAATGTAGGTCTCAACAACCTAGTTTTGATATGTGACACAGCTGATTTGTGTATTTTTGGTAGTAAATAGGTTAAAAGGTGTTATAATTTGAGCACAGACACCATACATACATGCCAACAATTACACTTTTGGTGTAATCATTACACTTTTTTTCACCTAATTATGTCTTATGCTTGCCTGTGTGTTGAATACGCTTTTTTGGTATATTAAAAGATAAAAAATAAAGCAATAATAAGTTGCATTTTTAATTTTATTATCACCTCTTTAATCAAATATATCATATAAATTTGAGAATATTCTAAAAGAAGACTGCTACTTAAGAATAGCACAAGAGTACATTTTGTCCATTGTAGACCTACGTGTACTTATTTTCTATTTATAGCAGCTGTATATGACACATTTCCAAGAAAACAGACCAGTTTCTTCAAATCAATAGTGCTTTACAAATTTAAAAAGAATACGAGTGATGTAATACAGCACTCGGGTTGAGCACATTGTCATGTTTATTGCAGAATTTGTGGACTTGACTTTACAATCATTCAGCGAAAGTTCAACATTTAGACTAGTTAAAGTGTTGTATATAAATAATTTTTCAATATGTTTTGTGTTTGTATTCTGGTACTAATTCACACAGATTTTGACCATTTGTGATAAGAATTTTAACCATGCGCAGATCCAGGTTAGTAGGAAAACTAAATGTACATTTTTCGTACAGTTTATTGTAATAATGGCATGTAATATATAGATTACACTTTTTATGCTCAGATTATGCTTTTTCGTCACTTAGGTTACGCTTGTACCTCTGTAGGGGTTGGCAGGTATGATTCTGGCTGGAGAGGTAAATTAATCCAGATATTAAGGTCCAGCTTGGACCCTGATTTACTATGATTAAATGCACTTAAAAGCAATGCCAAGCATTTGTATGATTAACGTGACTTTTGGTAAGGAAAAAAGTAAAAGTATGGTTGTGGTCTAGCAACACATGTAACAGATATAAATGGAATAATGAAGGGAAAAGTTCAGGCAAGCAAGATTGACTAACTTTCAAAAATGTTAAAATTTTGATCTATGATCTTAACCATGATGAAAAACCATTAAAAATAATGACACATTCAGGAGTTGTACCTTCAATGGCTTTAGTGTTAGTCCTAATGCAACAAGTAATTAAGCTTTGCATGTGACTTTGATCTTGCTGATTGGACCATGCTGTTGATACACATGATTGGTACAAGATGCACCCCAAGCTATGATTTGATCAGGTGAAACATTTCTTTCCATTATCTGTAATAACTTGATTGCTTCTGGGTGACGGTTTGCACACACAAAAAATGATAATGATTTGAGACCTGGCCGTAAAAATGCCATAAAAGTGCCAAGTGACATCAAGTCCTGAGATGTAGCTATACAGAGCTTTAGGTTTATTACTTTATTTAAAAGTTTGTGAGTTACATCTCCAAACAAATATAGTAATGTCCACCTTTCACTGAAATGAAAACCATGAAAGTGGTAAATTGACACTCTTTGTCTTACATATATGTAAAAGTTGACCAATTTTCCTCCCACTAATTCTAACCTTTTCAGATTTGAAAACCGTACACTAAAAGTAAATGTAACCTTCATCTGTGAACTTTACCTTCAAGAAAGGTGGCAACACATGTACTAGTTCCGATGTGTAAATTTACAGATATCATCCAATTGGCTGGTTTCATTAAACCCTTCCAAGTGGAATAATATTGGAAGATTTTGTACAAAATTATACAAGTATCTACTGGTATACAGACTGATTCCACATTTTCTTCAAGAGCATATGAACAGTGTTATTTGTATAGTTTTCACACTGGATGATGTTATGTATGATGTTTATACAAAAATTATAAACGTTTCTTGACTTTAATATTTGCTTAAACCGTAATGTTAAGTATACTGTTGACATTTTAGTTATTGTCCTTGAGTTAGGTTGTTCACTTAGTATTTGATTTCAAGGACGGTTTTGGTAAATAAGTTGTTGATTCAGTTTGAGATCAGGGTTGATTTTGTTTACAGATAAAACCAGAATTTCCCTCTAGAGTTGTATTAAGAGTCACATACACCATAATATTCTAGAATATTCTGTCATGCGACCTATCTTGATATATACCATGTTTAGTGGACAGTTTTTCAATTTTCTTTAAAGAGCCATTACAGTTGTGAACAATCGTTCCAAATTCAGAGAGAGGAATTTTTTTAAACAATATTCATTCGATTATAAAAGTGCTCATAGTCTTTTGAATTGACAATTTTGGGATTTATGTAAACTTATTCAAAGATATTCTGGAGTACTTCATTTTGGATAGTTGTTCATTTGGAACATTCTATATTTTGAACTTCTGATTAGGACACTTAGGATTATTGGATTACTTGGATTTTAATTCACATTACTGTAAGTGTCTTTTGAATTTTCACTTTAATTGTCCAGAAATAAATTGCTTCTTGATTTTTACTTGATTTGTTGGTTTCACTTTCTTTATGTTTTTCTAAGACCATAGAGTCGTAACAATGATTTTTTTGGGTAAATATAAAATTCAGTGTAATCCAAAATGAGATATAGAAAGAAAAAAAAACTAGAATTAGGTAAATAACATGGCATTGCATATCACCATGCTTAGAATCTATGCCACTAGGGATAGGGCCTGATCCAGGCGCAAATGTTTCAATGCTGTAAATGTGTATTTCTCTTTTCATATCCAGTTAGTGTATATATGGTTATATGGTGCAAATCTTGATAGTTTTCAAGTTGTGAGCCAAGGACAAGTCCCTAATACTCCAGGGACATGACCCAGGATGTGTTGGATGTGCAAGTGCATATATAGTTGTAGGGTGGGGACTTGAACAGTTTCCAAGTTGTGAGCCAGAGTAGAGTTCCAACTCAAGGGACACAACCCAGGGTCTGTGCTGGATATATGTCCAATTTTATCTCCTCTTGCCCTTTGAACCTATATATAGTTATAGGCTGGGGATCTCCGCAGTTTCAAAGTTATGCCCCAGTGCAAGTCCCCTTCTCCAGGGTCTGTACTGGAAATGTGCATGATTTCATCTTGTGTCCTTAAACCAATATATGGTTAGTAGGTGGGATCTCAACTGTTTTCAAGGCATGACCCCGGGGAAAGTCCCCAACCTTAGAGGCATGATATACCAGTATGTCTGAATTCATCTTGTGTCCTTTAGTCCTATATATGATTGATGGGTGGGGATCTCGAGAGTTTCCAAAATGTGACATAGGGGCAGTATTCCCACAGGCTAACCTTTGGGCAAGACCAGGGTGTGTAACTCAAAAACATATGTTATAGCCCTGGCCTTGATGATGACACAGACCAACTTTCAGATCGCCACCTGTAACTTGAAATACTAAAATACAGCCCATGGTCCCACTCCAGGGATCATATTAAAATTCCAACATCTCCATTTCTTGTCACCTGTTTTATTCAGCAGCAGATATCCCCTTGATAAACTTGTTTTGGACATGGTTTGTTTGGTCTTTCTGCCTAGAGTATCATCAGAAGCAATTGTGTTCTGTACTTAAATTCCTGAACTAGTCTAAGTGATTTGGCTCAGTTACATTTAAGGCAATCATTGCTATATTTGGAATTGTAGTGTTGTGATCACTTCAAGCATTTTTCAAATGGAAAATATGAATTATGTTTAAAATATTCAGAGGTTAGATAATATGAATATATGTGTATCATTTTGGTGATACATTCTGTTGTCAAAGACAATCCTTATATTGTGGACAATAGCAATATTAGAACTGGCTCCAATCAGCAGTGTGCATGCATTATTATAATCTGGGTCATGCTCATAGACAAATTTCTAGTCATGATTGAGACTTGATGCACTTGAATCAATTGATTTTGTTAATACTTGACTAAACACATTAAGTAACATGATATCTGTCATGGTTTGTGGACTTGCCCACCGTTTGCAGACATTAAAATATCGTAATTATATAATTAGGGCCAGTTCTCACTTGTCAGAAATGGCAGTACATGTACATGATGCCCAGAGTTTACGGACATAAAAATATGGTAATTACATCATTAGGGCCAGTTCTCACTTGTCAGAGATGGCAGTTCATGTATGCGATGAACATAGTTTATAAACAAACCTAAAAACACCAAAAATGCAAGCAGAATTCTTTATTTGTAAAAGAAAACACTAAAACATTATAATGTAAGTGTTCCTTATTTGTAAAAGAAAACACTAAAACATTATCATGGAAGTGTTCTTTATTGGTAAGCAAGGATATAATGCAATGTAGTTTACCTAGGTCATTTCCAATGAGCATTGAATTTCCAGTATTAACAATAAAGAGGCTAATTTACTATACAAAATGTTTGGGAAAATTATAATTTTATTTGTATTACTGGCTGCTGAAATTTTCTGTGAAGATGAAACTTCTTTAAATCACTTAACTCGGAATAACATCAGCAATGGATTCTAAAAATCGTACTTCGCTCTGCCCTCATTGCCAGTTGTCCAATAGAGTGCAATTGTACTTTCACATTGGCAAGGTCAGCGACACTAAATACACATTGGCAAGTTCAGCGACACTAAATACAGATGGGAGTGATGAGAGAGTACAGATGAACACTAAAGCAGTAATTCACCCAGAAGATAAAATGTAAACTTTCAAGAATGGAAAACAATGAACCTTAATCCTAACATCACCCTTGTAATAACTAATTAAAAGGAATAATAATAATCATAATACTTTCTTTATTTAAAGAAGAAGCTCATCTGGTCAACAGACCAATCTTCCATGAGGCCTTCTACAATTACGTGTACATGTTGGGGTAAATACATTTAGAGAGAGAGAGAGAGAGTAGCAGATGCATTAAATAACCAAAGACTGGTGAGGAAATCGATGAATTAGGTATTTTTCATGATAACTTTGTATTCAACAACTTTTATCATTGATTTAAAAATCGCAATCGATGTATTAAAAAATGAATTACCAAACATGCGTTCAGGTCTCCTAAAATGAATACATAAATTGTTTAATTTGTGAACAAAATGAAGCCACATTTCAGTTGCATTTATAATATGTTTAAATTAAGAACTAAAGATTAGGAAGAAAACTACAAGAAGTGTGAATAACTAAAAAAAATCAGTGGTACTTGTGCATGCAATGAGTCCAGTGTGAGAAATATCTGACAAAGAAATGCTTAAAATTGTCAACAAATGAAATAAACCTTCTAAATTCTCTGAAACAAACATAAATTCCAAATCTTTTTTTATACTTTTGATCAATAAAATTTCAAATCTTTGTTTCAACAAATCCAAAACAGAAATTGGTTAAAACAATGTACAGTTGTGGGAAGTTGAACCCAAACTGCTCTGATCCTTGAAGACTTTACACATGTAATCATTGTTGCACAAATTCACTCCAGTGTCCTTCAATTTAATGAATTTGTAGGAAAGAGGGTGGTGGTGGAAGTGGTGGTCCAAAACAGTGGACGTGCATTGCATTACAGTTGGCGATGCACATTTATAGCTTGAACAGTTTATTAGAGTGAAGGCCAGTCCTCCTTTACTAATGAAGAACCCAGGCTTTCAAAACATCAAGTCAAAGATTGAAATCTAATTCAGCCAGTGGGAAATCTTCCGAGACAAAGTTGTTCCCAGCTTGTGACAAGTCAATGTTGGTCAGAAAAAATACAAAGTAAAGGGTTTTTTTCTGCTATTTGTGATGGCTGACATCTTCATTGCATGCACTTTCAGTTGTCAAAGACATGATACCAACTGACAATGTTTGAAAAAGTCCTTCAGTACATGGTGCAACTTTTGCACTAAAAACAAACTGATGGATGACACTGGGGAAAGCCATGTGCAAACTAGCTGGCACAGATAACATAAAAAGGAAACTGATGGTGTTTGAATATGACTGATGCCCAGGTTACAAACCATTAATTGACATATTAGAAGGGTATGGTGAGAGGTGTCTGGAAATATATTGGCCAATAATACAAATGTTATAGAGAACAAACACTCAAATTGTCTTATATAACCTAGCTTGGGGCTATGTCCCTTGCAAGGTTAAATAAGAACCCATTAAACCTTTGGGTGTTAATTTGAAGGAAAATGTAAGGACATAAAAATTGGGGTACAGGTAATGTTCTGGGAGCGAAGGGGTGTGGGTTAGGAATGGGTAGGGGGATGCAGTACCCATTAAACATTTGGCATTTAGGACTGCCCGGGGTGTTAATTTTAAGGTTAATGTAGGTACATACAAATTGGGGATTTGGGGTAAAATGGGGGTAAAGGTTGCTCCTGGGTGGAGGGAATGTTCTGGTGTAATGGGGTTATAGGTGGGTACTAGGGGATTGCAGTACCTATTCAACATTTGGCATTTGGGACTGTCTGGGGTGTTAATTTTAAGGTTAATTTAGGTACATGCAAATTTTGGATTTGGGGTAAAGGTTACTCCTGGGTGGAGGTAATGTTCTGGGAGGCAGGGTGGTGTTGGAGATTGGTAGGGGGATTGCAGTACCAATTTGGCATTTGGGACTGCACGGGGTGTTAATTTAAAGGCAAATGTAGATAAAAATTGGGGAATTTTGGGTAAAATGGGGGTAACGGTTACTCGTGAGTGGAGGAAATGTTCTGGGAGTCAGTGTGTGTGGTTATAGGTGGGTACTAGGGGATTGCAGTACCCATTCAACATTTGGTATTTGGGACTGACCGGGGTGTTAATTTAAAGGTTAATGTAGGTTTATACAAACTGGGGATTTGGGGTAAAATGGTGGTAAAGGTTTCTCCTGGGTGGAGGCTATGTTCTGTGGGGGTGGTTATAGGTGGGTACTAGGGGATTGCAGTACCCATTAAATGTTTGGCATTTGGGACTGCCCAGGGTGTTAGTTTTAAGGTTAATGTAGGGACATACAAATTGGGGATTTGGGGTAAAATGGGGGTAAGGGTTACTTGTGAATGGAGGAAATGTTCTGGGAGTCAGTGTGTTTGGATATCGGTGGGTACTAGGGGATTGCAGTATCCATTAAACATTTGGCATTTGGGACTGCCCGGGGTGTTAATTTTAAGGTTAATATAGGGACATACAAATTGGGGATTTGGGGTAAAATGAGGGTAAAGGTTGCTCCTGGATGGAGGGAATGTTCTGGGGGGAGGGGTTGTTATTGGTGGGTACTAGGGGATTGCAGCACCCATTAAACGTTTGGCATTTGGGACTGCCAGGGGTGTTAATTTTAAGGTTAATATAGGGACATCCAAATTGGGGATTTTGGGTAAAATGGGGGTAAAGGTTGCTCCTGGATGGAGGCAATGTTCTGGGGGGAGGTGTTGTGGTTATAGTTGGGTACTAGGGGATTGCAGTACCCATTAAACGTTTGGCATTTGGGACTGCCCGGGGTGTTAATTTTAAGGTTATTGTAGGGACATACAAATTGGGGATTTGGGGTAAAATGGGGGTAAGGGTACGTGGAGGAAATGTTCTGGGAGACTGAGTGGTGTTAAAGATGGGTAGGAGAATTGCAGTACCAATTAAACTTTGGCATTTGGGACTGCCCGGGGTGTTAATTTGAAGGTAAATGTAGATAACAGAAATTGGTGATTTTGGTTAAAATGGGGTTAAAGGTTACTCCTGGCTTGAGGTAATCTTCCGGGAGACAGGGGGTGGTGTTTGAGATTGGTTGGGCGATTGCAGTACCAATTAAACATTTGGCATTTGGGACTGCCTGGGGTGTTAATTTGAAGGTAAACATAGATACAGAAATTGGGGATTTGGGGTAAAATGGGGGTAAGTGTTACTCGTGAGTAGAGAAAATGTTCTGGGAGTCAGTGGGTGTGGTTTTAGGTGGGTACTAAGGGATTGCAGTACCCATTAAACATTTGGCATTTGGGACTGCCCGGGATGTTAGTTTTAAGGTTAATGTAGGGACATACAAATTGGGGATTTGGGGTAAAATGGGGATAAGGGATACTCGTGAGTGGAGGAAATGTTCTGGGAGTCCGTGGGTGTGGTTATAGGTGGGTACTAGGGGATTGCAGTACCCATTAAACATTTGGCATTTGGGACTGCCCGGGGTGTTAATTTTAAGGTGAATGTAGGTATATAGAAATTGGGGATTTTGGGTAAAATGTGGGTAAAGGTTGCTCCTGGGCGGAGGGAATGTTCTGGCGGTGTGGTTATAGGTGGGTACTAGGGGATTGCAGTACCCATTAAACATTTGGCATTTGGGACTGCCTGGGGTGTTATTTTTAAGGTTAATGTAAGGACATACAAATTGGGGATTTGGGGTAAAAATGAGGGTAAAGGTTGCTCCTCGGTGGAGGGAATGTTCTGGGGGGGGGGGCAGGGTGTGGTTATAGTTGGGTACTAGGGGATTGCAGTACCCATTAAATGTTTGGCATTTGGGACTGCCGGGGTGTTAGTTTTAAGGTTAATGTAGGGACAGACAAATTGGGGATTTGGGGTAAAATGGGGGCAAGGGTTACTCGTGAATGGAGGAAATGTTCTGGGAGTCAGTGTCTTTGGATATAGGTGGGTACTAGGGGATTGCAGTACCCATTAAACATTTGGCATTTGGGACTGCCTGGGGTGTTAATTTTAAGGTTAATGTAGGTATATACAAATTGGGGATTTTGGGTAAAATGGGGGTAAAGGTTGCTCCTGGGTGGAGGGAATGTTCTGGGGGGCAGGGTGTGTAGTTATAGTTGGGTACTAGGGGATTGCAGTACCCATTAAACGTTTGGCATTTGGGACTGCCCAGGGTGTTGTTTTTAAGGTTAATGTAGGGACATAAAAATTAGGGATTTTGGGTAAAATGGGGTAAAGGTTACTCGTGAATGGAGGAAATGTTCTGGGAGTCAGTGTGTGTGGTTATAGGTGGTTACTAGGGGTATGCAGTACCCATTAAACATTTGGCATTTTGGACTGCGGGGGTGCTAATTTTAAGGTTAATGTAGGTACATAAAAATGGGGGTAAGGGTTACTCGCGAGTGGAGGAAATGTTCTGGGAGACGGGGCGGTTTTAAAGATGGGTAGGGAATTGCAGTACCAATTAAACATTTGGCATTTGGGACTGCCTGGGGTGTTAATTTGAAGGTAAATGTAGATAACAGAAATTGGTGATTTTGGTTGAAATGGGGTTAAAGGTTACTCCTGGCTTGAGGTAATGTTCTGGGAGATAGGGGATGGTATTCGAGATTGGTAGGGCGATTGCAGTACCAATTAAACATTTGACATTTGGGACTGCCTGGGTTGTTTATTTGAAGGTAAATGTAGATACAGAAATTGGGGAGTTTGGGTAAAATGGGGGTAATGGTTACTCGTGAGTGGATCATGTTCAAGGAGGTAGTGGGTGGGGTTATATGTGGGTACTAGGGGATTGCGGTACCCATTCAACTTTTCGCATTTGGGACTGCCCGGGGTGTTAATTTTAAGGTTAATGTAGGTGCATGCAAATTGGAGATTTGGGGTAAAATGGGGGTAAAGGTTACTCCTGGGTGGAGGTAATATTCTGGGAGGCAGGGTGGTTTTGGAGATTGGTAGGGGGATTGCAGTACCCATTAAACATTTGGCATTTGGGACTGCCCAGGGTGTTTATTTGAAGGTAAATGTAGATACCGGAAACAAAAATTGGGGAGTTTTGGGTAAAATGGGGGTAAGGGTTACTCGTGAGTTGAGGAAATGTTCTGAGAGTCGGTGGGTACTAGGGGATTGCAGTACCCATATAACATTTGGCATTTGGGACTGCCCCTGGTGTTAATTTTAAGGTTAATGTAGGGACATACAAATTGGGGATTTTGGGTGAAATGGGGATAAAGGTTACTCATGGCTTGAGGTAAAGTTCCGGGAGACGGGGTGGGTGGGTGGTGGTGGTGTTCGAGATTGGTAGGGCGATTGCAGTACCAGTTAAACATTTGGCATTTGGGACTGCCTGGGGTGTTAATTTGAAGGTAAATGTAGATTCAGAAAATGGGGATTTGGGGTAAAATGGGGCTAACGGTTACTCATGAGTGGAGGGATGTTCTGGGAGTCATTGGGTGTGGTTATAGGTGGGTACTAGGGGATTGCAGTACCCATTAAACATATGGTATTTGGGACTGTCTTAAGTGTTAATTTGAAGGTAATGTAGATACAATATTGGGGAGTTGGGGGGAAAAATGAGGGTAAGTGTTACTCATGGACAGAAGAAATGTTCTGGGAGGCAGTGGGTATGGTTATAGGTGGGTACTAGAGAATTGCAGTACCCATTAAACATTTGGTATTTGGGAATGCCTGGGGTGTTAATTTTAAGGTTCATGTAGGGACATTCAAATTAAGGATTTTTGGTAAAATGGCTATAAATGTTACTCCTGGGTGTAGGTAATGTTCTGGGAGGCAGTGGGGTGGGGTTGGAGATAGGTAGGGGCCTGCAGAACCCATCAAATATTTATATTTACAGTAAGGAAATCCAGACTTGGGTAGAGACAAGGTACAGCTTACAAGTAAATTAGGAAATCACTGGATACGGTTTTATTTGTTTGATTCATGATTTTGCATTTTTATTTGCGGACAACTCTGGTGCATGATTTGGTTTTTCTTACCGTTTGTGCTTCGGTTTGTGAATAGTGGCAACTACTTAGCTATCTTAGTTAGGGCTTTACAGTAGTTTGTTTAGATTAGATAAAGTTTCTGGTTAATAATAATCATCATCATCATCATCATCATCATCATCATGACAATTTAAAGAAGCTCATTTGGTCAACTGACCAATCTTCCATGAGGTCTTCTACAATTACATGTATATATTGTACAATTTACACAAGTTGTGGTGTCTTTAAACAACAATGCTATTAAAAACTAGATAATTGATCTACTGCTACTATAAAATATGTACAAGGCATTAAACTGATGGCATATTTTGTTTGTCATATTCAATGTGATGGCCATTCCAGATTGGTTAGGGCTATATACTTTTCCACATTTTATCTGGTACATACCTTTGATTCTACTGGCGGTTGGAAATAAATGACATTTTAAAGGTTTCCTACTCACATACATTTTATAGTTAAAATCTACCACTTTAAAAAAAGGTGTAATAAGCCTGGTATTTTTATGAGTTCTATCCACTCGGTACAGAAACCAGTGGGCACCAGTATATTGGGGGACTGTAAATGTTACAGCACAATGAACGGTGCAATTATGTGTGGCTGAACAGATTAAGAAGGCTAACACGTGTACACAACAGGTTGTTAATTGATTTCATTATTGTTGTAATCTGGACAGTTTAAAGCCAGATGGGGGATGTTTTATGAGGTGTTATAAGAAAGGGATGAAAAGTGGTACAGGATGGCTTTTGAGTCTTCAAATAAAAATCAAATGACCTTTGGCGGAGGTAAGATAAAATGGAGAGACCAAGCAAAAAATGATTTCAGCAGAAACATTTAAGTATTTTGATTGTTTTATTGTTTAATTATTGTGTTCAAGATGTTTTTGAATAATATTTAAGGGAAGTTCATATATTTTTTTGTTCACTTTATGTCAAAATGGTGAAATGTGCACTTTCTCCCAAAGCAATAAAAACACCAGCTGAGAAATATGAAGCTGAGGAATACATATTAAGTTGAACTGAGAAATATGAAGCTGAGGAATACATATTAAGTCGAACTGAGAAGCTTCCTGCTTGGGGTGAATTTAGCTTGGAGGAGTATTGGGGAGCAATTAGCAGGATTAAAAACCCAGCCACAGAAAAACTGAAGTTTGAACTTTGCAGATTGAGCATGGTTTGTTTTTTATTGTCACTTTCGAATGCTGATACAGAGTGGACGTTCTCCATTCTTCACAAAGTGCAAAGTTTTTCAAGGGGAATTCTGGATCAGAAAACTATTGATTGCCTGTTAAGTGTGAAACTTGACAATCATAGTGTCATCAGTGGTCAGTAGTCAGTGATCTTGAGAGGGAAATAACAAATGATTGTGGATTTTATAAAAAATCTTTGCAGTGAACTGTGAGATATACAATTCTTGCTTTTTCATTTCATTGACAATATACTGTCTTGTATTGTTTTTGTAACATTTTCCATCAGAATAAGATTCATGTTCAAAACTTGCTGTTTTATTATAGTATAATGAGAATACATATGGCAAACCATACACTTGTTTACTTTTCAATCCCCATAAAACATGTAAAATTTATGTAGATACAAAATTCTGCTGGTTTAGAAGCCAATCTGCTAATCAAAATTGATAAATCTACTGGTTTTATGTCCTGGTTCTGTCACATTATGCTCGTGCGAGATGTCCAGTTTTAGGTTTGTTCACATGTGTCAAGATCATCCAAGAGGTCAACAGAAATGCCAGGAGACATGCCATAATTTTAATCTATTTTCAACTTTTAACTTTGGTCAGATATTTCCAAATTTTCTGAAAATTAGTGAAAATGACATTAAAAAGCCCACAAAAGAAACTGAAATTTTGCATTAGTAGGAGAAAAATTATATCCGATCATCCTGAAGTAAATTCATGAATGAGACTACACCTTGCCAACACATGAACATGGATTCTCAAAATTGTAATACAGAATTTGGTCATATTGTCACTGTTACTGGTATGGACCAGTCTCTAAATTGATAGATTTTACAAATGTTTGGTTATAGTGTTTACAGATAGAGCACAAAGTAGGTATGCATTATGTTTGTTGGAAATTGTTTTAGAATATTTTGACAACTATCCTCTTTTCGCAGTCCATATTTCATCGTAATTTTGTAATGCATGATAGGTACAGAAACATAGTACAATCAACTCTATAATACATTTTAAATATTGATGTTTGCTTTGAAATTGGTTGAAATGGACTTGTAATGTATTCTTTGAGCATAAGATTAAAGTTGTGATTGATAACCTGTCTGGGTTGATTTTTAATAGCAAGAATGGAAAAAAAACTACTTTAGTCAGTCTTGTATTTGTCTAGTACATGTATTTTCACTTGGGTCAGACTAATATCTAAATATATATAAATTGTCTTTTTACTACATTGTTTCAT
Organism: Margaritifera margaritifera; assembly: GCA_029931535.1. NCBI lineage: Eukaryota > Metazoa > Mollusca > Bivalvia > Unionida > Margaritiferidae > Margaritifera > Margaritifera margaritifera. The sequence goes on along the minus strand of JAQPZY010001425.1, from coordinate 1,568 downwards.
ATTATTGGCTTCCATTATATTTAAAAGTGAACATTTTCAGTTTGTTGTCAAAAATCCAAGGAATGTGAATCTATGGTCAGATCAAAGAAAGATGCATTCATGGAAACTTGTCCAAAGCCTTACACTCTGGAAACAATTTAAAATCAGATTTGCGATTGAATTGGACAAGGATAAAGTTCACAAGAAAGTGATAAACTCCATACATTTTTACATTGTGTTGATTTAGTTCTGATAAGAGGCATTTGCTTAATTACACTATTAATTCAAAATTCATAATGATTGGGTAACAATATTTAGTCAATGAATTTTGTGCACAAATTTTGCAATTGTAAATATTCTTAACTCTGAGGTACTACAGGTTTAAAGTTCATGTGCATATGAAGTTTGACATTTTGGAGCTTGAGCATCAGGTTGGCATTGTGATTTAAAAACAAAATCTGACAAAATCAAACTTTTGGGGGTCATAACAGCTTCCTTTTAGGGATATGAAGAAAATTTTGATGACCTTTTCAATCCAATTTTGTTTTTGAAAATAGACTTTAATAGTTGTTTTATATAGTAAAAGTTTGACAACTACAAAACATCAATCATTCTAATACACTGCATGACTCAAATAAGTAGCTCAGTCCTGATGTAATATACTCTAATGTCAGCAACATTGTAAAAGCAGAAACTACAGTAAACTCCATCCAAACATTTGGTCCTGGTGCAGATTCAGTTTTGAATTTAGTATATTATTATATTAAAAATAATTATTATAATATAAATGCATTATAGAAGGATACTGTATGCACATTAGTTTTGGCACAGTTATTAAATAGTAATACATGCCATATGTTTGAGCTATTTTCCACATTTAACTTTGGGTCAGATATTTCCAAATTTTCTGAAAATTGGTGAAAATGCTGTAAACAATGGCAGCAAAAGCAACTGAAGTTCAGCATTAGTAGGAGAAAAAGTTTGACCATCCTACAATGCATTCACCAATGAGACTATGCCAGCCTGCCTCTAGGCCTTTCTTTGCAAATGGTTTTCAAACTCTCTTAACTTGAAAAGTTTGAGTATAGAACGGACAAATGCAATTAATCCTTTAAAATCTCTGTGAAGGGCAAGCAGATTGGTTGAACATGTCTGGATGGAGGTATTTTTTCTCTTGTGTTTTCTCTATTAAAAATCCATGTCTTGCTTGTGGTACACTGCAGACAAGACAAAAAATTCAGATAGGATTCAATACATACTTTGACTCTCACGCACAAGGAATTATCTTCAAAGCCTCGAAACATATCTGTTCAGAAAACATTTTTCTTTTGGAGAAAATATAGCAGATGAACATGGATTTTCAAAATTGTAATACAGAATTTTGTCACATTTTCACCGTTACTGGTGTGGACCAGTCTCTAAATGGTTTGATTTTACAAATATTTGGTTATTGTGTTTACTGAAAGAGCACAAAGTCAGTATGCATTACATTTGCTTCATAGAAAACTTTACAATATTTTGACAACTATTCTCTTTTCCGAGTCAATATTTCATCATAATTTTGTAATGCGAGATAGGTGCAGAACATA